>LPNX010833245.1:266044-307157 GCA_001517045.1 Pseudotsuga menziesii | reverse complement strand
CTATCTCTTTAAATGTCAGTGGTCCCATGAAATAGTATCAAATTATTTATACTTTGTTATTTTACTTTGCTAATAAAATTATAATGATATCTTATACATATTTACTATTGACATATTTATCATTTATCTTATATTGTATGTCGACTGCATTTATTATGCCTTATTTCATGCATATGTATCCACACAGTGGGGTTCTTCAGTTCGTCGAAGGCATAGCACTGGCATATCTTCAACCATTCCTTGCTCTGGAGGTCGACAGAGGACTCGTAAGTATACAATTGCGCATGATGTACTCTTTGTTGGTAGTTACATAAAATTAAATTATTTCACATGTGTATATTTAATCATCAACTTGCATGTCTCTATTTTCACAGGTTCGCCCATGCGTCATATGCTGACACATGCTCCTGCTGGGGAGCCGAGAGGTAGCCATAGTGGTAGTTTCTCTATGCACACGAGCGGCGAGGATGATACTACTAGTGTTGGTGGGGAGGTTCCCCATGAGAGAGGTACATTAAATGCATATATATTTTTCTTTTAGTTATCAATACTTTTAATTTATATTGATTTCAAATTCACATGCAGTTGATGTATGTATTTTGACTGACATTTAGGTTTTCATCTAATTTTCAGGTGTTGCGGTTGCACAACAAGGCCCCGACAAAAGGAAGCACCATAGGAGGATGAGATCACACGCATCACACTGCAAGACACTACCAGTTAGCATGATCATTTGTGGACTAAAATCCATTCCATTTTAGACCACACTCCCACATCACGTTCGACGTGGATGATGTTAGAGGAAGTAGACAATCTATTGAATATCTACAGGTCCATTGGACCATTGATTTCTCTTTGGGCCATTGCATGCTAGAGAAGAAGGTTCATAGTGATGGGTCTTGATAAAGAGCCCGCAGTGAGAGATGCAACAGCTGGCCATGATGTGAAGGGAACATTATTTGATATCCCTCCTGACCGCTCCGCTGGTCAACCGCTTAAACTAAAGGAGTTTAAGCTAGAGGGTCCAGTGCTTTATGTATATGACAAGTTTATTAGAGTGTGGGGCATATTTCCCCACCATGACCATGTCCCACTATACTTTTCAAAACATATATATGCAGAGTTTTTCCTTCGGATGAACCCATATTACACCAGCACACTCTCGAGCTTCTATGGTGCTAGTGGTGGATGCAGTCATGTGCGTCCTAGGGCTAGGAGAAACCATGGAGCTCAGCTGAAGACAAATCCTTTGGTAGGTTTCCCTAGTAGGATAGTGCTTAGGATAGATGATGCAACTAACTCATCTCAGCTAGCGGTTGAGGAGCGAAGAGCACTAGCAGAGGAAACACGCAAGACAATGCATGGTACTGTTGAGGCCTGGAAATTCACAGGCAATAACAGCAAAGGATTCTCCCCAATCAACGTTCCCAACTAGCCTGTTGACTGTTTGGTATAGGGAATCCGTCCGATTTGCGGTCCGGCTACCATAGGTCAAAGTAACAAAACAAAGGGTTTTACTGGTTGCAACCCGGTCCACCGAGTTTTTGTATTTTTTGACCTATGGTAGCCGGACAGCAAACCGGATGGATTCCCTATACCAAACAGTCAACGGGCTAGTTGGGAACGTTGATTGGGGAGAATCCTTCGCTATTGCCACCTGCGAATTTTTAGGCCTCAACAGTTCTGGCACTAGAAGGAGGGCCGCTAGTGCATGGCTGGCCGTGGAAAGTTGTTTTCCTAAGACTACCTTACCAGAAGATATTTTAATCTTGTAACTTGACCCAAGTACTTACAGTTTTTGGTTATACCTTTGAAGTAAGAAAGCCTGTTCTCATCCTGCGTTGTTCTTTGCTCAGACTCTTGTTCTTGTAGCTGGGCCTATGGCTGGAATCAATGTAAATCAGCCCAACCCATTACCAGCATGGAGAGAAAGGTCTCCTTTGAACCTCACATCGCCTTTGCATAACTCACCTCAAGGCTTTGACAAGCCGTTGCCTAAGTTTGACCCTGAGGAGAAGACCGCTGTAGATGATCACTTGCAGAGTTTTTATTTAGCAGTAGAAGGGTTAAGGGCTAGGGAGTACGAAGATGTTATCTGTAGACTATTCCCTCACACTTTGAAAGGAGCAGCAACATCCTAGTATTTCAGTCTTCCTACGAATTCAATTCCTGATTGGGACACCTTCGAGAAGGTTTTCAAACGTAAATACACCACCCAAAAAACACATGCCTCATTAATGAAAGGTCTTGGATTGTTAAGAAAAGAAAAGAATGAGAAAGTATGTAGTTTCACTCAAAGATTTTCAATATAGCTAAAGAACTTTTCTGAAGCTGACAGACCTTCAGACAAGGTTTTAATTGAGTATTTTACCTCAGCCCTAGGACCTAAGCTGGCCATGTTTTCCAAGATGAAGGCCAAACCTACGTTGGTAGAAACTTATGAAGAGGCCGAAAGGGTAGAGGCTGAGAGGGAAAGTGTAGAAGATTATCCGAACCCACCTGGAAAGGAAACTACAGATAGAAGAGCTTTACCGCTGTCTAAACATAAAGAGAATCACTCATTAGATTATCAATGAATGCTGAAAATGATGCAGAAGTTATCCAACTGAATAATTGATCTGGAAAAGGGAAGGGAAATTCAGAAAAATTATGAGCCCCATTACCTGAAAAGAGAGGATAACAACCAATGGAAAATCCCTTCCCCAAATTTGGCCTCAATAAATATAACAGAAATAGGGGGGGATAATTTCTGTACGTTTCACCAGCAACCTCACTCTGAGAAGAAGTGTCCTCAATGGTTGAATTCAATGTCTTTGGTAATGAATAATTTGCTGAACTCCAAATTGACTGAAGACAGTGGTGAAAAAGGAGGAAAAGAACAGACCATAGAGAAGCAAGATGATGATACAATGTTCTTATGGAATGGGGTTTCACTGTTCAACACAGAAGAAAATGCTCTCAAGTCTCAATGCACGCCTACAACCACAAAAGATAAGAACCTAGCAATTAAGGACAATGCACTGCTTCCAAGGGTTAAGGAGTTGCAAGAGACAGTCAAGAGGAAGGTAGGTGGGAATGCTAAAGATGACATGCCTAAAGCCACTACTTGCAAATAGGAAACAAATCCACTTGTTGAACTAGCCACACCTATGAAAGATAATGAGGAAGGAAAAGATGACAAACTTGAAGAGGGGATGCCCACAAAAAACCAACATGTGGGAGAAAAGATCGAATTAACTAAGACAAAGAAAACCAGCGCTCCACCTTTCCTTGTGACTCTTGAAATTTTGAATCATAAGGTGCATAATTGTTTGGTGGACTTTGGGTCATTAATGAATGTCATGCCTCTGGCAGTATGCAAAAAAATTAATGGGCAGCTAAAACCTACTATTTGGGACGTCACTCAACTAGACAAGACTAGTGTCAAAGTAGTGGGGGAGATGGAAAATGTTCTGATTCGATTGTCTGCAAATGAAACGATATGTCATTACATTGACATTGTAGTAGAAAACATACATGATGGCTATGGAATGATCCTGAACTGAGATTGGACAGCGATATTGAATGGGTACTTTGCTTCAAATTGGTCACACTTGTGGTTACCTCAGAAGGGCAGCCCAAACCTGATTAATATATTAAGAGAGCCCTATATGAAGCACAATGTCACTAAGTCAGGAGAGGGAAATGAATCTGCTGATTCTGTCCTAGGAAATTATATGATTGAGCTGGAATTAAGACATATTACTCCGAGAAAGGCTAGTTATATGACTGACACTCAGCCTGAGCTCCTTCAACTTCCTTAGGCTGTAATAAATGATTATAGAATAGTAGACATGTGCTCAGTTTCAAAAACAACATAGCTAGATCATGGTTAAACAACTCATTCCTATTATTCAGCCCATCCTTTAACTCCTCATGATTAAAGATTTTCAGGGGTGGGCAATAATTTTTCTTTTCTTTTTGCTTTGTACATAAATAAAATGTTTTGTGTTCTTTAATGGTTGGATGCTTTTACTTTTGATTATCTGCTTTGATGTTGTCTTCTTTTATTGCTTTGCTAGCATTTCTTTTGGTTTTGAATAAAAAGGCAAACTTTTGGTTGCAATGGAAACATCAGGGTTCTTTATTAACTAAAATCTTGAGCGAAAGACTGTGCTCTAAAGTATAGAATGTCTTCTAGTAGCAGTGTTCCTAACTGGCAATGCATTTATTGAATTCTTACTTAACCCCTGTAAATAACTTAGAAGTAAAAGAGGTCTATAATACTATTTAGAGGCTCCATCCATTTCACATCTTAAATATCCAAGGGGGTGACAGCAAAAGACTCACGCAAAGGAAGCAGAGTAAAATAGTATATCATATATAAATGATCCCATGTCATATATTCAGAAAAGAAATAAGCTATCAAGAGTCAAAACTCCTTAAAGAAAACAATACATATCAAAGCAAAATATTAAAGCACGGAGTGCTAAATGGCCATGATATCCTCTCCGTCCGTGAATTGAAATATGAAATACATTGTTCACACAAAAGTATACTATGGGATAGAGGATCCTGAATTAAAATTCAGTAAGAAAGGCCTGCAGGAGGACTCATATCAAAAGAACTAAAGTTCAAAAGGCACAAAAGTGCAGTTGGCCCTGGGAATGAGGAACAAAAGGATAATACTGTATACCCTCTGTTGCAATCCTGTGGTGTCGAAGCTGTAAAATACCTGAGGACAGGCAAAATAAACCTCACTTAGTTGGCCTCAAAAGAGTTATTTGGACTTGCAATACTTCTGATGTTACCATCTCCCAAAAGAATGGACTTCTTTAAATAGTTTAAATGCATTATTTGTCTTGCTCACGAATACAAGCGTATAGAAGATTTTATTTTTTATTCAGACAGTCTTGCACTGGGAAGGAGTTAATTCAGAGATCTGGGGTTCACCAGGTAGTCGCCAATTGTTGCAGCTGCAACGATTTCCCAAAAATCTAAAAAAATTTAGGACCCTCCTCTGCTTTGAATTAGTTTGATTGTCTTCCTTATTTTGGTCCCATGACTTTTGGAACGTTTTCCAACGTTTGGGTTGCTCTATTACTTGATCTGATGTTTTCCTAATGCTTGAAGTAATTCCATGCATAATCAAGCCTTATCGATTATCTTTGAATACCTTTGAAGCCACTCTGAATCGGAAGTTTGTTTAATTGACATTCGCTCCGTTGCGGATGCTTTTGCCTTTTCATTTCTCGTCGTTGCGGAAGAATTTGTGGTTTGGTTTTCCGCCGTTGCGGACGGATTGTTGGTTTTTCCTTTGTTTTCCTCTCCGATCCTTTGGTTGATTTTTTTTGATTCTACGTCAGAAGGTGCGGTTATTTCCTTGTCCGTCGTTGCGGATGAATCTTTGCATTTGGTTTCCGCCGTTGCAGATGGGTTTTCACTTTCTTTCCGATTTATGTGTTTTGGCTGTCTTTTGGCTTTGTATCGAAGCCTTCTACCATTTCTTTATTCGTCGTTGTGGAAGGTATATCCTTTTCAAAAAAAGAAGTCGCATGCGGATGACTTAGAGTTTGACCGTCCGCCGTTGCGGAAGGAAGTTCACTTTTGGATTCCGACCCAAAGTTCCTCCGACGTCCGATCATCAGTTTCTCCCGCCTTGCCCACCACTGCAGATGGATTGATGTTATAGCCTTCCGCTGTTACAGAAGGATTCATGTTCTCACCTTTCGATTCAAACTAATTTCCCGTCCGATTTGAAACACGTCGCACGTGCGGATAATTTCTATATATACGGGGAGGTAGGTTATTATTCTATTGTTATTTTTTTAACTGTTGTGCCCATTGTTGTCGTGCTGTCACGCTTTCCCAGTACAGGTGTCTCCACCGGGAAACTTGCCAAACCTCTCCACGTCGGATACATTCGTGCCAGGTAGGTTTTATTCACCTTCTCCCGTTCTGTTGAAGCATTTGATGGGGTTTTGTGTGGACGGTTTTTGGTTGCAGTAGTTTGTTTTTCCTCGGCCGTTTTCCTTTTCCATTTCTTGATGCCTATATAGGTGGGGGCGGGGGGGGGGGTTTAATCTTGACTGTTAGCAGGGCGTTTTTAACCCATGGAATAATTATTTTGGCCCGCGGCCTTGTTTGTAAACCCTGCGCGTAGAGATGGGGGTTTGGTGCAGACGGCCATTACGCCGTCTGCACCCAACTGTCCCAGGTGGTGATAATGGTACAGGAGGGGGGTTATTTGTGTTTTTCTGTAGTACCTGTTGTTTCTCATCGCAGTTGTGGCCTTTCATTTTACCCGCTTCCTCGAACTTTTGTTTTACCGTGCCATTCTGTGCACCATGGTTTGACACCTTAGCCGGTTGGAAGGGATCTGTTGTAGTTTGTAGTTGATAACCATGAGCGCATCGGCATAAACACCATTGACATCACATGTAGTTTCCCTTGCAATCCCGCACAGCCCATTTGTGCTCAGTCGTCTGAAACCCTAGCCAGTTAGAAGGGATATGCGATGTTTTAGTTTGTTAGGTGGGAATCTCATGGGTAGTGTTTTTTATCGAAGCGCCATTTGCAGCAAGATAACAATAATACCTACAGAAAGAGAAATTTATAGTCAAGTTAAAGCAAATATCTTTCCGTGGACAGCAAGAGTCCTCGTCGATTTTATTCCTGCTAAGCTATGTTGTTAAATTGTTTGGTATTGGAAAACATAAGCAACTCGCATAGTCGTACTGCATATGGCTACGTTCAATCAGTTTATTTAATTGCTATGCATAGACTAGATTACCAAGCACTATGCCTTGTATTTTAATGGTTCTGATAGTCAGGCCATTTTTAGGCTGTACATGCATGCATTTGCTTCACCACTTGCCATCACATTAAACACATGAAAATGGCACAATGCATATGGATGTAGATTTTATGCCGGCTCAAATATGATTGATAAATTTTTTAGTGTCATGCAGCAGTAGTAGATTTCTCATTTTATTGCATAGGACTAAATTTGCTTCATGCTAGATATAGATAAGGTCATAGAATACTGCACATTGGTTTTAGTAGTTCTGATAGTCAGGGCGTTTCAGGGCTGTACAATACATGCATTTGTTGCACTGATCACTATCATATTAGACATAGGAAAAATGGCACATTGCACAGTAATGCATACTAGTTTGATTATTCATCCCAAAGAGCTTATATCCTAGCTTCATGAACTAGTTGCTGTCATAGTACACATAGAAATAATAAAATGCTGCACAGTGTATTATGAATGTCTGCAACTTGAATGTCTCAATATTACAATGTTATATATGGCAAGAAGAACTCGAATCCACCATGTCCAAGAGGCAGAAGAAGAAGGCCCCTGTGGTTGAAGAAGGCCTAGAAGTGGAGGTTGTCACAAAGACCATGTACATATATGAAGACACTCAATGTGTTTCTGGTGTTGAGCCCGAGTACAAATGGGGTGAAATATATAGATTGATTTCCCACAGGGAGGTTCCTGACATGGGTCTCGAAGAAGAATCCATCTATGCTAACATAGAGAAATCTTCTCTCATGAAAGTTGCCACCAGACCAGAGTTGTTCCCATGCTCTGAGGTAATTGGCTCGATTCTGCCCCGAGTAGACACAACTACAATGATAATGGGAAATGTTGGAGGATAGGGCTATGCTGCATTTAGCCCTGGATATGTAGCGTTGGCTTATCACCTACCAGAATCCCAGGTCTTCTTATCCGAGGATTGGCTGAACATCATCAGGATAGACTTGGTGGAAACTCTTAGGAGAATGATGTTGCAGGGAAAGAATTATCGACACAGACCAACCAGTGAGTATGATACAGTGAGCTTGAGGGATCCCTATAGATTTATCACTCTGATGCTTAATAGGATCTTTGGGAGAGCTCATGGCAGACTCTTCAAACTTGAATGGATACCAATTATTTTTCATGTGGCAACCCAAGGCACAGTCTTCAATTGGACCAGCATGGTGTCCAACAGTCTTTCTTCTTGCATGACCTCAGCCTTGGAGGGAGAGTCCAAGAAAATATCAGAATTTTACATGATTTCAATATTAATAGACTACATATTGTGCAACCAGGGTTTCCCCGGTCTCAGGTGCATCTGGGACAGGGAAAGAATGCCTGTTTATGCCGCTTATAGACCATTGTGGGCTCACCAATACCATAACCATTACAGAGAGGTCTGTGAGCACTTCATTATGCCTCTGTACACACTCATTTTCCGGAAGGAGTGTGACTGTATGTCGGAAGAAGCCATGCAGGTGATAGGAGAATATGCAGATTATTTCTTAACTAAAAATGGCATGTACTTCCGGATGTTTGGAGGATCAAGAACGCCTTCACTGCTGCCCAAATATGCAACGGATTACATAGTCCACAAGGAGGCAGTCAGACAAGTGTTCATAGATGGAATAGGCAGTTTTCTGTTCGAACATAAGAAGACTGCCTACCCTCCTTTACCATTCAAGCTAGGAAGTTACAAATTCACCAAGGTGAAACAAGCTGCTGAATTCATAGAGGAGTTGGAGAAATTCCATTTTGGGGAGATGCCCTACTGCAGAAATGACACCCGAGGCAAGGTTATTGAGCATTGCAAAGAACACAAGGTACACTTTGAGTATACCCACCATTTCGATAAGGAAGAATCCATCTTCTGAAATGCCCCAAACATGACAATGCTAATGAGAAGATTCAAGAAAAAGATCACCACCAAAGGTGGGAAGGGGGATGACCAGGAAGAGGCTGAAGAGGGAGTCAAAAGGAGAAATGAAGAAGCCCAGAGGTTGGAAAAAGAAGCTGTAGAATGGATTCATTCAGAATAAGAAAGAAGAGCTGATCCGAAAGCAATAGAGAAAGTAGAGGAAGCAGCTAGAAAAGAAACAGAGGAAGCAAAGAGAAAGCTCGATGAGGAGCTCCACAAGCAAGAAGCTGAAGGAATAAAGTTGACACAGTAGTCAGCTTTTGAAATAGCAGCAGAGCAGAATCAGGAGGTGGAGAACCCCGAGGTTCAAACCCCTCAAGTACCTGCTACTAGCATACCCACAGTTCCCATGCTCAAGCTGGTCCCATTTGTGCAGGAAAAGGGGAAGGAAATCCCTGATTTCAACACTGTGTTTTATGATAGAGCAACGAAAAGGATAATCAAGAGGACAGAAAGGAAAGTTGAAGCGGGAGATCTACCAGGAAAGATGATAGCGGATACGGCTGTGATGTTAGGAACAAACCAGGATCCTAGGTTCAGGCTGAGAGTCGGGGCTGCAATGATCGATGCCTCAGAAGATAACATAAATAAGGTGATGATTGAACTGGAGTCATCTAAGAAAACCTCTGCTCAGCTAAAAAATACTTTGAGGCAAGAGAGAGAGGAAGGAAAGAAGTGGAAATTTGAACACTTACAGAGGAAGATGAAGACTGTTGAGGCTGAGTTGCAGACCCTCCATGAAGAGAGACAGGCTCAGGAGACTACACAAGGACGCCTTGAGCAAGTGCAAGCAGAAGATCAAGAGTTGAAGAAGGAGAAGGAGCAGTTACTGGCAAAGGTGGAGGACCTAGAAGAATAGCTGAAGATCCTCTTGTAGGCCAATGATATGCATACCCAAGAACTGAGAAACGAACATCAGGAGCATATTTCTGCTTTGAACACTGATTTGGAAGTAGCAAGAGAATAGTAGGTCGATCTTCAGCCTCTCAAGAAGCATGTATTGACCCAGAAAACCAAGATGCTGCAGCTGCAGACTGCTGTTGAAGAAGAAAGGTGTAAAGTGATGCAGGTTGACAGCCGATTGGAGGAGTTCCTGGAAACTGCATCCTACTTTGTGGACAAATCCCAGGATGTCCTAGAGGTCCTGACTGTATGAATGGCAATGTTGGAGAACAACAAGGAAACCCCAGCAGAACTACCAGCAAAAGACCAGTAGGCCCTCAAACGGGACTATAACCTAGTGGAGTTTGCTATAAATACTACTGAAGACTTCAAGAAGGCAGTAAAGAAGACAAAGGGATTATGCACCGAGTTCTTCAGAAGGATTCTCAATACATACAACCGGTGTTAGATAAAAGCGGAGGAGAGGCTTGAAGCTTTCCCAGATCATGATGCCTTTGTAGAGCTATTACAGAAGAGATTCCAGGAGGAATAAGCTAAGGTGCAGGATATCAAATCCATGGATGATCTGATCTTGAGAAGCCAAGTAGATCACCCAGCTATTAGTGTACTGCTTCTAGAAGATCAGCTCCGATTGATTACTTCTAGGGTCGAGGCTATCAAGAAACAAGCTGAGAAATTTGAGATAAATATTTAGTTTTTAGAACCTTGTACTTTTGAAGGCATTGTAAATGAGGCTGCATCGTGGAGGAAGTTTCTAGATAGTCAAGTGGACCCTTCCTCATGAAGGGTCGGTCCTTATTGTAATTTGTAGCTGTTTTTTGTAAAACATTTAAGAAAAAAATAGAACGTGGGGAGACAAGAGTTTGGGAATCCCAAAGGTCACTTTGGGAAACCCAACAGTTTGACCCTTTTTGTTTAAATGTAAAAGACTTAGTAGAAGGGAAGGACTTTTTCCCAGTGAGACTGGTGAGGACATATTGTAAGAAGAACTATTCCCTTTTGCAATAAATTACAGTTTTCCTGTTGGAGAAAGCTTAGTGGAATATTCAAATGTTGTGCTATGGATTTGTTGAAGAGGAACTATTTTGTTTTCATCTTTATGTCCATTAACTGTGAGACCGTTCTAACTCATTGAACCTATGTTCTTGTATGAATGTTTTCCAGTTTATTTTACAAATATTTCCACTCTGAGTAATGTGTGCTGTTCAAGAAAACAATTGGCTAACCGATTGTGAAATATCTTTACTCATTCATGCAATGTGTGAAGAAATATCAGCTAATTGTAGTTTCTCTTTATGTTGCATGCGCAATTTACATTACTCATAATGAATTTCAGTTTGCTCCCCGGGGATAGATAGATAGGTGGTTAGATAGTTAATTGATTTACTTCATGGCTGCATATGTGATTTAGATGCTTGCAAGCCTTAAGACGAGAGGTAAGAACCTGCGCATCACTTTGTGTAGTTCCTTGCATCTTTATCACTCTTCATTGTTACTTAGGAATTTGCATTGCATACATTAAGTCAAAAAATACAAAAACTCAGTGGACCGGGCCGCAACCGGTAAAACCCTTTGTTTTGTTACTTTGACCTACGGTAGCCGGACCGCAAACCATATGGATTCCCTATACCAAATAGTCAATGGGCTAGTTGGGAATGTTGATTGGGGAGAATCCTTTGCTATTGCCGCCTGCGAATTTCCAGGCCTCAATAAGTACCATGATGGTTGTGTAGGCAGAGAGACAGAGGGCACCCACTGCACCTATATAGCCTCAGCTACAGTGGGTGGATGATGATATTCTCCACATTCTTGATCACGATATAGTGCTGCAGTATGCTATTGATGCCCACGATGCAGATTATCGATTGCATAATAGATGCATGCCTAGACCGATGAGACATGTATATCTTTATTGTCGTCATTTGATTGTCTTGATTGTAATGTATCTTCAAATGAATCATTTTTTTAACTAATACTTTTCTTTGTGTTAGACCTCCACGTAGGAGCCCAGTTTCATGGAGGTCCTTTTTGGTAGGGATGCATCTGTTCAAGGTCCTACTCCAGTTTTGTCCACCCACATTGATGAGGTATGTGTTAACTGTCATCCTAAATTTGAATTTATAAATGAGTCAATTGTTGAACACCTAATACTTTGGTTTGTTCTAAATTTCATCATTTATCTTGTTCATATGTGTAGGATAGAGGCAAGGGCATTGGACAAGATTCTACACAGCCCCTCCCGAGTCCTACTCACGACACGCCAGTGGACAAGGTACTCTATTTATTTATGTTTGAATTGTTTGCAAATTTATGTTCATATTATTATTTACATGTTCAAATTGTAATTCTCAAGTTCAAATTTGAATTCATTAATATAGTTCTATTTTCATGTCATGGAAACAGACGTAGACACAGGAAGCTGTAGATGAGTGCATTGAAGTCGTCGTGATGTTTGTAGATAAGTGGGTTGCCACTCATCAGCTAGGTCATGATGAAGGATCATCTCAGCAGATACCCAACCTCCCAAACCTGACACTCAATTCGAGCGAGGTGAGTTCATAGATCTGTGTTTCATATATATTAAATGTTTTGTCACATTGTACATGTAATTTAAATATATTATATGTAACTGACTTGTAGAGTTCACGGTTTTGACTTCTATAGTTCTTAGACCTGGGAAATTTTCTTTGTGATTGATGAGCATGAGGATGGACAGGCGCATGGTGCAACTGATGGTAGTGTTCATGATGGTCGGTATCTCAATCAATGGTGTAGGGGTGATTTGTAGACAGTTTTATTTGTGGACTTTATTATTTTGTACTTTATGATTATCGATATATATGTATATATATATATATATATATATGGACTTTTTTTCAACATGATGGGATGTTAAATGTTTTAATTATTTTCAGTTATAGTTTAAATTTTGTCTTGAGTTACAATTTTAACATATTTAACAATCATTAATGTTTTACAATTTTACGAAATTGTATAATTTTGCAATTTAATAAATTACAATTTTACAAAATTTACAATGTTTACAAGTTTACATGTTTTCAAAATTGTCAGTTGAATGCAACTAACAATTTTTTAACATAACTTACAAATAAAATGTTACAAAATTTACAACTTTACAATGTAAGATCTAGTAGGTGCAAATTACAATCACAATAAATTACAACTACAATTTACAATTACAACGTAAAATTTGATTTCACTTACAAAAAAATTACCAATACAATTTTAAATTTGATTTCATTTGTAAAAAAATTACAAGTTTGCAAAATAAAGTGTGATATATATGTATTTGCACAAATACACCAAAAAAAAGTTACATAGACAAAATTGAGCTTCCATAACATGGTCTTAGGACATTGGTGGTATTCATAGGTATAGGTGAATGCACATACTCGCATATATAAGTTTACAAAAATTACATAAAAAAAAAAAAATTATATATTACAAAAACTACATTTCAAAAGCATGTAAACATCAAAAGTGGCATATAATTTTCATTCATTCGGCCAATGGGTTATAGGAATGCATGCCTCCATAATACAATCATTGTCAACTAATGACATCTTCCATCTCTTTGGCTCACCCCTATTCACCTTGATTTCAATGAGATGTATCTGAGATGCCACCACCAAATGAGTGTACTAACAAGATATATATTTAGGCATGAAATCTTTGTAAATAATATAATCACCTTGTCTTCTCACTTTTAAAAAAAAGTGACCCATCAGAACTAGGTCACCAACTTGGTACGTGAACTATCCATCAACATATGGATGCACTAACTAGCTTTTGATTTATGTACACTGCATCAAAAAGTATGCCACATGCTTTTCGTTTCCCGGTGGTGCAATTACAACAAATACATCACCTACATCAATATTTTCAAATATTAAACAAATCTTAAATATATATATGCATGTGTACAAGACCAGAGGTTTAAACATTCAATTGACTATCATGTACCTTGCTGAACCAAATCAAAAACCAGATCATGATCTAGTGAAACCACTTCCTCGTC
The DNA here is from genome assembly GCA_001517045.1 of Pseudotsuga menziesii. Classification (NCBI taxonomy): domain Eukaryota; kingdom Viridiplantae; phylum Streptophyta; class Pinopsida; order Pinales; family Pinaceae; genus Pseudotsuga; species Pseudotsuga menziesii. Next base: position 293,510 of record LPNX010833245.1, on the reverse strand, counting down.
AGTGTACATCTCTTTCCATGTCAGAATTGGATGTGTCCCCTTTGGAATAAGAGGGACATATTTCTATTGTTTGACATATGCATCATTCACACAATGATCAACCCCCAGTCCATTGGCATCAATGGAGAACTCACGGAAACATGCATACTTCCTCATATCAATGGAAAATATGTCACCCATGTCTTTAATACTAACTGAATGTAGTTCTCTCATACCAGGTATGGTCTTGCAATACCATGGCATGGATCTATTCACCTCACCAAGGAAACATCCCAAAAAACCTGCATCGAATAAAAAACATCATATATATATATTTCAAAAAACAACAACTTAATTGGAATTTAATAATTGTGTTTGTATTTTATATATATATATATATATATTGTTCCTACCTGCGCACCGGCCTTGCTTGTTCATGACCTTGGTGACCCAAATTTTGTGTACACCAATCAACTACTTCTATTGAGAACTTGAGTAGAGATGCACTATGACTCATTTGGTACCTCCGAAGTGCTCATTTCATGCATGCACCTGTGCCATCATGTTCACCCTTTCCGTGCCCTATTTTAAAAAATCCCCAAGTGTGTCGAATTCCCGTCTCTTTGTGAAGGCGACTCAACCAATAAAAGGAGCATGTTGATTTGAAATGCCCTACACACCCATCTGACCAAATCCATTGTTCTGTAAATGACACCCCATTCTTTTTGAATGAATCATAGATCAACCCAAAGTAGTGTTGAACAAACAACATGTCGTGCTCACGATCATCACTGACATAAAAATGGTATTCCTCGATCACATCGCGTGACTAAGGAGTGCTATCCATACCATCAATGATCGCCTGAGCATGTTTATACAATACATGTATGAAGATGGGCACTTGGCTAGAGTGATAATACTCACTTTGTAATTTTCAGCAAAGTATACCACCGATAGTATTGTTCCTGGCTCAAAAACCTCACGAGAATGCTTAAATTCTAAAGCTTGCCACCTAAACCTGTGGGAATGTTTAATGTATTTGTAAATCTGACTTTGAAACTTGTCCACTGAATTCTAAAATAGGAATATCATCATCGAGCAAGGAAATCCTCTTAGATGGAAGATGTGAAGAAGACGATGGATTCATGGAGACATACTCATATCTCTTCCACTTAACTATGATATCTTATAATCTAGGGTGTGTTGGATCAATAGGAAACTTCCTATCGAACACTGCCAAATCACCAGATTCATCGCATATTCTCCCACCTACACACCTTTTAATGAAAAACACATTTTTAGGATTCCTATTCCATAGTATCATAGAAATAAAATCATGCATTGTGTGACAAGCGGGTTAACCATCCTAATGTTTTTTGCAAAAATACACAAATGTGTCGTAGTATAACTGGAATTCAACATGGTATAAAAAAAAACAAGTGTCTCGAATCATATTCGGCCTAACATACAACGGTTTCAACTTACTGAACATGGTAAATGAGATCTGGAGACCAAGATTTGATTCTTTGAATTCCTTGAACAAAGAAAATCCTGTCATCTCCATAACATGGTTGCAATGCTCCTTATAAATGCCTCTTCCAGAATGTTGTTGCATGACATGTTTTCGATCTGGTATAGCATGAGAATGGATGTCCCAATACTCTATCACCTTTTGTCTAATGCCTTCTTCCATCCTATCTTTATATGCTTCTCTGCATATAAGATCCCAACAAGGAACTTGATCGTTTTCATTTATCTTTACCCTAAATTTAGTGTATTTGTGTAGTGTTTTTCTTGAAACGTGGAGCATCTTTGACATTGTTGCAACCATTCATTTTCTTAAGGTGCTTCGTGCCATAATAGTATTTTTAATTTCCCTACAAGAAGCGTTGATATTATTTTTTCTTGACTTTCCAAATGCAGATAGTGCATTTGTTACATTTTCTGTTACATTCTCACATGCATTTTTATTTTAACATCCTTAAAACCCAACAACTTTGTGGCATGTTTCAATATTTTGTGTTTTATCGATCCATGTAGGATTTGAGCTTGTTAATCACTGATTGTTGTTCAAAGTACAATTTGATTGTGTTACTAACATGCTCTCTGATTTTCCTATCAGGGGTCGGGTTCTCGAACTCTTCTTGAGTGGCATCATCCAACCCTCTTAAACAATTAGCATCCATTCCAACACCATTGAAGCTCCCAATTACTCTTTAGAAATCAGAGGGTGCATGATCCTGTGATGACTGGTGAAGATCTAGAAATAAATAAATACAAGCTCAGGAATAAATACAAATAAATACAAGCTGAAGAATAACAATGTATTTTACTTATCATATTGTCATTGTTTGTTTAAAAAATAGAAAATATTTATACAAGCTTGAATATTCACTAAATGTATTGATTTTCATATCTTTACAATGATCTCTTACATCTCATATTTAAGGCTAATAAATTCTTGATGTGATGAATTGGGTGACAAGGACGTAGGTCCACCACCAACTGCCCCTCCGTGGAAGGGATCTGTATGTATGCCAACAATGGGGCTAGATGGAGAAGTGAAAAGATTATGTTCAAATTGGTAGGAATCTAAATCTGAGTCAAAGGTCATGTGTCCCTATGAAGGTGAGGAGTGTTTTTGATGAGGGTTTCGATGGTGACGGTCCAAAGAACCAAACTGAGGGGATCTTACCCTAAGGTGAGAGGAAGAACGTGGTGGAGCAATGATGGCTATAGTGGTAACTGGACATGAATATGGATCTTGGTATAAATCAACTTCCTAATGGTTCAAAGGTAGTCACTTTCCTACCTAGGTTGTCTTAGGCTTGAGTATTGGGGCAGTACCCCTCACTTCATGGCGTAGGTAAAACTGCTAACCGCTCAACCACAAACGACAGCTCTTTGGTTTTCCTTACAGGTAGGAATCTAGTCAATCTGGTAGGGGTCATTTCCCTTTTCGCTTGGTAGGTCCTCTCAATGGCAAACTACTTCGGGGTTCCTGTGGTACTCCTCATAATGAGTTTTAGGGCAAATCCCAAGTACTTCCCACAGTTGTTGCAGATGAGACTGATGTCCCAAAACGAATGTTATTAAATAAATTAGGTTACTTTTAAGGTTTTTCTCGGGGTCATGAACTGAGCATGTTATTTTAATGGTGTGAGTGCGTGCACTGTGTATGAAACTTTCTTTCCAAAATATAAGTAATAAGGGGTCCTATTTAGGGTTTTTAGCCCTTTTTGGGTTTTTTGATCCCATTGACGTAAGGTTGGTGCTTCTCCAGGTTAATGTGATTGTAATGTGTTTGTAATTGTAATTGTTGATTTTCTTTGAGATCATCATTGTCATCAATTCTTAAAGCCATATGATTCCTATTCATTTGTACATGATTGTAATGTAATGTAATTGTAAATGTAAATGTAATTGTAATTGTAATTGTAATGTGATTGTAATTGTAATGTAATTATCATCATTACCATAATGTAATGTAATTTTAATTTGAACACTATGAAAATGTTTATATATGAATATGAAATTCAAATCATATTAAAATCGATGAAAGGAGAGATAGGGCTATAGAAAAGATGAAGAAAATAAGTGCAATGTTAAGAGGAGAAGATGCAAGTCAACCTATGATGGTGCAATCAACTCCCATTAATAACAATATTTGATATTATTAACATGAAAATTATATATATGTGAGGCTATATTATCAAATTATAATTCATTTACATGTGAGGCTATATCATTAAATTATAAAATTCATTTGTTTGTGAGGTTATGTGAGGCTAATGGATATATGCATATTCATTTAGAACTAGATATTATGTTAGAATATTATGCACTATATAATTATATATATATATTCACCAACCATTCTCTAATTTCACTGGACAACTAAAACTACTCATACTATAATACACTTACTTTGTAGATATGTAATTTAGTGTAGTGGTTAAACATTTTTTTCAATTCTTTCACAACACATACCATTCTTTCACATGTACATGAGTGGTTTTAGAAGGTTGTATATATACATGCACATAAACGGTATATAAGTTTATGAATTAATTACAAAATTATAATCAAATTCTAAACAATTTAGTATGTATACATATAAAAATTATGAACTAGAACACTATGAAATTGAATGTATGAATATGCAATTTATGAAATTATATGAATATGTGAATATGAAATTATGAAATTATACAATTTACATACAATTATGAATACATATATATGAATTCATACATGCACATACAATGTATATAAGTTTATGAATTAATTACAAAATTATAATTAAATTCTAAACAATCTAACATATATATATATATATATATATATATATATATATATATATATATTATGAACTAGAACACTATGAAATTGAATATAGGAATATGAAATATGAAACTATATGAATATGTGAATATGAAATTATACAATTTACATAAAATTATGAATACATATATATGAATTCATACATGCACATACAATGCATATAATTTTATGAATACTTACAAAATTATATTTACATTCTAATCAATTTAACATGTATATATATAAAAATTATGAACTAGAACACTATGAAATTGAACATATTATGCAATATGAAATTATATGAACTAGATCACTAGGAAAATGAAATTATATATATGAATATGAAATTGCATAACTTTAAAATTATACCAATATTGTTTGCAATGGTATTTGATTCTCCCATCATGGGTTGAGTTTCAACTTCTTCTCCTCTCAAGATTGTTCTTTTTTTCCTCTTTCTTTCTCTATCTTTATCTCTTATCTCTTTGGTGTTTCTTTGATTCCTCGTAGATATTTTACTTCGATGCTTCTTGCTTCCCATTGTGATCAAGATCAACAATCCAAAAAATATGTAAACACAATACACAATGCTAAATTTGCATTAGAAAAAAAGCATTGTTTCAAATAGGTTAGTCAATAATGAAGGATAAAATTAGTAACATGTTTTATGTTTATATAGAATTTCTTTAGGAATTCGAGTGGGAAATGAGTTTAGGAAGGTAGTTGGAATGAAATTAATGCCATCAATTCCTAAGTTCATTCTTGAGCATTTTTGTATGATTTTTAACAAAAAAAGGACCTCGATCGAGGTCGTAGCTCAATCCAGGGTTTCAGAATTACCTTGATCAAGGGTTCCATAAACCCTCAATCGAGCTTTTGTTAAAACCTCGATCAAGGAATTTGAATACCTTGATCAAGCTCCAGACCTCGTTTGAGGGCCTGAAAAACAGAGAATTATCCCTCTTACAGGAAAATGAATGTTTCTTTGTGTCTTGTAGGAATGTAATCCCTTCCATTCATGCCACATAATTGAGCAGAGTCCATACCGATAGATTCATCACCAAATCCTCTATCCATTGAGGTATCATGCATGAATTTTGGCATTCATATTTTTTTTTTAAATTAGTTCTAAAACTTACACTTAGAAAACTTGAAACAACTTCGAAGCAACTCAAAGAAAAATCCGTAGAGTAAAAAACACACATCCAAAAATTTCTTAAAAATGTACAGCCCACACATCGACGCGTCCTATTCAAAAGGATATCTTTGGTTTTTCAATTTTTTAAAACAGTAAAAAAACGTTGGGATGGACACACATGTGTATAAAATGATGTTATATGTGGCCAGTTTCAAAAAATAATAAATAATTGTATATTGCGAAATAAATTCACAAAAAAATATGCAGACCACAGTGCATTTTGTGTAGATCATGCTCATATATATATATATATATATATATATATATATATATATATATTAAATTATTAGTGTAATATTGAATTATTGGGGTGGGACACAAGCCACTTATTAACTTCTTCAAATTTTTAAGGTAACATAGTTCATTAAATGAAAATTTTCACACATTAAATGACATCGGAATATTTCTTTTATTTTTTTAAAAATATCATTGGGAAGCCACAATAATAATCTACAATTTGTTTTTTTACTACAAGTCAAAATTCACATGACATAAATGCATTTCGAGGGCTCCTATCTAGCACATGAGTAAAAAATCAGGTTTTCATTGCCAAATTTGGCCAAAAAGTGTTACCCACCTTCATGGAATCACACTAAAGGGTTGGCCCTTTTCCATCTAAAGGGTGGATGAGAGCACTAAGGGTCTTTTTTTTTCTGTAGACTAAGAAGTCAAATCTGAGTGAGTAGTATAAATAAAGCAATAATTTGGACCACATTTTGGTCCATTTTCTAACTATTTTTTCCCAAAATCCAGTAGGAGTTGTTGGGCTTGTAGATATAAGATTTTGAGATTGCATAATCTATGTGTAACTAGGATATTTCAATGCATTGAATTGTTTTATGCAATAAAAATTGGACTTTAAATAATGACAAATCCTAAATTGACCAAAAATTACATAGTTGGATTTCGTCAATGATGACCAAAAAATAAAAATATCTAATCTTTAGATAACTCAAAACTTGATGATTCACTCTTCCCATGGATAAATGTATTCTTATTTTTTTGTTTTATCTCTTAAAGTGTTCCATTTCTCTTTCCCTTTTTTTATTTGAGTAGCCTCTGGGGAAGACTCTTAGTTTCACAATCAATTAGAGAAATCTTGTGATACATATTGTTCATCATGATTTCCAAGTTGCATTTGCTGGAAAGGAAATTATATAGTTCATCATATGTATTATTATTATACAAATTGGTAATCCCCACCATGCTCTATCTACTTTGTGATGACAACTTCATAGGCCTTCTATATTTTCGGGTGAGGAAAGTTTCCTGAAACTGGATGGATTTGGAGGTTCTCTATATTACAGAAGATGATAAGGTTGTTTTGGGTACATTTTATGGTACCATGTGTGTGGTGAAACAATAGGACAACTTGGGGTTTATAGATATAAGGAGCACTAACCATCCTATCTAAGGCCTCACTGGAACCGACCCAAGAAAACAAAATAGGGCGAGGAGAGTGATTCGGGTACCCAGGCACACGATGCAGGACAAAAACTCGATTTAATGAACTGTGCATTGTTATGGCAGAATCATATTAAGAATAATCAAATCACTAAATATACTACACACACAGACAATATGCAAGAATTCAAACCAATCTCTGTTACTTCATAACTGTTGTATTATGTTCAATAATTTGCTTGTATATTACAATAGTGTACATGTTTTTATAGAGTGTTGAGAATGCTTGGGCATATTCCCATTATGTTCGGTTACAAATAAGTTGGAATGGTTCATAAGTTCAACCGTTACAGAATATTGGAAGACACAGAGATAATATCGTGTAGTTGTGTCGAGATGTTTGTGTCGACGATGCAGTCGAGGGACTAAACCTGTCGAGGTTGTGTCGAGGTTCAGACTTCTTGAAGTCAATGTTGAACCTGTTGAAGTTGATAACAAGGCCAACTATTGGGTGGATAATTCCTCCTTTCTTAAGAAACAATGGTCCCCATTGTTTTCTCATTCAGATGAGAAAACTTGTTGGTTAGTTAAGTAGCAGAGTACCACTTTCCCTGTGTTGGAAGCTATCTAGATTTAGCCACTTGAAAAAAGGGGATTGTGTTTGTCCTTGTATGGCATATCCATCATCCCACAATGGTGTCGCGAGGAAGATTCTCCTGAACATATGGATGTATGTCTCCAAGTTCTATTGTCTGCAAGTTGTTCTGTTCCAAAAGTGGTGCATGGTATGGTCGAAGTAGATCCACATTAAATATTGGATGCAGACACAAGAATGAAGGAATTTCAACTTGGAAATCGTGTTATCCAATATTATTAACGATAATGTACAAACCATATTACAAAGGCTTCAACTTTTTATATGTACAAGTGAAGCGTTCCTTCTTGAGATGCAACAAGACATGATCCCCAATTTGAAATGAATGAGGAATACAATGCTTATCGTGTCAGGCCTTAGATTTCACATTATCTTGTTGCAACATTTCCTATGTTTGTTTCTAGATGTGGTATATCTGGTCTTGAAACTTCAATGCTTTTTCAACTTCTTATCTGTAAAATTCAATTTCATTCGAGTGTGTCGAAGAACTGATAAAGTTGATGGGTGCTGGGGGTTGAAATCCATAATAGATCTCAAATCGAATCTTTCCTATAGAGTTGTGCTGAGCAAAATTGTAACTGTGTTGTATGTATGGGATATTCTCATCCCATTTTCAAGGATGCTTGTGGTTGTACATGCGAAGCAGTTGTACTAATAGATGATTCACAACTTTTGTTTGTCCGACGATGGAAAGATGTCGACAAAGAGAGTCTCATGTCGAGATGTTTCCAGAGAGTCTTCCAAAATATACTGACAAATCTGGTATATCTGTCGGAAATAATAGTCACCACAAGGCCATAATGTCTCCAAACATTTTTGAAGAAGAGTTGGGCAGTCTGTTGTGTTGTCACAATCTTGTTACATGGAACGAGAATAGACATCTTGGAAAATCTATCAAATACCACTAATATCATGTCATGCTAATGTTTGGTAGTAGGCTATCTCATCGGGTAGTCCATAAAAATAGATTCCCATGGTCGACTAGGAACCAAAAAATGTGTGTACAATCCTTGTTGTCGATTCGACGGTTTGGCAATGGAAGAAACCACGCACGAACGAATGTACTTGTTGACGTCAGATTTAAGTGAAGGCCAATAAAAACTCTTTTGGAGGATGGAAAGGGTATTTTCTACTCCAAAGTGTCCTGCAATCTTGCTGTAGTGTGCATCCTAAATGAGACTTCAATGAGTACACACCTATTGGTACACAAAGCTATCCAAGCTTGTATAGCAAGGCATCTGTCAGGAAGTAGTTGGTAGTAGACAATGAGTTGGTTTGAAGCTGTCAATAAATTGCAAAGAAGTCAGACTCTACCGAATACAATTAGGGTCAAGTAGTGGTGTCATAACCCTGCATACTCATCACCATAAAAAGTAGAGTAATGGGTGGTCGACTGAGAAAATAAGATGAAGGAATGGATTTACCTTTTTTATTCTTAATTACCAACTGAAACTATTGTAGGTAATTAAATCACTTGAGTTGTCTAGTTGTTTGTAACTTCGACTAGGATGGGGAAAAATGTAAGGGATTATGGTCAGTAACGATGACCATTTCCTTCCCAAAGATGTAATGTATCCATTTTATTAAGGGCTTGAAAAATGGCATACATTTCTTTTTTCATACCTTGAATACCTTCTGACAGTGTTGTTAAGGTTTTCAGAATGAAAAGAGACTAGGTGACTAGACTGAGTGATCACTGCACCCAAAGCATAGTCTGATTCGTTAGTCTCAATCTCAAAAGGATGATGCAAATCAGGTAATACAAGTACTGGTGTAGTACAAATATTTTGTTTGATTTTCTCAAAATATTGTTGTTGTGCCGATGTCCATTTGAAGACAATTTCCCATTTCCCTTCGTCAACTTATTCAAAGGACAATCTATGTGACTAAAGCCAAGTATGAACCATCAACAAAAATTCACCAAACTAAGAAGACTTCTTAGTTCGTGAATGTTTTGAGGAGTGGGACAACATTTAAGGATTTGTACCTTGTCTGGATCGACGTGAATGCCTGCAGAGTCAATTACATACCCAAAATATTTGATGTTGTTCATCGCAAATGAGCATTTGTCCATGTTCAAATTGAGTCGATGTTATTTAAGAGTGTCGAGGACCTGTCAAAAATGTCGGACATGTTCTTCCCATTATTGACTGAAAATCAAGATGCCGTCTAAATAGACAATGATACACTTGTTGGTGAAAGGTCATAGAATTTCATCGATATATCGCATGAAGGACACAAGTGCATTGGTTAAGATGAAAGGAATGACTAACCATTCAAACAATCCTTCCTTGGTTTTGAAAGTAGTTTGTGATACATCAGTGGGATTGATCAGAATATGATGGTATCCCAACTTGAGGTCGAGATTAGTAAAGAACTTAGCACCTTTTAGATATTCAATGAGTTCATCTATCCTTGGAAGAGGGTATCTATTCTTTATCGAAATTTTGTTGAGAGCCCGATAGTTGATGTACATGCACTAAGTCCCATCTTTCCTTGGTACGACGATGACTAAAATTACACAAGGAAAGGAGCTGGGTCAAACGTGACCTTTGTTGATCAAATCCTAAATATGTCTATGAATATGTTCATTCTCAACAATGGATATTTAGTAGATAGATGCATTAGGTAGAGAAGATTTAGGAACAAGTTCAATGTAGTGTTTTACTTGCAAAATGTAGAGGTACTCCATTTGGATCTTGAAATACATTTAAATATTCCTCAAAAATGTTGTCGATATGCTACTGTTGTTGGGAGCTGCATTGGTCGGTGAGTACACTAGTTTCTGTAGTATTCCTAGAATGCTGAGGCTTAATATTGATCAATGTAAATTTCTAAGAATGCTTTATAAACTTCTTTGTTTGTTTGGACAATACCATCACAACCGTTGATGAAGTTCATCACTCTGGTATTCCATACCATTGGTTCTGTACTTTTCCAATCACCTTCTGAGGTCATGAATAATAAATTCCATGTCGTGACTAATAACTTCCATGTCGATCCCATGAGTAAGGTTTCTCAAACAGGGCATCAACTACGGACAACAGTGGCATGTCACAGAGTACTTCATCTTCAAAAGGCTTAATGAAGTAGGTGAGTCTACATTGTTGAGTGATTCTTAGTTCATGTCCATCCCTCATTCAACTGATATTATAAGGCTGATGATTTGAAGTAGTGACAAGACCAAGTTTCTTCACGACATATTAAAAAATGAAGCTCTTATGGCTACCATTATCCATAATCATATGTAATTGATTGTTTTGAACCCATATCTATGTATGGAACAAGTGCTCTCATTCCTCCTCATCGACGATAGTCAAGTTTGTTGGAGTGGTCGATATCAAAAGGGTCGATGCTTCTGGGTCTGATTCTACCAGGGTTTTTTCAGATAAGTCAGAGGTCGAGAATTTTGAAAAAAAAAATATTTATAGATTTGCATTATGACATATCATGCCATGATGAATTGTGATAATCACACTATTTCTCGGTAGGGGTTTGTTTGCTACATTCCCTTTTGTCCTTCTGAGAGTGATTTTTGCCATGATATGGATTTGGCGGGGTCAACTGAGAAGGGTGTCTTGACTTGTCGGAGTCAGCTAGTGGGGGTTTCTGCTGGTTTACATTTATCCATTCCGAATCTCTATAAAATATTAGTAACATACTTATGTTGGAAAATAAAAATACCTTGTTCAGTTTGAGTAACTTCCAGACCAAGGAAGTACTTCAATAGTCCTAGATCGGTCATTTCAAATTCCTTTTTCATGATTGTCCTGAAATCTTCAAGCATCAAATTACCAGTGTAAATCATGTCATCAACATAAAGACATACCATCAACATTTTACCTTTATCTATTTGGACATACAGAGCGGGCTCATTGCCGCTTCTGTTGAAACCATTGTTGACGAGGTAGGAGTCAATCCTACTGTACCAAGATTATGGAGCTTGTTTTAGACCATACAAGGCCTTTTTTAGCTTAAACACTTTGTTTTCGTGACCTTTGATAGTATAACTAGGTGGCTGGTTTAGATAAACTTCTTCTTCAATAATGTCATTAAGAAAGGCCGATTTCACATCCATTTGATACACATGCCATTGATTTTGTGCTGCAATGGAAAGTACAACTTTGATGGTATCCATCCTTGCTACAAAAGCAAAGGCTTCATCATAATATACACCATACTATTGTGTATATCCTTTGGAAACCAACCTCGCCTTATGATTTTTAAGTTCTCCTTTTTCATTCAGTTTGGCCTTATAGACCCATTTGACTCCAATATTGGTTTTGTCTACAGGGATGTCAACAAGATCCCAAGTCTAGTTTTTCTATATTACATCAATATCTTCATTCATGGATTTTACCCACTGTTCATCCTTCATTTCTTCATTAAAATATGTGGGCTGACAGGAGAATAAAACATACTAAAGTTGCTCATCAAGAACTGGAGTCTATTCATATAGCTCTCTCAAGATTTTGGTTTTCTGGTTCTGTGGTTGACTCTCTGCTGGTGGTTCTTCCTACTACTGTACTTCCAATATTGGAAGTTTGATTATATGATCTTCATGTTGTATATTTGAAGGATCACTCCAACATTTTTCTTCAATGATCTTTACATATCTACTCACCACAACCTTTTTGATGACATGATTATATAGTTTGTACGCCTTGTGTTGTTCATTGTAACCAGTGAAAATGCTGTGCTCACTTTTCTTATCCAAATTTTTTCTAAGCTCATGAGGTATATGTGCAAATGCAACACTACCAAAGATTATAGGATGTGTGACACTAGGTTTAGTGCCACTCCATGCTTCTTCAAGAATCTTGTCCTGGACAGTCACCGTGGGTGATCTGTTGAGAAAATAGACTGAGTGAAGCAGTAAAAGATTCTTTAACACACTTAAGTTCTCTAAAATTCCCATAGGTAATCTGAATCCCACATGTTGGTAAGTAATGGTAAATACGGAGAATAGATAAGATGATAAATAGTTACATAGGTTTGGGCTTTATATAAGCCCGTCATGCACCTTTTTGTAAATGGGCATGACTATCGACTTTAGATAGTCTTTTAATTAATAATAAATTAATATTAATATTAATTTATTATTTTATTGTTACATTGCCTTCCCCTTAAGGGAAGCTTTTTCCTCAAAGCTTCATTGAAAACAATGTCTGATTTTGCTTGAACTGTCATCTCTGGATCCTTTACGACACTTCATGAGATAAGATGATACACGTTAATAATTCCCTAGGAGAATTGTCGCGTCGTATATATTGTGGTCCATCCCATATTTATTTTGATCAGACCTCTAAGATTGTTTAGGGAAACAGGTCGTCTCAATTGTTGCTTAGTATGTTGAACCGTTTGCTTGTCAACATAACTCTTTTATGAATGCTCATTTTGACCCTGTTGTTGGTCAAAATGACGATTATAATTGGGATGTCTATAATGCGTATGTGTTGTTTGTTTTTCTTCGTTTTGAACTGTGGAGAGGGCTTCCTTCACTTCCTCGACTTGACTTTGTTTTTCATAGAGTATAGATTCTTCTTTCTAGATTTGCACTATTTTGTTCTCTAGTAGATTGTTTTTACTTTGAATCTTCTCGAACCTTTCATCTTGCGACTTTTTGTCCTCTTTTAACTTCTCAATTTGTTTATCTAGTTCTTGATTTTATATAACTCTTCCTTTGAGGATTTTATTGGACTGTTCCTTCTTGGGACCATGTTTCAATTTTTTAATCTTCATAATTAATATTTTATTATTATTTCTTAATCGATATATTTATTCAGTATTACTTGTTAATGTGTTATTGACTTTCGTATTTTCAAACTTGCGCGCTTTTTTTGAGTCATCCTCTTTCTGTTGGAGTTCCTCAATCTATTGTTGAAGGCAACAAATCTCCATTTCTTGGCATTTTACTTTTGTCTGAATTTGTGTGATTTTGTCATCTTTGTCCTTGATGATTTTGTTTAATCATTTAATTCTTCTTTATTCTCAACTGCATCTTTCATGATTTTTTGGTTTTGTAGATTTTGATTGGTATATTTTTTAATCATTGATTCTTCAATTAGATTAGAAACCTCTCGATATGACTTTTTAGATAATGATTCTCCTGCTCTATTAATCCTTTAGAAGTATCCAGCTTCGTCATCTCCAACACTTTGGCCAATCCTACTTGAAGTTGGGACTGCAATTTTGTTTTAAAATTTTCCACAATTCCTAACTTCTTGTGTTCTTTGACGATAGTTGGTTTTCCTTTTGACTTATGAATTCTCCTTTTTTTTGTCTTCTTCCAATTTGTTTTTTTTCTTTTCCAAAGGTAATTGTTATTTTAATAAAATAAAATTTACTGTATTTGTTTTTATAATTATAATGATTAATTATTATTATTATTATTATTATTATTAATGCTTCTCTATATATAGTTTTAATATATATGTATATTTTTCAAAATTGAAATATAAAAACTAATATCATTTAATATTTTTTTGATATATTTAATCTTTTTTAAAAACAAATTAGGGTTTTTGAACCTAAGGGATGGTAGGTGGGAGTATGGGGATGAATAAGAATGGAATCTGAGCAAGGAGACAGGAGAGATTGTTAGAATGGAGTAGAAAAGTGAAACCATGTGTTGGTTTTCCTTTTTTTTTCTTTTGTTTTTTTTACTTTCTTTTGTTTCTTACTTTCTCTATATTTTCTTTTGTTTTCTTTACTTTTTCTTTTGTTTACTTTCTTTTTTACTTTTTCTTTCTTTTCTTTTTTGTTTGTTTATTTTATTTTATTTTTCTTTTCTTTTCTTAAATACATAAGGTCAATGAACTTATTCGAGAGAAACTATTATAACTATGGCCACAATCTGAATCAGTGAGGTCAGAAAAGGGCTATCTCCAATACCAGTGAAACATTAAAGCTTATTTAACATAGGTAAGTTCTCTATAATACCCACATGTAATCTGAATCCCACATGTTGGTAAGTGATAATAAATATTGAAAATAGATAAGATGATAAATTTTACATACGTTTGGGATTTATATAAGCCCGTCATGCACCTTTTCGTAAAAGGGCATGACTATCGACTTTATATAGTTTTTTAACTAATAATAAATAATATTAATATTAATTTATCATTTTATTGTTACACTAAGCATGCAACAAATTCAACCCAATACTCATCTGATAGCTTCTTGTGTGACAACATGCTACATGCCATGTTCATGATGGTCCAGTTCCTTTGTTCAACAAATCCATTTTGTTGTGGAGTGTATTTGGTGGTGAGTTGTCTCTAGATGACATGCTTTTTGCGGAAGTATGAAAACTCATGTGAATCATATTCACCTCCACCATCTGAACTTTCCAGAATACTTCTCAGTGAGAGAGTTGAACATTTTGAACCTGGAGAAGGTCTCTGATTTGTTCATGAGGAAATAAATCCATGTTTTCCTACTAAAATAATCAATAAAGGTCAAAAAATAAAAACTACCTCCTATGGATTGGGTTTGCATGGGTCCACAAAGGTCTATATGAACTAAAGAAAGATGTTATTTGGCTTGAGATGTGGAAGTGGGGAAGCTGTCTCTTTGATGTTTATTAGTGATACAATCCTCACAAGTGCTGGATTGTTCATAAATAACTAGTAACCCTTTGACCATTGACTGTTTTTGCAGGAGATTGAGACTCTTAAAGGGAAGATGACCAAATATATAGTGCCATAACCAGGATTCATCTAGAATGGAAACTGTATGGGCTATAGACAATGGAAGGTTGGCACTCCTAAGATTGAGAGGGAAATTTCTATTCTTGGTCATTTGAACTTTGGCTATGAGTCTCTTACTAGGGGGTTCATCATAGATAACACAATATGTATCATAAAACCAAATATCATATTGGTTCTGAAGTAACTGACTTATATTGATCATATTTACATTCAAATGAGGTACATAGAACACTTCATGAATAAATTTCTTTTCATTTTTCTTTGTAAGAACATGGATAGTACCTTTTCTTTTGAATGGAACCAAAAATCCATCTCCTAGCTTGATATTTGTGACAACAAAAGAATCCAAACTAGAGAATAGTGAGTTGTTACCTATCATGTGATTGCTGCAACCACTATCTAGTAGCCATAGATCTGTGCTATGGTGTTCTTTAGTTGCTTGATAAGATAAAAGCATCACCTCTAATAAGCCTTGTTCTTCTTTAGAGACATTGGCTCTGCTACTGTTCTGGTCATCTTACTTCTTTCTGCATTCTCAATCATAGTGTCCATTCTTCTTGTAATAGTTACACTGAACATTGGACTTATTGGTCCATCTCTTGCCTCTTCCCCTCTGACCTTGAAAGTTGGGAGAGTAATACGAATGATATAAGTGTTCATGACTGTGACTGGTTCTCTTCTCTGTAGTTGTAGATCCTCGGCCTCTTCTTCCTCTACCTCGTCCTCCTCTACCTCTACCTCTATTGAGGGAATCTTGGGTGATGAAAGCATTGGTCAGTGACTCTTCTTCTTAATTGAGTCGAGCTTCATGAGATAGAAGAAATCCAGTCAACTCTTCGACGGTGAACTAAGACAAATATTTTTCCTCTTCTATGGCAGTCACTACCATAGTAAACTTCTTGATGAGACTCCAAAGAATCATTTGAACAACTATCTTATATTTTTCGGGTTCACCATAGGTTTGGAATCGGGTCACAATGCCCGAAACCCTAGTCATGAATTGATCTACTGTTTCTAACTATTTCATCTTCAAACTTTCAAATTGAAGGTGTAGGGTTTGCAGTCTTACCATTTTAACATGATCGATTCCCTTGTAGGCCGTTGCAAGTAGATTCCAAGATTGATATGCGCTGGTAGCTCTTGAGAGCCACAAGAAAATAGAATCCTTGATGTAACTTTGGATCAACCATGTGGTTGTGAGATATCAGCCTCGACAAGCTCTGATAACATTATTTTGGGCATTATTGATTGAATCCAGAGAATTTGTATCTGGTTCTTTGAACTCAGTTTCAACCATATCCCAACATTTGTTGAGCTAGAGAAACATCTTCATCTTGATAGAACAAAACTCATAGTTGGCCCTGGTCAGAATGGGTCCAGAGATCAACTTAAATGTGTTGGTACTAGCCATGATTATTAATTCTTGCACATGATCTAGGAACTAGGAATCAAAATCATCAAAGAACAATTAACAAATACTCATGAATTGGAAATAATCGGATACAGAATTGGTTTCATCTCAGTATATTTAATAAACAATAAAGGGTTACAATTTCCATGCTGAGCAATGTCTTAACTCCATGAAGAATTTGAATACCTAAGGGACAATTCGAATTCAATGAGTGAGTCTAGCTTAACTGACTCTCCACCATGCAATCTCACTCAGTTAACCACTTGACCAAAACTCTAATTGACTCACCAAACCCTAACTGAAGTCAGAGTGCAATAAATGACTAAATCTCAACTGAAGGAGATCAAACACATGTCATAGCAAACCAACCATCAAGTGCTAGTGCTGCATGACTCCAATGAGCCCCGATGAGGTTAACTGAAGCTGAACTGACCATGAGAAGTTGGTGGAGGTGCCTTGTTGACTCCAGTTCATTAAATAATAATAAATAATCATTAAATAATCATTAAATAATATATTTAATGAATGGAGGAACCTTAACTCACTGTAACTGACTGGTGAATTGATTGTAACTACCAGTTAGCAATTAGTTGCATTAATGTCACACAGATCACCCCTGGAGTGCTCCAGTTAGCCTCCTTGAATATAGGAAGGTGTGGGTGTGACTGGATGATGGTAATTAATGCTCCACTGATGTCAATTAAACTTAGGATAGTGGTTTAACTAGGCCAATTTTCCCGAAAGAGTGTGTATGATGGTAGATGTCTCCAACAACCCCCCTTAAGCTATACTCAGGAAGAGTTAGAAAAAATAGATGCATAAAATGCTAGGTCCTTGGAAACTAAGGCCATAGGTCACCCTGTATAATAAAGTAACTGCTTAATATAACCAAGGAAATGGGAAAAACCTCATGGGAAAAATACCCCCCCTCAAACTAAGCAGTAAATCAAGAATTGGTTCTTCTATGCAGCAGCATCCTGAGACTGTGCATGTGAAACTCTGAATCCAAAATAAATGAATATATCTGGAGGAATCTTCCACTTTGGAAGAAAAACAATGCACTCAACTGAATCAGAAATATAAACAGATGCACGGTGAAAACTGGACCCATATAGAGCAACTGAAATCATCTGAAGAGAGAGCAAAGGTTCTTGAGGATTCGAACCATGTGTGGAACACTCAAGAAACTGATCTATTGCAGCCTTGAATAGAAAACCATGAGTGGTAAAATGAGCCCCAATTTTTAGGAGCAAGTGTCCAAGCGGATGTAGAATGTCTTCCTCTTTACTAGTTCTGTGAGGAGATGAGCTTGTGACCAAAGGTAGAGAATCCCTGGGACTCTGGAGAGCGAATGCTTGAGATCCATAATCTGATATAGATTCTGAAATAGCTAATGAATCACAAAATAAAATATCAGAAACCTCATAAGAGGAAACTAACACCAAATCCCCAACAACAAAATTGAAGAAGAACTGCGGTACTTGATTTTTCACACCGGAATCGGTGAGAGAAGCTACAAGCATGACTAAAATCTCTTGAATTTTAAAATATGAACAAAATAATATTAGATAAAAATGTAAGTCAGATCTAAATAAGTTCACAACAGATCCAAAACTGTGAAATGAAATCAAATCCCCAGCAGCAATTTCGAAGGAGACTTGCGGTACTTGTTTCTTCACACCGTTGATGAGAACAGCTACAAGCAGCACTGAAGGTTTATGAACCTGAAATTTTGAACCAAGAAATATCAGATCAGATCCAAATAAGATCATATCAGATCCAAATTATGGTCAACCGAGATGGTAGATGCACAGTTTTCTTCTTCTTCAAAATTCTGAATTTTGGTGCATGCAATCCTGCAGGATTTTGCTGGAAGATCTAGATCATGGGTGTTATACACCTGAATGGCACCTTTCCGTCTGAGTGCTGATATCCCTCATGTCGGCACACAAAAGGAAACTTATGGATTGAGGTTGCCTATATTCACTATACCTTGGCTTATGATGAAGTACATTCCCTATATACCCAGCTGGTTACTTTGCCATTTTGCCATGTTGAGTTGTATTCGCGACTCTCTATATTGACAACTCGCGCATCATTCCCAAGTCTCCTATACAGCAAGTCACGAATCCTTGTATTCGTGGGTTTCTCTTCTATATCGTCGCGAATCATTCACGAGTTTCTCTACTACAGACCCGCGAATGGTTTCCTCAACATTAAAACATAAAACCACACGCTAATGGAAGTTTACTCATTTAACTTAATCTTCTTAACTGCCACAACCTCCCTAACCTTTGAGAACTGCCTCATTTCATCCATATAAATAGAGGCCTTGGGGAGGGTGTTAGATAGTCATACTTCGAGAGCAAAGTTATGCTGGTGGATTGTCTACAGAAATCTTTGGAGCAGAGAAACTCAGAATCCTTTGGTGACAGAGGAGTCCTTGTTCAGACATTGGGTTGTAACCTAAACTCTTTCTATTATTGTTAATAAAGATATTACTTATTCCATATGTGTTTCACATCTTGTAGATTGGTAAATGTTTACATTTCAATATGATATATGATTTTCCTAATCGGCATCTATATATATGAATTACTTTGTATCTGGAAGAGTGCTTATTAACAGGTGAAGGAGGAACTATCCTGGAGACTTTGGAAGTGGATCAGAGAGGGAGAAGATAGCAAGGATCAGCCTTCATATAATACAAGTAAGTCCTTCTACTTTCCTATTTCCTATTCTGTGCTTTTAGAGTCAAACTGTCTGCAAGTAATGAGTATGTTGGTAACCCCCTAGACCTAGGTTATTAGGTGAATTATCCTGTACAACAGAACTGGTGACTCTGCTGGGGAAGCCTAGTCTGCTTTAGGTCTTTTTCTATTTTCCTGACCGGTGTTTGCTTGAAGTCTACTTGTGATTTTTATCCTGCTTCTTAATTACTTTCAGCATTTGAAAGTCTTGGGTTTTTTCTCTGTTTTTGAGAAATTTTTATACCCATTCGCGGGTTTCCCTTTTGGACAGTCGCGAATTTTGAGTTGCATTCGCGGGTTGTTCCACTGAACAGTCGCGAATCATTTGCGACTTGCACTGCTTGACAGTCGCGAGTACTCCTGGAAACTGGGATTTCTGTGTGAAAGTTTGCTTGTTCTTTTTCCTGTTACAAGTCCTATTTTCTGAGAAGATTTTCTTTAAGAGTGTTGTAGAGTTGTTTTGAATGTCTCAAGTGATCACATCTTAGTGCTTTTGAAGCCCTTGAGTCCCTTTTTACTTGTTTTATTTACTGTTTGCATCTTGAATTTTTTGGCCTGTTTGGGTTGTTGGTAAGAGTGCCTGAGTGTAGATCAGTGATCAGGGTCTTAGACTCTGTCTTTCCAGTCTACTTTCTGTCAGTTATTGGTTTGCACTTGCTTGTTTAAAGTTTGCATTGATTTTGTGTCAATGTTTGCACCCAAGCTAGGGTCCTAGCCTGCTTTTCTTGTTGGTTTTTTGGTCCTGATTGCTTGTTTACTTCAGTTGGTAGTTTTTACACATTCCATAAATATCAAGTTTACTCAAGCAGTGCATTGTAGATGCATAGTAATTTTTTTGAGCATTTTTTAAAGTGAAAAACAAAACATAGTTAATCTTTTGCATTGTAATTTTTGCATAAAGTAGTGTTTGTTTCAGTTTAAAAAATATTATCTCATAAAAATACAAAAACATAGGCTAGTTTTCTCTTATTAAGTGTTGTTAATTCATCAATACATATCTGAAAAAATGAAAAGAAGTTTATTTTATAGTGTTAGTTTGCTTTAAATGCACTTTTACTTTCATTTATTTTCTGCTGAGTCAAAACACCACACATTCCATCACTTCCACTTCCTTTGAGTAAAAAACAGCCCTTAAAATTAACGCATAAATTTAAAATTTATTAGTAAGTTTTTATTTTTAGGGCCTTTCACCTACTAGCTTAGGCTAGATTTGTGGGCTAGGGAGTGTAAAATTCCCACAAATTATAAACTCAGACGTAGTGGACCATTCATTAGGTAAATCCTTGGTTCTACCACTGTATCTAGGAAGCTCCTCTCAAACGGGAGTTAAGCACTAGGCCGCGTGGAGGCTTGGATAGAGGGGATAACCCCCCGAATCCTTGTCAAAACGTAACCCAGGACTTTTACGCATCTGGGGATTCTGTCCTAGACAGAGTTTCGGGCTCAGCTACCCTGCCCATGCGTACGAGTTCGGCTGACGACTGTCCCCCCAGACAGCAGGTATTGTCAAGGTAGCCTTAGTCTCTTGTCTTTTTAGGGCTCATACCCAGGTAAACCGGAAGGTTATTTCTGGTCCACCTTGAACGGAATTGGAAGGTAACCCTTGTGTAAAGTGTAGGAGGGCGGTTGGGTGATTCCTCCGTTTGTGCCTAAGAACCCCTCAAGGACGCCAAGTAACTGTTCATCAGCTTTCTTCGGGAAAGCATATCTTTATAGCCTGTTTTGATTGCTTGAGACTCTAGGATCTTTTTAGTGTATGCTCTATGGATCTGCTTGTGTTTAGTTGACCTTAGGGTGTGATTTTTTAAAGTCTTAATTCTGGAGGACCATCTGATTAGAAGGTCAAGAAGGTTGAGAAACCTTCCGCCTTTCACACCACTGGAACCTCCACCTTTACCCCAAAGGCGGAGATTAAGCACAGGTGGTTCTTTTGAACCACTAGGAGTAAGGGAGGTTCTTGGTGAACTAGAATTAATAGCTAACCGCTTTGACTTTGACACAGTCGAGATAGAAGAATTGCAAACTGACGAGTTTGCAAGAAATTATAATACCCCCTTGACTGATTTGAATGATCTAGTGATCGTGCAGGTTAGGCCTTTTAGTTCACCAGTGCTAGGTGTACTTGTAGGTAGAGCTATGTCTTCTAAGGGAGAAAGTTCATTTGTTTTCACCTCAACCCTTCCAGTTGAAGGGGTACTACCTCCCCCGGTTATTACCCTTAGATCTAGTTTACCTTCCACACCCTTAACTCCAGCAAGCCGGGTGGTCCAACCACCGGTTTACTCGAACATAGGAAGTATGTCTAGTGATATGGCTACTGGGATTCCTAATATGCCTACAATTCCTTCTTCCTTCCCTTACACTACCCACAGTGGTCCGGTGGGATCCTCGGCCTTTGTCCAAGGATTCCCTTGGAATGGGGGGCACATACCCCCATCCAATCCATACGTAGGTCCACCTCCTTCATATGTAGGGGTGCAGTTTGGCAGCAACACCTCTTACGGGAAAAGCTACAAAACCCCTATTTCGGTCCCATACACGAGCTCTCCCTTCTCTTTGTTTAGTGGAGGGATACCTGCTCCAGTCTTTCAGACCCCAACTTCTATGGGGATGGCCCGAACCACTTACACTGCACCTCCCACCCAAAATCCGGTGGATTACGAATGGAATCCGTTCCAAAGCAACCTTCCCACTTCACAATCGGTGTCAGGGGGAAACCCCACCTTTACCTATGGGAATTTGGGGGCTGGACCCTCTAATCCCCAAGCTGGCACATCTAGTGCACCGGTTAGGCCCAAAATTCCTTTTCTGGCAACTTTGAACTTGCCAGACTTATCAAAATTAATGAATGACCTGGTGAGGCATGACCCCTTGTGGCCACCTGTTCCCACCAAACTACCCTCGGACATCCCTAGGTTCGAAGGTAAGGCTGGTGAAGATCCTGGGGCACATGCCACCACCTTCCATCTATGGTGTTCTTCCAACTCATTGAATCAAGATTCAGTGAGATTGAGGCTGTTCCAGAGGACCTTGACTGGCACTGCGGAAAAATGGTACATTGAGCTGCCTTCTGCTACTTTTAGTAGTTTCTAGGACCTAGCTAGTGCTTTCCTTAGTCACTTCCAGCTTCCGGTTCGTTACGATTTCAGAACGGATTTGTTGTCCACTTTCAGACAAAACAAGGCAACCCACATCTCGGATCATATCCAAGAGTGGAGGAGGCAGAAGAGTCTAATCAAAGCTACCATCCCTCCTGAGTTTCTATTAGAGTGGTTCCTTAAGTCATTGTTGCCATACATTTCTAAGGATGTCTCCACATCAGGAGTGACTAGTGAAGAAGAAGCCATACTCAAGGCCCAGCAGTTGGACTTGATTTATTCACAGTTTGGGATTCTATATAAAATTATCCCTGAGGCACAAAGGCCTTCACATGAGGCCGAGAAACCCAAGCCTGGACCCCATGCCGATGGTGTGGTTGGGTCCGTAAACTCTCCCACTGTAGAGTCTTTGACAAAACAACTTCACCAATTGTCTATCAAACAGTCTACGGCGGAGGTAGCAAAGGCTGCCCCCTCCTCACAAAGTGCAAATATTTTTGCACAAACCTCTTCGAAGGGAAATTAGCAGCCCGGCGGGAAGAAGAAGAAAGGTAAAAAGGGAGAGGGAAACCAAAATCAAAACAAGCCAAAGCCCGTGAACAATGATGATGGGGGCAAAAAGGAAAAGAATAAAATCAAGTTCCCTTGTAAGTTGTGCCAAGGGGACCATCTTACTCATCTTTGTCCACTCATCGAACAAGCTCAGAAGCTGTTACAAGCTTAACCGCCGGCTGTCCTAAAGGAGCCATTTCCCCGAGGGCAGAATTATGCTTCAGCTTCTACCGTAGCAGGGGGCAGTCAAACTGCTCCTGACCCTAGTTATATCAAAATGGTTAGATCCTCAACTTTGTTACAAACCAGCAACAAAAAATATGAGAAAGAGACCGATGCGAAGGGTAAAGCTGTAGGTGAACATTCCAACCCTCTCACTATAGAGAAACCTGCGGAAATAATGCCAAAGATACCTAAAGGTATCTTTAAGAAGACTTTGCATAACCTGAATGCCTGAGCTGCTTCTAACTACTCTGTGGTTGAAGACTTGGCCCAGACTCCTTGTGCAATGTCAACTTTGGAGGTGCTACAGAGTTGTCCCGCTCAGCGGAATGCCCTCTTAGCAGCTCTAGATAGCATGGACTCTTCGAGTCTCTTAGCGAAATTTAATCTCTCGGATGTTAAAATTCGCCTCCCTTATCATGTAGCTTTATCGATAGATGTTGCCCATGGTGGTAAGACCATCGGACGAGCAGTTGTTGATGAAGGAGCCTCTACTTGTGTTATGTCCCTAGCTTGTTGGAAATCTCTTGGACTCCCCAGAGCTGGTCCCATCAACCACTTTACTTACTGCTTTTGATGGAAGGTCTTTCCGTCCACATGGTATCCTACCAGCTTTTGAGATTAAGTTGGCTGGCAAAGCAGTTTCTATTGAAGTCGAAGTGATTGATTCTCCATTGGACTACAATTTGCTTCTGGGTAGGAATTGGACTTATGCAATGTCTGTTGTTGCATATGCTATCTTTCGTGTCGTGGTTTTTCCACATGAGGGCAAGCTGGTCACTGTTGACCAACTTGATTTTACTCGAAAAGGATGCTTAGAGTCTAAAGATTCCACTGTGCCATTGGTTGATCAGACCAAAACTGCTGCACAGAGCTTGGGGGCTGGAATGTACACATCATTGATGGGCACATTCGATATTCCAGCTCCAGTCCTTTATATCGGTTCTACTACTGTAGGGAAGTCCATTGATTCGGTGGTCGATAGGACTGATCCTTGGGTCCTCCCAACCCCTCAGGAATCGGAAGTGCCCTTATCTACAGTGGAAGTGGCGTATCAAGCTATTACCCAAACCACTGTAGATCCCATTCCAGATCCTCTTACAGTCTCGGATGATCTGGAAGAAGTTTACATGCCCGCATGGGCGGAAAACTCTTTACATTCCATAGATTACTTAGACACTGTTTTACCTTCTGATGAAGCTATTCTGGAATCTATGTGTTCACGTGATAACATATGTGAGGATCTTCATCATCAATCTTATTTCCTTCCAGAGCTAAGCAAGATAGAAAACCAAGAGTTTCACGTGAGACTGTCGGATGATGTTGATACACCTGTAAACCCTTTACCTAGGGAAGAAGTGTTTGCCGAGGGGAATATGGCAAACATTTCCGCCACTATACTGATCAACATCTCTGTAAAGGCAGATGTCGTGGAAAATATCTATATATGTGCAAACTGCTCTCCGGAGGAGATTGCCATTTATACTACCCTTTTCAAGGAATTCCGCAATATCTTTGCCTGGTCATATGAGGAGATGCCAGGCATTGATCCATCTACTGTTCAACATGAGATCCCAACCTATCCTGATGCTAAGCCGGTTCGGCAAAAATTACGCCCCGTGAACCCGCGTAAAGCGGCGGCTATGAAGGCAAAGGTAGAAAAGATGTTGAAAGCAGGTTTTATATATCCCATTGCTTTGACTGAGTGGGTGTCCAACCCAGTTCCTGTTGATAAAAAGCAAGGGACTATTCGCATTTGTACGGACTTTCGAGACCTTAACAAAGCTTGTCCTAAGGACAACTATCCTACATCATTTATTGATCAAATCATAGATGCATGTGCGGGTAGTGAGGTATTCTCGTTTATGGATGGTTTCTCCGGCTACAATCAAATCCAAATCAAACCGGAAGACCAGCATAAAACTGCTTTTATATGCCCTTGGGGTACATTCGCGTATAGGAAAATGCCCTTTGGATTGAAAAATGCAGGGGTAACCTTTCAACGAGCCATGAACTTTGCTTTTCATGATATAAAAGCCATTGTCGAGCCCTACCTTGATGATCTTCCTGCTCATTCTCGCAAGAGGATCCAACATCCAGATCATTTACGGTTGATTTTTGAGAGATGCAGATACTATAAAATTCGCTTGAATCCCCACAAGTGTGTTTTCTGCGTCGAATCAGGTAGATTGCTTGGATTCATTGTCTCTAGTAGGGGCATTCAGGTGGATCCTTTAAAAGTTGAGGCCATTGTAAATATTCCTCCTCCTCGTTCACTTAGGAAACTTCAGAGTCTACAAGGTAAGTCTAACTTCCTTCGATGTTTTATCGTTAATTATGCCAAGATCACAAAAGGTTCCATGCGCTTGCTTAAACAGGGCACCCCATTTGTATGGGATGAAATTGCACAACTCGCGTTGGAGGCATTAAAGAAAGCCTTGTTGTCGGCTCCTTTATTACGCCTGCCAGATTATTCTAGGGATTTCATATTATATCTGGCCATGTCGGAGTCTACCATTGGGGTAGTGGTAGTTCAGGAGAATGACAAGCTCGTTGAGCATGTTGTCTATTATCTTAGCCGCACTCTGGTTGGGCCTGAGCTTAAGTACTCCCACGTTGAAAAGTTAGCCTTAGCGGCTGTTTATGCTATACAGAGGTTACGGCACTACATCTTACTGAGGACCACTACTGTAGTGGCGGATGTAAACCCTTTCCAATATGTTTTATCCCGACAGATTGTTGGGGGGAAATTCAATAAGTGGATAGTCATTCTCCAAGAGTTTGACTTGGTTTTCCAATCCACTAAATCTAAAAAGTCCTTAGTTTTTGTCGAGCTTATAGCAGAATTCCCTACAGAAGAAGATGTAGTGGTTCAAGATGACTCATTCCTAGATGAGCACATCTTCCTTATATCCACCTCTGACCCTTGGTACGGAAATATTCTCATATATCTCTAGACTTTGAAGTATCGTACTGCTTACTCTAGAGAAGATCGGCACAAGTTACGTCTTCATGCTAAAAACTACCTCATCATAGGAGATACATTATATCGACGAGGGGTAGATTCTGTCTTGCGTCGCTGCCTTACTCATGAGGAAGCGGAGATTGTCCTAAATGATTCCCATAGTGGAGCGTGTGGGGGTCATTTATCTGGGTTAGAAACGGCCCAGAAGATATTACGTGCCGAGTATTTCTGGCCCACCATCTTTAAAGATTGTGTGGAAGCTGTGAAACGCTGTCATCCATGTCAGCTATACACCAAAAAAATGCGGTCTCGGTAGGCCCCTTCATGAAGTGGGGGATCGATTATATGACATGGAACCCAGCCTCGGCTGGGGGGCATAAATACATCATTGTCGTTGTCGACTATTTCACAAAATGGGCAGAGGCAATGCCTACTTTCAAAGACAATGGGGAAACGGCAGCTTTCTTCGTGTTTAATCATATTATTGCTAGGTTTGGTATTCCCAAAGTGATTGTCACTGACCATGGCAGTCATTTCCAAAATCACATGATGACAGAGCTGACCACCATGCTCGGATTCCAACAAGAACATTCTTCTCCTTATTATCCGCAAGCAAATGGCCAGGTTGAGGCTGTAAACAAAACTTTAAAAACTATACTTAAACGTACTATTGATGCATCCCGCTCAAATTGGCACATCATGTTATATCCTGCTCTTTCGGCTTATCAAACCAATGTCAAAACTGCTACGGGTTTTTCCCCCTTCCAACTCGTTCACGGGGTGGAATCTATTACGCCGATTGAATGTGAAATCCTCTCCTTGCAGATAGCTATTCATGTGCTACCTGACACAACTGAGCTTGAAGAACGGTTGCTCCATTTAGAACACCTTGATGAACAACGTAGAGATGCGTTGACTGCAAATCAAGCTCATAATAATAGGGTTAAATCTCAATATGATAAAACGGTCAAACCTCGGGTTTTCTCTGAGGGGGAACTTGTCTTGCTCTGGGACCAAGATAAAGAACCCCTGGGGGCAGGAAAGTTCAAGGCTATGTGGTTGGGACCCTATGTTGTGTCTAAATTTTTGAGTAAAGGCGCATATGAATTAGTGGATTATGATGGGAATAAGCTGCCTGAGCCTAGAAATGGGCTTTACCTGAAGAAGTACTATGCCTAGGCTTAGCACTTTCTC
>LPNX010833245.1:249212-265494 GCA_001517045.1 Pseudotsuga menziesii | reverse complement strand
CACACACATTCCATAAAATATACAGCAAATACATAAGAAACATTTGTAAATAAGCTGACAACCAAACACAAATATATATATATATATATATATATATATTCATACACAGGATAAGTCAAGTCTGATCCGTAGATCCCATCATGTACAAAATATACAAAAGTGGATCAACATCCATCAAAATGCCCTAACACTAAGACTGCCTGCCATGGCCACTAGGACCTCCTTGGTCCTCGTGATCTCTGTGCCCCCTGGCTTCCTCACCCTCCTCGGCTTAGGCAGCCTCCACTGCATCTCTATATACACATACTACTCTGGCTACCTGTCTGAAAAGACGTAGCCAGGCCGGTGGAACACCAACTACAGACTCCTGCATAGCTACAAGGAGATGCTCTATCCATATCGTAGGTACTTCCTCGGTCAGCCTACCTAGCTTCACCTCGAGTACCATGATCAATCCTGGATCTCCTCCTGCAACAGGACGTACAAAGGTACGTGGGTTCCCTACAGGGCGGACCGGTCCAATATCTGCATTTTGACACATAAAGAGGGTTTAGACTTGTGCATATGTATATATCCTATCATTTGAAAATCCATAAAAATTTGATAATGATAAAAAATAAAAATGACTTACCCATCTCTCCCCATGCTCCTCCTGGAGGGAGGACTAGGTCGGGATCACCTCGGAAATCTAACCCGGCGTATGGAAACTGCTCCAACGTTGGCACCTTCCGTTGCCACCATGAATAGAAATCATCATCATACATGCTCTGTACTACATCTCCTCCTCCTTGACGGAGGAAGATATCTCCCCACCGGCTCAGCCTTGGCTGCCGTGGATGATGGACCTGTAAGGGTATTGCAAGGCTCATAGCTGGTACCCTCTCAAAGAAGAACGCTACCAATATACTAGCATAGCCAAATTTCTTCCGTCTCCCCCTCCTATAGTCAAATAATTGCCTCCTCATGATGGGGGAAATCCCTGTACACCAATCAAAGAGTGTGCCTCTAAAGCAGTCCACCGCCACTCTCATCTGAGTCCTGGTGGCCATGTGTAATCCTGCCGACCCTGCAAGTCTCACTATAGTACTGGCCAATACCTGTAATGTAAGATCCTGAATATCTGCTATGAGAACACTGCTGCCTTTCTTTTGAGTACCCGTCCTGCAGAATACATCGACATCGTTCTGGACACTCAAGGGGACCCCACCCCTGCCAGTTCCCTCCAAGTTCACCGGTGCTCCCCGATGTGATAACGCGGTTATGAAGTAGATGTCCTGTGTGGTAAGCTCCAAAGTCTCACCCTGGATATTGAACATCCCCAGGTCATGGTCCTAGTAATGGACTAATAAATCTGATATGCAGACATTGGCCCGCATAGGTGATGTGCAAAAGAACTTGAGCAGCCCACTATTCCGTAATGCTTGGATGGTAGGCGGGCTTTGGAGAGCCGCTTGGTCGATCATCTCATGTTCCCTCTCCCTCCACTCCAGCACCATGTTTTCCCTCACAAATAAACATAGTTTAATTCAGTATTTCACCATGAAAATTTAAAAATTTTGACCATTTTTAAAGCTTTTATCCATTGCGCAGCATGCACGACTGTCCATTAGGACAAGTCGTGAGTCATTCGCGAATTTCCTATGCAGCAACTCGCGCATGAAACACGTATTCGTGGCTTTCATGCGTAGCAACTCGTGAATACATTTTATCATTTTTTATGTTGATGAAATAAACTGAATTGACCATCAATTTTAAAATTTGTTTGGATGAAAATGAAGAGCTCAGGGTGTAGAGTTACCTAAAGCTGACAGATCTGAATTCCGATGGTCCAATTGTCCATGGCAAGTAATCAAAGATAGAGGGTAAACTTTCCTTTTTTGGTTCAAAAAGTACAAATGGTAAGAAATAATTTGATTTTCAAACTATTAATAGAAAAAATATTTCGTAAAGTGGGTCTTTCTCTATAGTTTGAAATGTTAATTGACTAATATTACCCCTTTTGTGCCTTGGAACAGGTTTACCTACTTTTACAAAGTGTTGATGCTTCTATAGGGTGGTTTTTTCTCATTCCAACACTTGTTGGCATCTTATCACTCCACATTAACCTTAGTACTCAACATTTTTTCCACGGACTATGGTATTTTAAGCCATTAGTCCCTTGTCTCTACCATTGTTCTTCCATGGCTAGGATCCCTTTTCATGAGTATCATTCTTATATGCCATTGCCATCCTTTGATACTCATTTTCGTCACTGTTTCAGGCCCAGGGGTTTCCTCATAGCTTTTTTTTCACGCCAAATAGAGCTTCTTATGAATCCCTCTTTATAAGCTATCCCTTTATAGGACTCCCCACCCTTATGGAGTTTCTTTAGGCCCAGGTCTGACTCCTTCAAAACATACTTGACTGCCGAGTTATCTCGTCCGTTCAAGCTCATTAAGAATATGTGAATGAGCATTTGCATTGGTGGTAGGTTATCTCTTTCTCGGACCATGCGAAATAATACAGGAAAGGATCACTCTCTTTTCTTCGGAATTGAGAAGAGTATTCTCAGGTATAGGTTTATCACTTTTCTGGACCTGAGGGACTAAATTTATGGAAAAGGAACACCCGGTTTGAGCTTAGTTTTCTCTTTTTCGTGCTCTAGACCCAAACATGAAAAAGATTTCGAGTGTACTTTGTGTCTTTGTCATGCTCATTAAACACTCAAGAACAAAGCAATGAGCTTATTGTTGTAAGCCCCATTTCTCGTAATCAAATGGATCTTTCTGAGTGATCTTGCTTTCCTTCACACTAGTAAAACTCAAGCTATTTTATGTTGTTATGGAAGGAGCGTTGGGTAGGTGGTAATTTAACCTTTTTCGGACCTTCCCAACTAAGTACGAAAAAGGTTCACCTTTTCTTCTTCAGAAGTTAAGAGAGTTCTTCTGTGGTTTGTTTTATACTTTTTCGGCCTCAGGAGACTAAATTGGACAAAAAAGGACCCCCTGGAGTCTTCTTTGGCATTTTCAAACTCTCTAAATGTGAAAATACCGCATGAGCATGTACTAGTTCGGGCTCATTAAATCCACGGATCAGTGTATCAAGCATTATTTTCCCATCTCTTCAAGCTTGTTAAAAAATGAAGAGGGAACCGAGTTTACTTTCCTGGACTCGTTAAAACTTAACAGGTAAGGTAAGGAAGAAGTTTTATCTTGTTTTCAGTAATGGCAGCATGTCATCCTTGAACATAGCACTCTTTGCTTTCCAATATCCATGTTTCAGTATACACTTGTGTTCAGCTATCACTTTGAGTTTTGACTCCTCCTCTTGTCCATTATACCTAGGGAATCTGATCATGTCTCCTACATGACAGATAAGTCTAGTTGTTCTATCTATCTGTTGTATGCTACCTTGGGTCATCTCTGTGTCGTGCTCACTGTTCAAGGATTATACCTAATGTCTGATCTATCACCTGATCCCATCACTGTTATATCTGTTATCCAATTACTTGTGTCTTCCTTCTTTTTCCCAATTCCTAGTCACTCTTGTGATCCGTTGGAGGATCCATTGCCTTCCTTATCACAGTATGGTTCCATTTCAGCATCTCCTGATGATGACGACCTAGAGTTTTGACGATAGTACCTCTGGATTCACTTTCATCATTGGTGAACTCCTTTAATTCGGTTGTCAACTATGACTTATTGGTTGACAAACTGTCGAATCCTTTCCATGTTCAACTTCAGCTTACCCTTATTCACATGGCTTGGATTGTACTGGTTCTTTGGGATCTTTTATGAAGACCTTAGTTCCTCACTCATGAACTAATTTGTGCAATACTATGTTCCATTTCTATATCCAGCTTCCATATCTTTGAAGACTCATCATTATTGTATTGTGGCTTTGCTCCACCTTTGTAAATACGTGGTTTTTACCTGTATCATATGATGTACTCAGATATTGTAAAGGAGCTAGTGTTCCAGTAAATTGAACATAGCATCCTCAGATGTAACTTTGTATATGACATTAATATGTATTTGTTTCAGGTACTCCTTCTGCTCCACTGGATTTCTGAGTTTCTCCCGCGTTAAATATTATAATGTATTTCGGCCATCGTTCCCCTCTGACCTCACACATTAGGGGGCATCTGTTATACACCTGAATGGCACCTCTCCGTCCGAGTGCTGATATCCCTCATGTCAGCACACAAAAGGACACTTATGGATTGAGGTTGCCTATATTCACTATACCTTGGCTTATGATGAAGTACATTCCCTATATACCCAGCTGGTTACTTTTCCATTTTGCCATGTTGAGTTGTATTCGCGACTCTCTATATTGACAACTCGCGCATCATTCGCGAGTCTCCTATACAGCAAGTCGCGAATCCTTGTATTCGTGGGTTTCTCTTCTATATAGTCGCGAATCATTCGTGGGTTTCTCTACTACAGACCCGCGAATGGTTTCCTCAACATTAAAACATAAAACCACGCGCTAATTGAAGATTAGTTTACTCATTTAACTTAATCTTCTTAACTGCCACAACCTCCCTAACCTTCGAGAACTGCCTCATTTCATCCATATAAATAGAGGCCTTGGGGAGGGTGTTAGATAGTCATACTTCGAGAGCAAAGTTATGCTGGTGGATTGTCTACAGAAATCTTTGGAGCAAAGAAACTCAGAATCCTTTGGTGACAGAGGAGTCCTTGTTCAGACATTGGGTTGTAACCTAAACTCTTTCTATTATTGTTAATAAAGATATTACTTCTTCCATATGTTTTTCACATCTTGTATATTGGTAAATGTTTACATTTCAATATGATATATGATTTGCCTAATTTGCATCTATATATATGAATTACTTTGTATCTGGAAGAGTGCTTATTAACAGGTGAAGGAGGAACTATCCTGGAGACTTTGGAAGTTGATCAGAGAGGGAGAAGATAGCAAGGATCAGCCTTCGTATAATACAAGTAATTCCTTCTACTTTCCTATTTCCTATTTTGTGCTTTTAGAGTCAAACTGTCTGCAAGTAATGAGTATGTTGGTAACCCCCCAAACCTAGGTTATTAGGTGAATTATCCTGTACAACAATGGGGAGTGAATGTGTCACTCTTATAATCTGATATTTCTTCCAAAATATCCAAGTTTTTACATATTTTCACACCAGCAGCAACATTAGAGGGAGAAAAATCAAATTTCTCTTCACTTTCGGAAGCAATTTCTGGTAAATTTTGCACAGAATTCAAAGGAAAATCACCGGTGAATGTTTGCATGGAACTGCAGAAGTATTTTTATTCAATATTAGAGATTTGAATGTCTTCTTCTATTTCAGAAATATGACAAGTTGAGATATCAGAGATCTCATGAACTTCCGAAGCATCAGGAGAAGGAGTCACTACATGGAGACTTTCTTCAATTCGAATTGAATGTGTAGAAGATTCTGCTTCATCTTCATCTTGAACAACTCCATTAGAGAGAGTAGAGGCCGATACTTTTGAGGAAAGAAATCTTGTGGTGCTAGCTATGATCTCCAAAGTACTATTATGATCCTCATTGTGCTTGCCAAAGGTTTTGTCCAATATTGGCCAGAAATTCTTTGGGTATTCAGCAGAATCAATAAGGTATTACAAGCTATCATCAAGGGCCAGACATATTGCTCCAAAATCTCTGTCACTGTCATTTAGCTAGTCATTCTCATTCTCATAAGTCTCTCTTCCAATTCCAATAGACACCTCATAGAGACCTCGTCTCTTCAGAGATGCAATCATCTTCAACTTCCATTCCGAATAGCTTGTGAATGGGGTGAGAAGAGGGATTGATGAGTCCATTCAAATTTGTACCTGATAAAACCTGCAAATCAAAACAAAAAGGGCACCATAAGGTCGGAAAACATGCACATTCTAGGCTTTCATCACACCCAGCATAGTCAATCAAGCAAGCTTGATCAACAAGTTCTTTACTTGGG
Organism: Pseudotsuga menziesii; assembly: GCA_001517045.1. Lineage (NCBI taxonomy): Eukaryota > Viridiplantae > Streptophyta > Pinopsida > Pinales > Pinaceae > Pseudotsuga > Pseudotsuga menziesii. The sequence continues at coordinate 259,550 of LPNX010833245.1, read as the reverse complement.
ATATTGAGTGGTAAGCCTTGGCTTCTGGTGCAGTGCCGGATTTTTGAGCTATTGCTCAAATTTCATGGAGAAATATGTCAAAAAGCTTGTTCTTGAGAGATTTTTCTTCATCCCTCCATAAGATATGATACCATATTAATTCTTGCACATGATCTAGGAACTAGGAATCAAAATCATCAAAGAATAATTAACAAATACTCATGAATTGGAAATAATCGGATACAGAATTGGTTTCCTCTCTGTATATTTAATAAACAATAAAGGGTTACAATTTCCATGCTGAGCAATGGCTTAAATCCATGAATAATTCGAATACCTAAGGGACAATTCAAATTCAATGAGTGAGTCTAGCTTAACTGACTCTCCACCATGCAATCTCACTCAGTTAACCACTTGACCAAAACCCTAATTGACTCACCAAACCCTAACTGAAGTTGGAGTGCAATAAATGACTGAATCTCAACTGAAGGAGATCAAACACATGTCATAGCAAACCAACCATCAAGTGCTAGTGCTGCATGACTCCAATGAGCCCCGATGAGGTTAACTGAAGCTGAACTGACCATCAGAAGTTGGTGGAGGGGCCTTGTTGACTCCAGTTCATTAAATAATAATAAATAATCATTAAATAATATATTTAATGAATGGAGGCACCTTAACTGACTGTAACTGACTGGTTGAACTGATTGTAACCACCAGTTAGCAATTAGGTGCATTAATGTCACACAGATCACCCCTGGAGTGCTCCAGTTAGCCTCCTTGACTGTAGGAAGGCATGGGTGTGACTGGATGATGGAAATTAATACTCCACTGATGTCAATTAAACTTAGGATAGTGGTTTAACTAGGCCAATTTGACCGAAAGAGTGTGTATGATGGTAGATGTCTCCAACAATAATATGACTAAGCGATCTTCCCCTTTTTTTATTGACAAAGTGTCCTCAGACACGTAAATTTATTAATGAAGAAGGAAAATAATTAAATCACAGAGATGTGAAGGATAAGTCATGAAATATTACCTCACATGGAAAACTCGATGGATTTAAGTATCCAAAGAGTAACAACTAATTTACCGTTACTGAAACTAACTAAGAGAAACCTCACATAATCACGTGAGTGTGTAGATTCCCTTTTACATTTATTAAACTAAACTTCTAATCATAACATTTTGGATCATAATTCCTAACAATCCCCCCTTTGATCCAAAAATTCTTTTGAACAAATACCAAGTTCATTTCTAAACTTATCAAAGTTGACCCTTCCAAGAGATTTTGTAAAAATATCTGCAGCTTGATCTTCTGATGGAAAATACTTTGGCTTGATGATTTGTTTAATGACGAGAGCCCGAATGTAATGATACTTAGTATCCACATGCTTAGTCTTTGAATGAAAAATAGGATTTTTGGCTAACTTGATTACTGACTGATTATCAATAAATAATGAAGTTGCTTATTTTTTATCAACTTTCAGGTCTTGCAAAATCCTTCTTAACCAAACTATCTCACAAGCGGCTTCCCAGGCTGAAATATATTTTGCTTCTGCTATAGAATTCACAATTGTATCCTACTTTTTACAACTCCATGCCACTGTAGCTGATCCCATATTCATTAAGTAACCTGAAGTAGATGCCCTGTCATCAACCTCTCTATCAAAATCCACATCTGAATAGCCAACAAGCTTTAAATTTTGTTTCGTTTAAACTCAAGTCCAAAATCCTTTGTTCCTTGAAGATACCTTAACACCCTTTTTGTCTCATTCCAATTACTTTCTCTAGGTTCCTGCATATATCTGGAAAGTATGCTGACTGCATAAGATAGATCAGGATGAGTATTCATCAAGTAAATGAAACATCCAATTCACTGTCGATATCCAGTACATTTTACAAGTTCCCCCCCTTCAAACTTAGAAAGTTTTAAAATTTGCTCCATGGGGGTAATCACTGGTTTACATTCCCCCATTCCAAATTTCTTCAATAATCTTGAAATATACTTAGCTTGAGAAATAAATATGCTTCCTTCCCTCTGCTTTACTTCAACTCCAAGATAGTAATGAAGTAATCCCAAGTTTGTCATTTCAAAACATGTTTGAAGTTCTTACTTAACCTGAAATATATGATCATTATTGTTACCTATTATGAGCAAATCATCAACATACATAACCAAGATGACTAAGTTTTTTTCCTGGATTCTAATATACAAAGTATCATCTGACTCACTATGAAGAAAACCAACTTTCTCTAGGTAGGCATCCATTTTTGCATACCAAGCTCTGGGAGCCTGTTTCAATCCATACAATGCCTTAACCAGTTTACAGCCTTGATTTTCTTTCCCTGAAACCTCAAAACCAGGAGGTTGAGTCATATAAACATCCTCTTGCAAATCATCATTTAGAAAAGCACTTTTTACATCCATTTGATGCACTTTCCATCCATTTTGTGTAGCTAAAGCTAGCACAATCCTGATAGTATTCCATTTCACTGTTGGAGCAAAAGTTTCTTCATAATCAATCCCTTCTTTCTGAGCAAAACCTTTTGCCACCAATCTTGCCTTATATTTATCAATATATCCATTTGCTTTGTACTTAATTTTGTAAACCCACTTACAACCAATGGGTTTAACATCATGTGGACAATCAACAATTTTCCAAGTCTGATTCTTCATTACTACATCATACTCACTTTGCATGGCCATTTTCCATTCATCATACTCAACTGCTTCATTAAAAGTAGTTGGTTCAACAACTGAAAGAGAAAAAATTTCTGAACCCATATTAGAAATCCTTGTACCTGCTTTTCCTTTTTCATCAGACTTAACATCCTGAAGTAACTTAATTGCCCATTTTAGTTTCTTCTTTTCAATGTTAACTTGATTTGAATCATCCAAGTTAACTTTTGAAGAATTCAAAGTATCTTCAAACTGTTTCAAGGTGTCTTCAACCTGTTCATCATCCTGTACTTCTGAAGTGAGATCAAACCATTGTTCATTCCTTGTCTTGTTTAAGTATTGCATCCTTAATTGTTCCTTAGTTACTTTTTCCTTTAAGTAACTAAGTTATTTTTCAACCTCTTCTACACTTAAACTTTCTGTTTCATCAAAAATCACATCCCTACTGACAAAAAAATTTCCATCTGATAGAAGCCTATACCCCTTTTTCTCATCAGAATAACCAATCAACATGAACTTAACACTTCTAGAATCTAACTTCTTTCACTTTTCTTTTGGGACAAGTGCATAACAAACTAAACCAAAAACTCTCAAATGTTTGACCATAGATTTGAATCCATACCAAGCCTCAAAAGGAGTTATTCCATCAAGTGGTGATGAAGGAGATCGATTCCTCAAATAAACTACTGTATGAACTGCTTCTACCCAATAACATGAATTCAACCCTTTGAAAAATAACATTGCTCTAGCCATGCCCAATAAAGTCTAATTCATCCTTTCTGATACTCCATTTTGCTGTGGAGTATAAAAATTGGTCAACTGTCTTTTAATCCCTTTTTTCTGACAATAAGTCAAAAAATGATTTGATATAAACTCACCACCATTATCAGTTCTCAAAGTTGCAATATTTTCCTTTGTTTCTATTTCAACCAAATTTTCAAATGACTGAAACTTTTCAAACACTTCTAATTTTTCCTTCAAGTAATACACCCAAACCGTCCTGCTAAAATCATCAATAAACAACAAAAAATATTTACAACCGCCAAGTGAAGTTTCCAAAGGACCATAAACATCACTATGAACAAGTTGTAATCTCCTTGTTTCTCTCCAAGTGCTTTTTGAAAAAAATATCCTTCTCTTTTTTCCATAAATGCAAGCTTCACACTTTGCATTCTCCTTCTGAAAAGTAGGCAACCCCTTTACCATTCCTTGTTCTTGGAGTTGAACAAGACTATCAACTTTCAAGTGCCCAAAACGAATGTGCCACAATCTGATAGGTGAAACATCAGTTTCAACTAAACCTGCAAATTCCTTCAAATGTTCCTTTGATCTAGGAATGACTATTCCCTTCATCCTAAGAATCATTCCGTCTTCATAACCTGTCATAACTGTTTTGTATGCATACTCTTTTGAATTAACCAAAAGGATACCATCTTCCATTACAATTTGATGTCCTAATTGGCGAATGACAACTAAAGACAACATTTTTTTCTTAAATGTAGGCACATACCAAACATTAGAAATCAATCTTTCTCCATTTCCTGGAAAGTCAACCTTGACTGTTCCTTTTCCCTATGGTAAATGAATAGAATCATCTGCAAGAAAACTTGAATTTAAATGACAATCTTCATAACTCCAAAAGAAATATTTCCTGTATGTCATATGCTGAGTAGCCCCTGTATCCATAATCCAAGCATCTTCAAAATCATTTTTGAAACAATAAGAAGACTGAACAAAATTCATTGATTCCAACTGATGAACTTGAACAAAATCCATTGATTCTGATTGTCCAAGTGCTGTAAAAACATATTCACAATTTTCACTATCGTCTGCATGAGCATAATGTGCCGCCGATGAAGATTCTTTAGATTCTCTTTCTTTTAGAATTTTTTCAAATGAAACTCTACAATATAAATCATAATGTCCAACTCTATTACAACGAAAACATGTGACCTATTTATTACCTCTTCCTCTTCCAGATACCTGTTGGTTTTCTAATCCTCTTCCTCTTCCAGAAAACTGTGATTGTGTACTTTCTGATTCTTTAGAACCTCTTCCTTGATTTCTTCCTCTTCCTCTTCTGCGGCCTCTTCCTCTTCCAAAACCCTGACCATGACCTCTGTTTGAATTTTGAAAAACTTTCTGATCATTGCCCTTTTGATGATTACCTGAAGACTGTTTGCTAGTACTTGTGACCAAAACATCTTCTCATGCTACTTTGTTTTACCGAAAGTTTTGTCATGTGTGGAAAATAATTCACTTAGTTCATCAAAATAAATTTTATCCAATTTATCTGTAATCTGTAAAGTTTCCAAAAAATGCTTATATGTCTCAGGCAATCCTGCGATCAAAATGGTCACCATCATGCTGTCCTCAATTTTACCAAAACCAACTCTTGAAATTTCTTGTTTGATATTTTTCAATCTAGAAATGTACCCCATGACGATTAGAGGAAATTTGGGGTCTAAAATGGGCCTTATAAGAAAATGTGCCAACAATAAATTTTGTGAGTTGGAATTCAAGAACCAATAGAATTTCAAGAAAATGAGTCAACCATAATGGTTGAATTGACATATTTGTCATAAACAAAAAACTATTTTTTTTGTTCATATTTTCGACATATCTCCTTGTGTTTTTACTCAAATTTCAGGCAAGAAAGCTCGTTGGATGTAGAATTTAATTCCGCATCCAACGAGTATCCAATGAGTATCCACACTACATACTTTTGATGGACCCCTCTACCCCAAAAATAAGAAATTCTGGAAAAAATGTGATGATGACATCATCATCATGTTTTTTCGGGCATTTCTTGTTTTGGGGGTAGAGGGGTCCGTAAAAAGTATGTAGTGTGGGTACTCGTTGGATGCATAATTAAATTCTGCATCCAATGAGATCTCCCACTTGGAATTTGAGTAAAAACACAGGGAGATATGTCAAAAATATGAACAAAAAAAGTAGTTTTTTTCATTCTTCCTCCAAAATTAATAACTATTATTTTATTATTTTAACTATTATTTTATCATTTTCCTTAAGAGGCCCATTTTAGACCTCAAAATTCCTCTAATGATCACCTCCTGAAGACAATTTTTGTTGAAACAACTTCAATTGAAGATTGATTTTCTTAGCTTCACTCTGAGAATCAAATAAATCTTTCAATGTCTTCCAAGCTGACCACGCATCAAAACTATTTTCAATATGCAGATAAATATCATCAGAAATAGTACTGTGAATCAATACTAAGGCCTTCTTATCTTTTAGTTTCCACTTTGCAAGCTAATCAGGATTAGTCGATTTGGTAGGCTGAGCATTACACTGACACCCTTCCACAACTCAATGTAAATAAGAGTGCTTTGAATATGACGACTCCAAACTTTATAATTTTTTGATCCTTCCAACTTGTCAGATTCATTAAAAAGACTTACAACTTTAGACATTGTAGGGTCAATGAAAGAAGATGAGGGACCTTTTAAATGCAATCCTAGTTTTCAAAAACACGATCACGTTACCAAAAAATACAACGCGTTTCTACTACATAGCACTTGCTATGGTTCAACGTGAGCCTGACATGTCATGGGACATGTAGGATAGGAAACCATATCACGTACACATTATATAACTACAAAATGCACTCGCAATCTGTAGTTATAAAACATGTACGTGATTTGGAAAACAAAAAATAATTTATATACACAGGCGCAAAACCTGCGGCCTATTTTACCTATCAGGAACATGAAAACAACGACCATTTGGAGTGTTTTGGAGCGAGTTAAGTGCTTGGTATTGTTGGAGGAGCTGATTTGGTTGGAGGGGAGGAGATTCCACTGGTGAATTATCATCCAACAAGGTAATTCAATCACCCAAAGCATTCTTTTTTGTCAATTTTTAACCTATAATTGTATTTTTAATAGAATAATCAACCCAACAACTCCCAAGCTAATGTTTGATGGATTCAAACTAAAAGAGTCTATAATAATAAAAACCATCATATCTAATAGATATTCAATGTTCCAAAATGATAGAAATATATAAAACAAACACAAGTATAGAGTGTGTGTGGAAGGAGGCTAAAATTATAAGCCAAGGGTTTTAACAATTAAAAAAACAATATATATCTACATTCAAATTAAAGACAAAGAAAGATAGAAAGCCCACATCATAATGAGATTGAGAGGCATAAACAAAAAGGAACAAAAATACTATAAGAGAGAAACAAAATTACTACTGAGTAGGGTTCTAAACAACACATATCTCATAATTCTCCACAATATGCAAGAGAGAGTAATCGACAAGCTAGATTATGTTCCAATTACAGTAGAAGCCCTAGATATTACACACCAATTGGTAGAACTAACATAAAAATACAGTATAATGCACAAGGTGTAAGAAAACCATGTTAGCAAACACAAGAACACGAATTCTACTTCTTTTATCCTATAAACATAATAAATAAAATTATAAATATGTGAGACCCTAGGTCTCCCTAAGATCCCTAGATCTAGAAAAGACATAAATGACTTTACTCAAACAGTCTATGCCCTTGCATCACTAGGTCTATCAACCATTTTTTAAAATACCAAAAAAAATGGGTAATATATTTCTACATGTCGAGTCTCTAAGCTCATCTACAACCAATTGTAGTCCAGTCCACAAATTCTCCATTTTCCATGTAACTTTTGGTTGGTTTCCATGGTTATACAACAATGGAAATGGTGAACACCCATGAACTACCTAGAGTGTGTTGTGAGAGTGTTCCCAACCATGATCAAGTCAATTATATTTAGAGGATATCACCCCTTTTCTTGCCTTACATGTCCTAATAGTCCCTTACCCCTTTCTTTTACATATCCAAGGGACGTAAAGGTCAAAACATGTCAAAATAGCACTCCTAAATTCAAAGAAGTTTAAACCCAAGTGTGCATGGAAAAGTCACCAATGAGGGTGAAGAAGTGCCTTAACCTCTAGAAAGAAGTTGAACAAAACTCACCATTTAATTGTTAAATGTTTAATTTTAAGTTTTAAATGTATGTAAGTAAGTTTTAAATGTATGTAAGTGAATGCCATTAAATTGCTTGTAACTTGAGTTTTCCTTAATTTACATTTTCAATTTTGAAGAGATGTCATTATATACCATGTATACGTTTCTAATGATTTCTTTATTGATTTTTTTATTGCAGTTGCAGCTATGGACACCAATGTTGAAATACTGATTGAGCTTGCCCATTTGAGAGGTCTCAGTACTGCTTTTAGTGGTGGTGATAGGATTTGACGTTCACTTGCATCCACTTTGGATGCAATTGTTGAGACTATTACATTGTCAAGAAACATACTATATGATATTACATCATATAGAGAAATAAAAAGACAAGAGTATGCTGATGGGCTTGGTTACAGTGCAATAAAAAAGTTGAGAATTACCAAAGAGCATATATTTTCATTATTTAGGTACGCTCGCATGGGGGAAATCCCAAATGAAAATAGGCCACATATCTCTATCAAGTGGTGCACATATCGGCCATTTGTTGATAACTGGATGGATAGATGGTATATGGTTTTTGATATGCCACCACACAACAATAGGGAAATCCCCTTGTATTTCCTTCGAAAGATGTATGCAGAGTTCGTGTTGGGTAAACATGTAAACTATTTTGATATATTGGTGTTTCAGGGGATCAGTGGGGGGATGCCCCAAAAATGACCCAATGCCAGGATTTGAGACGTCGATCACCCTATCCCTGCACCTCGCAGGCAGTTTCCTGGGCCAGATGTCCCACATGTACATCGTGTTATTACACATACACATGATGCATTTTTGAGTTTGGCACGGGCCGTTGTTCGCCATAGCACTATGGTTCAACATATGGGTGAGGAAGGGACATCTGTCAGGTCGTCATGGTGCAAGACCATCTTCTAGTGTGGTACCACCCACTAGTGTAGTACCCCCATCTACTGCAGGACCATCTACTAGTGTAACACCATCTACTAGTGCAGCACCATCAACACATTCCCAGCCTACTTTTGAGCCTCACGAGTGCACATCGTGTGTTCGTCCATGCTATGGTCTTTCGTCAGATGCTATCTTCAGTGGGTTTTTGAGTGATGTATGTATATGGTTAATTGTAATAAATTCTTCATTTATTTTCCTCTTTGTACACATATGTATAGTTTGAGCTAATATATTAATTTTGTGAACTTGCAGTTGATGCTTTATGCCGGTAGCAATGCCCCAGAGTTTCATGTTCCACACTCTATAGAGGGGCATGACATTCCATCCACTGATCCCTTGGTTGGTGGAGAGATTCCTATAGCACCCATTGTCGTATCTCACATCGAGGTAAACATTTTAAAATTTCAATTTTTTAATACTTGTTAATTTCTTAATTTCTACATACTCTACATGTTAGTTCACTAATGTTATCTACGGTATAATATTTACAATTATTAAACTTGCAGATGCCGGATCCTTCACGGGGGAAAGCAGTGGTGGAGGTAGGATCCATGGTCATATCGACTGAGGAAATATCTGGGCATGACATTCCATCCACTAATCCCTTGGTTGGTGGAGAGATTCATATAGCACCCATTGTCGTATCTCACACCGATGCAAACATTTTAAAAATGTCAGTTTTTTAATACTTATTAATTTGTTAAATTTCACACATTGTACATGTTAGTTCACTAATGCTATCTATAGTATAATATTTATAATTATTAAACTGGCAGATGCCAGATCCTTCACAGGGGAAAGCAGTGATGGAGGTAAACATTTTAAACATTTAAAAAATGTCATTTTTTAAATACATGTATGTTCGTTGAATCATGCATGTCTAACTACATGAACTCTTGTTGACTATAGGCACCAACCGAAACACCTGGACCATTTCCTATAGTTGTATCTCCTCATAGGCCATATGTGAACAAGGGTCAAGTGTATATGAGACGGCCTACTCCTAGAAAAAGTCAAGTTGTCCATGACCATGGAGATACTGATACCATGGTAATTTGTATATCCTTCGATGATATTTCTTGGTTAACTTGAAATCCAATGCATAAAATGTTTTGTTAATGTTTGATTTGCATGTTTACTACATCAAGAGCTAGAGTTTACTATTGAAAACCTTGCAGGGATGGTTGATGTAGCAGTCAGTGCTACATCTACAATGGCAAGAAGTCACACAGAGGTACAACTATTTCAACATGATTGTTACATAGTTTATTACTGTTGGCTTATGTTTATTCATGCATGTCTAACTATTTCAACATTTGGTGATTGTAGCCACTAGCAACAAGAGTTATTGATGCAGCAGTCAATCTGGTATTTGCAATAACAACAAGCCACATAGAGGTACAACTATTTGAACATGATATAGACATAGTGCGTTATTGTTGTCTATTGTTTATTCATGCACATTTCTAACTATTTCAAGATTTGGTGATTGTAGACACCACCACCACCACCAGTTCCTGCCCCCTTTGGTTCAACCATGGATGTGACCATCCTTCATGTTCAACCAACAGCTCCATCTGCTACACAAGAAACACAATCCCCTTTGTCACAGTCTCTCACTGAGGTGAGATGTCCATTAATGACCATTTGTTTCATGCAATGTACATTAACATTTTGATAATTTTTTATTTAATTTAGATATGGTATTTTATTGAGCTAATGTATTAGTACA
>LPNX010833245.1:241601-248843 GCA_001517045.1 Pseudotsuga menziesii | reverse complement strand
AATGAATGATACATTTCACTTTGAATTTGTTATTTGGTTTCCACATGTTCTTGTGTCAATCTATTGTATTGATTTGTGAGGATTACCTATTACTTATGAATACACTATGTCAAAATAAAAAAACTATTATATTTAAAGGTTTCAATGATCTCAATACATGCACACTAAAGTCAAAGTTCTTGCTCATGTAATTTAATAAATATAAGTACAACACAATTTATTTTAAGGTTTCAATGAACTCACTACTTCCACACCAATTGGATATATCTAATTAAAAATTGTGAGTTTGGATTCATTAAATTACAAGTTAAGTGAATGCTCAAGTGTAATTTAATAAAACTAAGTGCAATACATGCTTCACATTTCATCAAAAACCAACAACACTATTCAACAAACCTCATGCACCTAATGACTAATCACTCAGCATTAAAGGAACTACAATAGAATCCAAAGACTGAGAACCAACTTTGTGAATCAACATGATTTGAAGCATAAGTCCACCGAATTTGAAAAATTTTAGTTCAACATTAGATTGATTCTGAATTGAGTTGTGACAGTAAGATAAGATTAGGGTTAGGATTAGGGTTTCCTTGGTAGGGTTATGGTTATGGGCCATGCATGTTAAACAATAAAATATTGTTAGGGATAGGGTTTTCCAAGTTTGGCCTTCGTTGGCATGAAATGCATTGTCCAGCTTTGGCCCTCATTGGCGTGACTGTATTGTCCCCTACTGAGCGAAACCCTAGCTTCAGAAACCACCATAGATGGAGGTCACTGAGCAATGGACAATAGGGAGAACCCGCCCCTCTAGCTAAAATCCCACGTCACGAATCCAACGGAATCGACAGTTTGTTGATTAGAGTCCCGAGCATCGATCTATGGTGAGTTGCACGTCGCCTCCAAATACCGTTCAGGGACACCTGGTGGACTTGTGCCCGGTGTGCAAAAAACCTCATGGAGCCACAATTTTGAATTCCTTCAAATCTTGATAGCATGTTTGGGCACAGGAAATATGGCAATGCTAACCACATCCCCACCATCCGTGGCTTTCCATCTTTGGCCCTAGTTGGCGTGACTACATTGTCCCCTACTAAGCGAAACCCTAGCTTCAGAAACCACAATAGATGGAGGTCATCGGGCAATGGATAGGAGGGACATCCCCCCCCTAGCTAACATCCCACATCACGAATCCAACAGAATTGACGGTTCGTTGATTAAAGGCTTGAAAATTGATCTATAGTGAGTTGCAGGTCACCTCCAAATACCATTCAGGTACACCTGGTGGACTTGGGCCCAGTGCACAAAAAATATCACAGAGCGAATATTTTTAATTCCGTCAACTCCTGCTTGCATGTTTTGGTATGAGAAATATGGTAACACCAACCGCATCGCCACCATTCATGGCTTTCCAAATTTGGCCCTTGTTGGCATGACTACATTGTCCCCTACTAAGCGAAACCCTAGCTTCAGAAACCACCGTAGATAGAGGTCATCGGGAAATGAACAAGAGGGAAAGGACCCCCCCTAGCTAAAATCCCATGTCACAAATCCAATGGAATGGACGGTTCATCGATCGGAGGCCCGAGCATCGATCTATAGCGAGTTGCAGGTCACCTCTAGATACCGTTCAAGGACACCTGGTGGACTTGGGCCCGGTGTGCAAAAAACCTCACGAAGCGGAAATTTTGAATTCCTTCATTTCCTGCTAGCATGTTTGGGCATGCGAAATATTGCAACTCCAACCGCATCCCCACCATCCATGGATTTCCAACTTTGGCCCTCGTTGGCGTGACTACATTGTCCCCTACTGAGTGAAACCCTAGCTTTAGAAACCACTGTAGATGGAGGTCATCGGGCAATGGATAGTAGGGAGAGGCCCCCCCTAGCTAAAATCCCACATCACAAATCCAACAAAATCGACGGTTCGTTGATCAGAGGCCTGAGCATCAATTTATGATGAGTTGCAGGTCACCTCCAGATACCGTTTAGGGACACCTAGTGGAATTCGGCCCGGTGCACAAAAAAACTCACGGAGCCGCAATTTTGAATTATGTCAACTCCTGCTAGTGTGTTTGGGCATGGGAAATATGGAAACGTGAACTACATCCCCACCATCTTTGGATTTCTGTGCATCAACGACTTAATGTTACTTTTGAGTTGTCGAGCTGTCATTGATAGTATGTTGTTTTGTTCCAGGATTTTTATAATACATGATGAATGAGAAACATGAGGAAATGAGTTTATTGTTATCTTTTAATTGGAAATTAAACTCCTTGATAAAATCATATCTTTTAATTGAAAATTAAAATATTACAATTTCAAGTACACCAATGACCCAACATGTCAGCCTCCCAAACTTTTCTATTATGCATTACATGAAACATTAACCTTTCGAAAGCATGAGAGGTTCCAAATTTTGTTTGTTAATTAAGTTTATCACTTAATATCTTCACATGCATGATGTTTACCTACTTCACATGCATAATGTTAGCACATGTTACTTTTGAGTTGTTTGTGTCAATATTAGTAGGTTATTTTCTTCCAGATTCAATGTTCAAAAAAACATAATGAACTAAAAACAAAGTTAAATAAATCTCTTATTATCTTTTATTATCTTTTAAGTAGAAATTAAACTTCTCAATAATAAAAAAATGAGATGAAATTCCAACACTACAAGGCACTACCCCTTTGGCAATGGACATGCGGGTATAAGAGGTGAGTTGTCAAGAAGGAAATTAGGAAAGACTAAAAACATAAGTTTATCGTTGTGGCATCTTGTTTCCATCATCCTAGTTGTATATATCATCTGAAAACATTGACAATATTACCTACTTAAAAAATCAGGGTTTTAGTCATGTAAGAGAGTCTACAAAGAACTTTGATAGGTATGACCTACAGAGGTACATGTATATATTCTAATGTTATGTATATCATGTGAATGAGATATTGAAATGTTCATATGATTGATATATATGGTTTATTGATCATATGTAAAATTTGGCATGTTCATTAACTTGACATACAAGAGAACTTTTGGCATATTTATAAACAACATTATGGAAAATTTTGCATATCAAGAACACAAAATTGACATATTCATAAGAAACATACATGGGGAAATTAAAATTATGATACATACCTCATCACGCTAGATCCCACCTATTATCATACAACCAAGCCCTCTGGATCATCTCTTATAATGATGGTCTCCATTAGTTTCTCGTGCTTTGTATCCAGTAAGAAGTAGCATACCTTTGATGAATTTCGGCTAGGTATTGTTCGTACCTGGAGGAGGTTTGTACCAATGATTAAGTTGGTAAAGTGATACACACTTGCACCTGGTTTGTAATCCCTGTAAACATATCCACCCTTCTTTCTTGCATTGTTGTCATGTGTAAGGTATTCACCTTTAACAACCATAGACCCAATGGGGAAGTGGTTGTTTTCATCATCAGTCATGGACATAATGAGGGTTTGCTTTCCCTCTATACAATGTGCCAACCAGTAATCACCACCCCATTCACTATCTTTTGAGTCAACTACTGTGTATATGTGTCTTACATAGTATGATTGTAGGTATATGATCAAATATTTTTCGTGTGATACAAGGCCATTAATGTGAGTTTCAAGACTACGTAAATTTTACAAAAAAATGTTAAGGAAATGCATCATACTAGGTTGTACAAGGTCTGATACATGATCAAAATCTATAGAAATAGACAATTGGTCTTCTTCCAACGGATTTAAATCAACAATTGCACACTGATCAAGTGGAAGTGATATGTGATCCCATCCATCAACCTAATCCAATGATTCACACACATCCCAGTCACCATCACAACAAGGCGGGAAAAAACAAGCGAGTTTTCTGGTCCAAATTTCAAATACTGGGTTATTAGAGCTTTGAACCGAATGAAAGCCATGAGTCCTACAAACAGTCTTGCATTCCCATGAATGTGAATGATCTATGTCTACCACCTCCCAAAAAAATCTCTCTACATGTCTCTTTCTTGTGGATTCTACTCGCATAGCTAATTCCTCTCCTATTACTGACGTGCACCACATGACTATAGATTGAACATTTCGAATAGTAGATATTGTAGATAATTTCAATTCCTCTCTTCGTAGGGCTGTTTTGACACATGCTCCGGATCCATCATGCTCTCCTTTACCATGCCCAGTCTCAAAATAGTTCCACATATGTGGAACTTTGTAGTTTTTATGCAATGAACAGAACCATTGAAATATGCGTTCATTTTGAATTGACTAGCACATCCATCAGACCAAATCCAGTGTTGATCCATCTGTATGTTCCTTCCCTTCAAATGATCATAGAACATGATGAAGCAATGACGTACATAGTGGAAGTCATGGCACCTATCATCACTTATGTAGAAGTGATATTCCTTTAGAATTTCTCTTTGCTCTTCACTGCTATTTGGGCCATGCCTATATATGATATGCACAATCAAGGAAACCTGCTCAGAGTGATAATACTGACTTTGGATCTCATTTTGAGGTTGCAGAGTGTATTTCTCGGCAAAATCAACAACCGAAAGTATAGTACCATGAGAAAATGTATCTCTTCATATTCTAAACTTCTCATCCTGCCAGCGTGCCAAGTGGACATGCTGAACATATTGATGTGTCTTTTCAATAAATTCCTTGATGAAGACACTAACTTGTACCCGTTGACACAAAATGATCTCAATATCAAATTTTTTTTTTAAAGTAAGGAATGAAATGCAACTGTTCAAACATAAATTTATAGATAAATGCATGTACCTGAGATGCCACCAATTGTAATTTTTTGCTTTCTTTCCCTGGGACTATTTCATAGTTGATATAATTTAAAATTTTCATGTTTGTAACCATATTCCCAAATTCATTATCTCCAGTCTCGTGCATACATTGGCTCAATAATGCCATTCAAGCACAGTTGGAGCAAGTTCCATCCAAATAGGATTTTGCATAGTAAGTTTTCCCCTCGGGCCTATTGCACATGACACTATGAATGAATTCTCTTGATGAGGTCGGAGGTATTGTCAAGGAGCAATCCTGCACATGGTTAGTATGCAACACACAACGAATGTACAAAAATGTTTCATAGTAGTATTCATATTCTACGTGGTATCTACAACAACAAGTGTTACGAAGAGTATTTATTCTAACATACCAGGGCTTACATTTCTCAAAAGATCTTTGCCGCAAATTCAATTGTCTGTGTTCATTCCTAACTTTCTCGTATAGTTCTGTCTGTGTTATATCAAGAAGATGCTTAATATGTGGTTCACGGTCCATTGAACCCCTTCTCATTTTTAGTACATCCTTCCGGTTTGAAGAAGGTGTTGTGTGATCATGCCAAAAACTCTGCACTAGTCCCTTTACTGCATCAACTAGCTTCATGTCACGATGTGACAACCGAAAAATAAAGGCCCAAACAATTGTCTGGGCGATTGTGTCAAGATGTTCTCTTCTAATAGAATACCTATGGAGGGTTTTTACATTCAAATTAACTAGTTTAGATGTAGGATTCAAAAAACAAAGGACCCTAGTGTTCTTATTTACAATTGCTTGTGACAACACACGACGAGCCGCATTGCACTCCTTTGACCGTGTGTTCTTACCAATTTTACCAAAGGCATCTACTACGCTTTTAACTATATGAGAACTTGGTCTAGAGTTCTTTATCATCTTTATCCCTAATGATTTCCTAACAATATTCATGCCCCTAGATTTTAACAATGATAAAAATAATCTACATTTATCTCCATCACATTTAGAAACAAAATATTTATTTAGTATCTGTTGAGTTTGATAAGCAATACTACGTTTAGATAGCGTACCTTCAATGGAATTGAGGAGTCTTTCATCAACTTGTATAGGCTTTGAAGTTCTTTGACATGTAATTTCTAAATGAGGTAAGGGGGTTGGATTTCTATCATCTAGTGCATCAACAATACACTCTGGCCTTTCAGTAGCAACTTGTTGTCCTTGATTCTCTTCCTGGTAGTTAGATGGTGGAAGTCCAACATCCTCATCAATGGTCCGGATAATATTTTCTTATTCAACAATAGGCTCCATGTCCAATGCCTCTTCAATAGTAGGCTCCATGTACAACACCTCTTCATGAGCTTCCTCTTGAGATGGTAACTTATCACTTTGACTTGATGTGGGATTTGAAACATCCCCTAATGAGCACCTACGTTTTGCTTCTTGAATACTTCCATGGGGTGCTTGTTCAACAACTAGTGTGGAAATTGAAGGTCCCTCTAGTGAATGCTTCATTTTTTCTTGTGCTGGATTAATAGGATGAACCGTCGTATCATCTATAATTAGATTTGGATTAGTTTCCAAAGAAAGCCTCCAATTCATCATGTCTATTCTTTTCTTTTCTTTCTCTTTTTCGATGACTTCTTGAGGTCTCTTCTTCCTTGCTGATTTTCTTCCTCGGTTATGTACATTCCCCATCACCACAATGATCAATTCAATATAGTTTGTTTTTGTTGCTCCTCAATTACAAGCTTTCAAACCTTTAACTTGCTTTATAACTATTGATCCTTCAAGGTGCTTCAATCTTCCTTCTCAATTGTTCATATTTCCCATCAAAACAATAATCAATGGGAAAAATTACCTTTGGTTCTCTTGAATAATAAGCAAATGAAAGTTATATCCACCATCACCATGAAATGACATTGAAGCTTGATATCTTATCTTGTGTGCTCCTCAACCATGAAAGATGTCCTCAATGCTGCACCTACATAACAAAAAGAATGATGGAGAATGTGTAAATTGTGAGTATTTCCACAGGCAGGCTCGTCCTCTTGAAAAAAAACGCGTGGTAATCGAATTTTCATAAAAATAGAGTGAAGTTGCCCTAGAACAAAAACAATCCACTATTTTTACAATCCCAAAACATGCACGCGTTATATAGAGTCAAAACACGTACGCGAGTTGTATAACCAAAACGCGCACGCGATATGTTTAAGCACAATTAATGGGGTGGGTGCACGACTAAGGCTTTCTTAATCTCTTAATTATTAATTTCTTAAGGATTTCTTAATTTATTTATTATTAAGTTTTATTATGATTTTTATTCCATTCTCATCATTCTTATTACTTTAGTTTATGTATTTATTCTTCTTAATGTGGTTTATTACATACATTCCCCCTTAAAGAAACACCATCCTTAAGCTCTTTTTTAATGTTACTTATATATTACTTGGTGAATTACTTGTTCTT
>LPNX010833245.1:191601-239101 GCA_001517045.1 Pseudotsuga menziesii | reverse complement strand
CTTATTTTTATTATTGGAAAAATAGTCGTGCACTAGTCCTATATGTTCTCTATATGTATACACGTCGCACCCACAAAAACATATGCCTTATAATTTGTCCCAAAAATAAAAAAGTGCCCATTAAAAAATATGACAACATTTTCAATAGAAAAAAAATAGATATTTGGAAAGGTTATTCAATTTCCTACATTTCTTGTTTTTTACTGATCGCAAGATTCATTGTGTAAGTGTCTCAAAATATCCTTGCAAGTTGGTGGATGCCTGTTTTTTTAGTTTTGTATTGCATCTAACGTGCCAAAAGAGACCCTACACCCTATAAAAAAAATAAACACCTTGTGTAAGTGTCTCAAAATATCCATGCAAGTTGATGGATGCCTATTTAGAAGTAGTGTATTATGCAAACCTTATAGCTCCAAGAATTAAAAAAAGAAAGCACCTTATGTCACCAGAATAAACAATCACCTTATATCACCAATAGAAGATTTTATTCAAAAATATCACTACCAACATGAAAGCAAAATTACGCATCAACAAGAGTCACCATGAAAGAAATACTGCAAGAAACACCATACACCATGCAAAAGAGAGAAATAAAAAATCTTTATAGGTGAATTGGAGAGATACAAGATTGTTGAGTGGGAGGTCACAAGTTCCAGTCCCATCAACTCCAAAAATAACCTTCATTTTTTTTTTAATTTTATTTCTCCACCCTTTTTTTATCTTTTTTTAATTACTTAAAAAAAATACAATAACATTAAGAGACGTGAAGAAAATACAATAACAAGAGACCTGAGGATCGGGTCGCTTTATAATTGCCTCTCTGGCCTGTATATTATAAAAAAACGAATCAAAGAGCAACTATAGTATATCTTAGTAAATCTTATCTCTCGGGCTGGCTCTCTTGTTCTTTAACGCGCTAGAAATGCTTCACTGATGTCCACTGCAAGAACGCTCCACGCAGGTGTTCACGCTGATGTCCTCTCTCATCAACGCTGATTTTATGCTTGCTAACACTGGTTCTGAGTTGCTGAAACACTGATTCTGAGTTGCACACTTCGTTGGTGGAATGTCCTTCAACGCACTGGTGTTCACAATGCTCCACGATGGAATACTTTGATGCTTCAACTATGGTGCGAATTGGTTGCAGATTTAACTTTTACGCTGGGTCTCACCTTATGCTTATGTATGTTATGGACGGTCTCTACCTTATCATCTTCTCCAAAACAAATTTCCTGGTCTCTACCCTGGTGCTGAATGGTCTCTACGCTGGACTCCAAAATCCAAAACGATGAACTCTCTTCATGCTAGGTTACGCTGGACGGTGAATTGTCTGCACGTTGGGTCTACACAGTGTTGGACGGTCTCTTCTTCTCTACGCAGTGAACTCTCTTCACGCTGTAGTTTTGCTGGTTCTTTTTCTCCAAACTGGCTATGTTTTAAAAAAAATAAAAATCACTTCCACAAAATTTAAATAACCCTTAAAAAGAATATTTAACTCTCTTCAAGTAAGATGAAAAAACTAAGTCAATAAAAAATTGTTTCTACAGAGATTCATTTTTAGCCCAAAAGAATAGGAATCATTAACTTAAGGTCAATATTTCGCTATTCCAAACCCTTGAAGATGACCTTCTTCAAACAACCTTTGGCACCTTCCAACCAGGTTCCAACCAGAGTAAGCTTCGACCGTGTGCTATAATACCACTTTGACAAAGTGTCCTCAGACACATAACTTTATTAATGAAGAAGGAAAATAATTATATCGCAGAGATGTGAGGGCTAAGTCCCGAAAGATTACCTCACATGGAAAACTCGATGGATTTAAATATCCAAAGAGTAAAAACTAATTTACCGTTACTGAAACTAACTAAGGGACACCTCAAATAGGTGAGGCTTCAACTAGACAAGCTTCAGTAGGTTCTTCTGTTTCGGGTTCTAGAGATACTAGTTCTGGCTCAACAGAAACAGGAGTAACAGGTACAAGATTTAAGACTTTCTGGACACATTTCTGAGACAAAACAGGAGGAATTCCTTTTATAGCAGTCACCCATTTTGTTAATGACCGAAATTCTCTTTCAGACCTTCCATAATCAAATTTAGGTCTAGGGTCATTATCTTCAGCACTCATCATCCCAAATGAAACACTTCTTTCTAGTTTAGCTTTTGTATGTTTTCTTTTATATCCTTCAGCAGCTAAAGCTAGAATAGCAGGACTTGGTTTTAAAACCTGTGATCCCAATCTTGATGCTCTATTTGATATCTCTTCCATTTTATTCAGTCTAATCAAGATATTTTTAGAAACGGACTGAATCATCTTTTTAATGGTTTCTGAATCAGCAAGTAAATGCTTAACCAGCTCCAATTTCTCACTAACTTCGATAATCTTTTCTTTTTCTTCAAGCATGCTTGCTTTGATTTTTAAAATATCTTGGGCCATATCATCCAGGTTCTTGGCAGTCAAAGCATGCTGTAAGTTTCCCCAATTACTCAACTTAACTTCATCAGATGGAGTATCTTCAACTGCTACAGATTTCTGCGACAGAAATTCTCTCTTTGTCAGGCCATCTGGAGTGTATTGTCTGAAAGGGGTAGTAGGTAAGTTCCTACCAGGAAAATAGGATTTTCGGTCATCCCTTTCAACTTCATAAGCATCATGTTCTCTTGGGAGAGAAAACATTCCTAAATGGGGATTCTTTCTATGTCGTCGAAGCTTTTCTAATGGCTTACGATAGGCTGGGCAATCAGTATGCTGACCTCTAATATTTTTAAAGGATCTTCTTCTGGTATGAAGAAAGAACCTGAAGATGCATTTGACACTCATATGTCTGAGCAAGAACCTACCCATACACCTAGAATACCATTCCAGTTCAGTACATCTACCTATAGAAATATTATCTCCCAGATGCCTGAACACCCGGTACTGAACATTGACTGTCAGCCTCATGATGTCATTCATGATTCTTTGAATTTGTTATTTCATTGGTATTTAGCCAAGAAAGCTCAGCACCCTAAGATCACAGGAAAACTAATTTCTACTTTGTTAATCACTGGATTAATAGGGTTGGCCAATGAATGGTGGAGATGGCTTTCTCAAAGAGAAAGAGATGAGATTCTAAATGCTGAGGATGCAGATCAACAATTGTTAAAAGCTCTAGCTAGCCAGTTTCATGGTGGTGATGATGAAGATGATGCAGATCATCTTGCATCTATTTTTATGTCTGCTAGGCTTTGTGATTTGTCACTTGCTGATGAATATTTTTGTTACATGCAAAAACTCCTGATCCAAGCAGGGAAAGCAAGTGAACCAGCATATCTGATACATTACCTGAGAAGTTTTCCAGGGCATGTTCCAAATGCTGTTGAAAAAAACATGAAAGACAAGAATCTGAATTATCAGAATCTCTCTATTGCTCAATTGCATCATCATATAAAAGAGACATGGCAAGAACATTTCTTGTCTAAAAGGATCGATAAAGATTTTAAACGCCATCAGAATATGTATACACCTTCGTTTTGTAAGAAGGTTGCAGAATTGCCAGATTGGGGATGCGGTGCCCACAACCGTGGCCACTTGAAATGTACTTGTTCTCACAAGCTTAGAAACAAAAAAGGATTCTTCTCAAGTGATACTCGATATCATTATCCTGACAAACCTATGCGGCTTGAAAGAAAGAAGACTAAATATAAGAAGTTCAAGTATCAGAAACGTCCTCCCAGAAGGAAGAAGTATATAAAGAAGCGCAGGAAACCTGCTGATAAAGAGTCTTGTTTCCTTTGTGGTGCTAAAGGGCATTGGGAAAACAAATGCCCCAAGAAAAATTATAAGCCCCGTCTTGCTACTTTTTGTGATTCTGTCCAGCCTCAGTGGTGGAAATATTCCAATTCTGATGAGCCTCCTACAGGTGAATTCCTTTATCTCCCTTCTGATTCCGAGTTCTCTGATTCAGATTCCAACAATTTACTCGCCTTGAATAAATTTGGCCCCTCTTCTGCCTCCGATTCTAGTTCTGATTCTGACTCTGACCCCTATCTTCCGGCTTCTGAGGTTCCAAATTAAAGGGGGTGCAATATTCCTAATTCTCCTAATTCCCCTCATGCTTCTATTTCCTATGTGCATACATATCAACCTCCTGAGTTTGATTTCTCCCTGTATATGCTTTCTTTCCCTAAGCAAATGGATGTAGAAAAGAAAATTGTTTCCATTGATTTAGCTCTTGCTGAGACTCAGCCGTATCAATATCAAATGCGCACACAGCTGAGAAATGAAAAAGAACTACTGCTAGAACAGCTGAAAGGAAAACAAAAAGTTAAGGACAGCCATGTCAAAAGTCCTATCTCTAAAGCAGTAAGTTTTCATGAGCCTACTACTGCCTATAGAACTTATCCTGACAAGCATGAAAGTAGATAGAAATATAGACTCTCTGCAAAAGAATCTCTAAAGGCCATGATTAAAGAGAAACAACAAGCAGTTAAACAGCTCTGTACAGAAATAAGCGAGATGTGAGATCATATACAGATTTTGGATGCTGAAGAAGAACATTCTTCAGAAGATGAGTTGAATAAGTTCATCAAAGGAGCTATTGAATTTGAAATTGACGATACTGCTGAAGATGCTCCTAAACAGACTATGTCTTTTCAGCCCAGTATGTCTCTAATGTCTGGTCCAAAGATGTATTTAACGATACAGTTTAATCTATGTGAGTTCAAGCCTTACAAGCTAAGCTGCATGGTTGACTCTGGTTTTCAAGTCAATCTCGCTAAAGGATCAGCCCTACCTTTTTACTACTGGGAGAAGACTTTTGGTAGCGGAACTGCAATTCATGGTACACCCGTGCCTATTAAAGGTAAATCAATAATCATTCCTGTTGCATTTGGCAAAGCCATGAGTAAGCTTACATTTTACAGATTAGATGAGCTTAAAGATGATTGCTTACTAGGATCTGATTTCTTGCATCAAGTCAGTCCGTATACCGTAGATCATTACAAGATGAACTTCACCTGTTAGATAAATAAGAAGAAGGTTGTTCTTCCTTTATCTTTCCATGGTGAAATTAGATGCCAGGCCGTGGTTGAACCTGAAAATTATAACAGTCCGAGATTGGTGAAGATGGAAAGAACAATAGCTTATTCTGAGGTGCATAGTGAAAAGATGTTGAAGGAAATATCAGAAAAGCTTGAAAGAGATTGTTGTTCTGACAGCCCCAATGCCTTCTGGATGCGCGAGAAGTATTTTGTTACTTTTCCATATGATCCGCTCCAGAAGATTAAACCCATGAAGGCCTCTGCAAGGATAATGACTCCTTCAGAGAGAGAATTTTGTAAAAAAGAGATTGAAGAATTGTTACAGAAAGGGCTAATAGAACCGTCCAAGAGCCCTTGGGCATGCCGTTCCTTTGTGGTTAATAAACATTCAGAACAAAAAAGAGGTAAGCCCAGATTGGTGGTTAATTTCAAGCCACTAAATGATGTTCTTCAGAAAGTCAGGTATCCACTGCCTGATAAACAAAGCCTTTTACAGCGCATCACTGGATGCTCTATCTTTAGTAAGTTTGATCTTAAATATGGTTTTTATCAAATTGGTATTGAAGCTAAAGATAGATTCAAAACAGCTTTTTCGGTGCCTAATGGTTTATATCAGTGGAAAGTTCTTCCCTTTGGCATTAATAATGCTCCATCAGAATTTCAGAAAAGGATGGAGGATATCTTTAGAGACTATCCATGGATTCTAGTCTATATTGATGATATACTAATCTTTTCGCACAGTCTGCACGAACATTTGAAGCATCTGGAGATATTTTAAGATTTAGTATACAAGCATGGATTGGTTCTCTCAGAGCCAAAGATGGAGATTGGAAAAACCGAGATAGAATTTCTCGGGTTAAAGATTAATAAAGGAACTGTTGTTTTACAGAACCACGTTCTCCAAATATTTATAAAGTTTCCAGATCAAATTATGGAGAAGACCCAGCTTCAAAGGTTCCTTGGTTCATTGAATTACATTAGACCATTTTATAAAGGCCAGGCTGAAGATATCCATGTCCTTCAGCAAAGACTCAAGAAGAATCCGCCTAGTTGGTCTAGAGAAATGACTGCAACAGTTAAGCGCATTAAAGAAAAAGTATGGTTGTTGCCAGCCTTAACTCTACCCTCTGGAAATGGTGATCTTATCATTGAAACAGATGCATCTGCACATACCTGGGGTGGTGTTCTTATTGAAGCGCTTGCACAGAAGGAAAATATTTGTGGCTATGGATCTGGCTCGTTCAAAAAAGCCGAACTCAATTATCCATCAAGCCATAAAGAGATCTTAGCAGTCAAGAAGACTGTTCAGCACTTCATTCTCTTTCTCAAACCTATTAAATTTCTTATCAGAACAAATCTTAAAATTATGCCTGGAATGTTGAAAAATGAAAATGTCATGGCAGAAAACAATAGTTGTATTTTGAAATGGTTTATATGGTTATCTAATTTTGATTATGAGATTGTGTATAAACCAGGTTACTTAAACTTCCTTGCTGACATGTTGACCAGGGATTCAGCAGAAGAATTAGAAAAGTTTCAGCCATCTTTGAAGATGTTTGAACCAGGTGAATCCAGTTCTGGTCCTGCCAGAAGAAGAATGAGAAGAGAACTGCAAAATGAAGAAGGTGCTGAATTGAAGAAGAGAGAGACCAGAGAAGAACTACTTCAGAAAGAAGGATTATTTATTCTTCCCTGGGATGGTTCATTGCCTAGAGATGTCTGAATCGAGTCTCTGGAATATGCCAGTGCAGATGAAGCTAAGCATTTTCTGCAATTAACTATGATCCAGAATATCCAGACTTCTCCCCTGAAGCTGACAATATTAGAAAGATGGGACAAAGAAGCGTTCTTTAGTTTTGCAGACGCTACAGGTAAGCTTAGAGACTGTTCAGAGGTGTGGATAGATTATGATGATGATGAACATCTCTGGTATATTGATATAGGCAATGGTAGCCTAACTTGGACTTCCTACAATCTCATTCTGCAATGTTGTAGAGAGAATGAGACTGTTATGATTTTTTCTGACCCTTCAAATCTTAAAGCAAATACAAAATGGTCGGGATGGACATATGTTTTCTTAGACAAGTTCTGCCCTAGACTTGACTGGGAAAACCATAGAGCTAATTTTATCCTCCATTTGAAAGTTGACTTAGAAGTTGCTCACCAACGAGAATATTGGTTTAAGTTCAAGCTTCATTTTGAAGGAGGATCTTACTCTCCACTTGAGCACAGAATGTATGTCCAACAGAAAGTTATTCGGAGAAACCTTGAAGGTGATCACATAGAATCACGAGTTACTATTCGTGACATACCACTTGATTTCAAGGTTAAGTCACATTTTAGAGGAGAGATGGTTTGTGAACCGCTAGAAGCTTTCCATGGGTCAGATGTACAAGGATGTTTTAGCCCATGGCTTTATCCTCTTCCTCGGGATCTTGAGATTCCAGAATCTCCGATACAAGATGCTCAAGGAGATGACTCACCAGATGAAGACATATGGGAATATCTACAAGGTCGTGATCCTTACGACTGAAAGCCGTGGTGGGCCATTTGAAGACTAAGTGGGCCAATATTGCGCCACATTGTTTCCGTCACAGGCCGGATAAATGCTCCGTTGTGTAAATAGTAGATTCTATGTACTGTTGTGGGCCAGTTATGCTCCACTTTGTTTTATGCTGTTGGGTCAGTCATAATGTCTCCGGGTCCCCGTAATGCCTGTCGGCCAATTAAGGGACGAGATAATGGAAGTGGTAGTGCCCACTCTCCACCCCGGTGATTCGTTTATGACTGGTAGTTGTCAGTCATGGTTACCAGATCTCTTTTTGACCGGTTAGTGCCAGTTTCTGCTTACCGGTTACACCGGCTAGGATGTTATAAATAAGACTCCTCGGGCTCATTATACGCATTGTGGGTTGCCTCATAGGAGCTCTGCAAGTCTAGAGAGTCAGTCTTGAGCAAGTAGTCTGCTCGGATTTAGGATTGTCATTATGTTTGTGTGTTGAGTGCTGTGTATGCTCTCCCTCTGCGCCTCGAGCAATCAGTTGGGATCAAAAGCAGTGACCTCATTTGTAATGAGTCTGTAAGACCAAGTGCGTATGCTCTCCCTCTGCACTTCGTGTAATCAGCTGGGATCAGAAACACTGGTTAAGTCCAGTATGTTATGAAGTCTGTAATCATTCTGTGTCTGTAATATCACTATTCATCAGCTCTGTAATTTCACTGTTACTCGGCTCTGCATAATTAAAATGTTACTATTCACTATCATTCCGCTTGTTATTGTTGTTTGCATAATTCTCATATATTTCATTAGCCATATTCTGTTAAAAGAAGTCATAAATATTGTTGAAGATAACATTAGAGTTCCCGAGCAAGTTTAAGGTGTGTTCGATCCTGTCTCCTTGGTATCAGAGCCAGCACACATATGGTTTTGTGGCTTGATCGTCCAACACACGCAGAGAAGTTTCTACTTTGGTTAATGGTTCATCCTGAGAGTAATTTGGATTGTTATAAGAACTATCAGTAAATGGTTCGGGATCGTGATTTAGCATTCAGTACCTTCTGCAAACATTTTGAGAAGCAATCACTGTAAGTGCTTGTTACGCTTACATTCATCTTTTGTGTTGTTGGTTAGTTGTGGACACTTTTGCATTGTTCAGTAGGCAGGCAGCCCCTGTTGAGTGATCGGTGGTGTTCCTAAGGACTAAAAGAGAGGTTGTTGATAAAGGGCAGTGAAGGCCGAGAGAGAGAGTGCCAGAGTAAGTCCCTGTTTAGATCCAACCGCTAGTGAGACTTAGCCCTTTTCAGATGGACCCAACAATGGAAAATGTAGCTCACACCCGTCTAGACTGCCAGCAAGCTGAGGATGGAACTCTTAGTTTGGCAGAGTGCCGTTCTTCCTTTTCTTAATGCAGTACTTCTGATCCTGAGTCAAGTATAATCCATATTGATGAAACCAACCCTTCTGCTGAATGGAAATTACCTCCTCTGCTTCCTAAAGAAATCTATAAACTTAAGCTCTGGGAATATATTTCTGCACAACAATTCCGTGTCTCCTCAGTTGACATTTCATTTACAGACGCAGATAACCCAGTTCATATCAACTTCCTTGACCGATCTCAGATAGATTGGGCTCGTAAGCAAGGCTATAAATATGTGCATTTAGGTGCAATCCGTTTAGGTCTCAATCCCCTTGTTTGTCCTTTCTTAAATGTTTCATCCCTTTGTGTCGCAGTCGATACACGCCATAGGCATTTTGCAGATGCCATTATTGGTGGTTTTGCTGCACCCTTGCATGATGGTCCTGCATTCGAAACTATATATCCGAAATTTAGTGTTAGTTTGTTTGACCCTCATATCTATGAGCTCTTAAAAGCCTATGTCCTTCCTCAAGGCTTTTCCATGATGGTTGGCTCCCGTATTATCCAACTGAAAGCTGCTGTCATAGTCCGTTTCGGAAATGACACCCTTCCTCCCTTGCAATCCCCTGTTCATAATACCCCGTGCCTGCTCAGCGTGGTGGAAAAAGATATTTCACGTAAAGCACAACCTGTCCTCTTTGATTGGAGAGGTATTTAGTATCCTCAAGAATGGGAATGCAAGTATGATGAACTCCGAAATGCTGAAGCTCTTCAAGCCTCATTAATATCTCAGCCCATAACTTTTGACAGACAGAACAGTTCATTCCGGATGCCAAACATTACTCCCTTCCCTCGCTTCTCCCTTGCTGATGCAAATTCCACGTTCACTAGATCTGCTTCTACCTCCACTTTTGTTGATAGAAGACTATCTTCTACTCCTTCTACCCCTGAGAAAACTCTTTCTGAATCTTTTACTGGTCTGCAAGACACAGAACATAGAGAGTCAGTCTTGAGCAAGTAGTCTGCTCGGCTTTAGGATTGTCATTCTGTTTGTGTGTCGAGCGCTGTGTATGCTCTCCCTTTGTGCTTCAAGCGATCAGTTGGGATCAAAAGCAGTGATCTCATTTGTAATGAGTCTGTAAGACCAGTTGCATATGCTCTCCCTCTGCACTTCGAGTGATCAGCTGGGATCAGAAACACTGGTTAGTCCAGTATTGTCATAAGTTTCAGAGTCTGTAATATCACTATTCATTGGCTCTGTAATATTATTGTTCCTCTGTAATATCACTGTTCATCGGCTCTACATTAATACTATTCAATGTTACTTTTCACTATCATTCCGCTTGTCATTGCTATCTGTATTGTGCTTATATATTGCATTAGTCGCATTCTGTTAAAAGAATTAGTCAGTATTATTGAGAGTGTTCCCGAGCAAGTTTAAGGTGTGTTCGATCCTGTCTCCTTGGTATCATTTGGATCATAATTCCTAACATTTATTTGACAAAAAATGACCACTGATCCTTGTGTAATGGAAAAGGGCACTGAGGGGGTCTGGTGCTAAGCATTGGTGTAACTCTCGAAGGTTCATCGCTCTTTCCAAACTTGAGTAGTGCGATGGTACCATGCTTTGCCTCTTCAAAAATGGTGGTGGCACCTCTCTTTCAATGTGGGAAAAGTGTGGTGGCCTTTTCTAGTAACGCCAGTCCCTACAGGTAAAAAACGCGGTGGTGCTTCCCCCTTTATTTTATTTTATTTTTCACAAGCGTAAATTTTTTGTCGAGACCTCGCTAGGAATGGAAGCTAGTGGGAAACATTTTCTGTTACACAGTCCTCCAACTCTAACAGCCCAGAAGTCTTCTTTCTTGCTATTTCCTGCTGGGTGGAGGGAGGAACGCTACGAGTTTTCAAATCGTGCAATATGGTTACCAATCACTCGTTTTGAGCCAAGCGTTCTCTTTTTCTTTTTGCTTGGTGGGAAATTGAAAAATCGTGCACCAAGTGTGTCTCAATAGAGATGTTGAAACCCAGTGAATTCCCTAGGAGTAATAGTCACCACGTTTTTTTTAATTCAAATGGTTAATCACATGTGAAGTCACGGCAGATAGGGTCACGACAAAGGAAGATAAAAAAAAAGAATGTGCCCTAGCTCGGGAGGTATGCAACTTCCAAATGTGAGTGCTTTCCACTCTGTAAAAAGGCTTACCCAGACAATGGATGGATCAAGTCGTAAGCTCTGATACCATGATAAAGGAAACAATGAAGCAAACATAAACACTGTGGGAAGATCGATTGCCTTCTCATTATTAAACTAAGGATAAAAAGGAAATACAGAATAACAACACTGTGGGTGAATACCATAGGTCAACAAATACCATGGGTCACCTAACAGACTAACTAACTAACCGTGATATTACATTCAACAATTTTTATAATGATAATAAAATAATCTATTTTTAAGGTCACCGCGCAGCGCAACACCATTACGGTGTATGAGACCCCCTTTTTTATGGGACAAGGGACCCCCCTTTGTGCACTGATTTAAATGCTAAAGTCTACAGAGGTGTACATACACTACCCCCGTCTGGATTTGAACCCGAGACCTCCTAAGAGGAAACACATGCTCTTCGCCATTAGACCCACTCATGCTCTTTACATATATGTCATCGGGAAAATTGAGGAAGAATATATTCAGTTTTTTTGTTGTTGAGATCTCATTTGAAAGATTTTTTAAACACAAATGATTCAACAACACAAGGACTACCACGATAGGCACATGGGCCATCGAGAGTGCTTGTAAGGAGTAGGTCACTTGTTTAAGCCAAATTGATAATTGTTAATGAGTTGGTTACAATGACATCCTCTTTCATCATTTTCCAATTTAAAAAAATAATAAAGTTTTAGGAAATATTTATTTGGCATATTAGTAGCAAAAGGACTATTTTGATGAGTTGCCCAAAGGGACACTCTTTGATCTTTTCTCAAATTTTAATAAATTATTGGTCATAGATGATTTACACATGGCCTTAAAAAATGGAATTCCTTTACAAATCACTGGTTGAAAAATATTTATTTGGCATATTAGTAGCAAAAGGACTATTTTGATGAGTTGCCTAGAGGGACACTCTTTGATTTTTTTCTCAAGGACTATTTTGATGAGTCGCCAAGAGGGACACTCTTTGATCTTTTTCTCAAATTTTTATAAATTATTGGTCATCGATGATATGCACATGGCCTTAAAAAATGGAATTCCTTTACAGGTCACTGATTGAAACTTGAGCATGGTGTATAGTTACAATCCTTGAAAAAATAACCTCTATTAACGAATTAGCTCATTGCAATTCACCATTTTACCCTCCAGCAACAACAACAACATATCGAGGTATTATTGCACTTTTATGGACCAATTAAAAAACGCCTGGTAGAGAAACGCTGCAAGCGGACTTGGCAGACATGCTATGAGGGTAACAACGGCCAGAACACACACGTTGGCACAACTGGCAGGCGCCATGGTAGAGAGATAATCATTTTAAATTTGTAGAGAACCGTTGGATGGAAAAGATAGAGGAACACACACCTTGGCACAACTCGCAGGCGCCATGGTAGAGAGATAATCATTTCAAATTTGTAGAGAGCCGTTGAATGGAAATGATAGAGGACACAAGGGGCATAGAAAAACGCACAGTACGAACACAGAGATAGCAGGAATAATGCACGCCAACGGAAAGAGCACCGGTACGTTGGAGAGAGATGACAGGAGAATTCAAACACACAAACGAACAATAACAAAAGGAAACGCCGCTAACTTGCAGCAGATTCGGCAGCGGACTAATTGAACAACCCCAACTCATTACTGATCCGCAAGCAAACATATAACATAGACAAAGAAAGAGACACGCTGTATTAAGTCATGCCAAAGAGACGGCTAAGTATTGGAACTTATGAAGCTTCGGCTTCGTTCTTTACTAGCTCTCACTCTTGCCTTAAAGTCATGAGCAACCAGTCTTTGTCTATGGAGGCGCCCGTTCAAATCGGTGTACATGGGCTCCTAAACTTTTGTTCCGGATAATCAACGAGTGGAAACTCCAGCTCTAAAGAATGGATGCTTACGATCCAAAATGATATCGATAGAGGCCAATTCCCCATTGATTTGGGGTTTACTCAAGGCGACGAAATCAAATAGTTGGGGAAAGCAACACTCCCAGAACCTGTTGTTGTGGGTGAGCAAAGGAAAATGGTTATTTCAATTTTCAGTTCTTGAAATGGCAGAAACCCAAAGTCATGTAGCTGGATGATAGAAATTAGATGCTCTTGCTGGAGTTTTCCATGTCAATAGTTTAATTATGCAACACCAAAGGCCGACATTGTAAGCCATGCCCATGGAGTCCTTGTCATCTTGTTACCCATTGCAAAGGAGGGTATTGGATCTGCGATAATAACTCAAGGAAGTGAGTCTTGGACTCTCGGGCCAATGGCTCTTTTACCTGGCGAAACAACTCAATACGTCATTCAGGTTTCTTGAAGCGAAGGGAACTTCCAGCCAGCAACAAGTCTATAATAGAAATGCCATGCAAGGAGTATGTACAAACGGCCATATTTTTTTAGTATTTCAACGATGAAACAAAGGTACATAGTCTCAAAAGGCTCATCACAACACCAAAGTACCTTATGAAAAACAAAGAATCGATTCGGTGTTCAAACTCTTCGAATTCTTTCATCTTCTATGTTGAGAGGGTGAGCGTTGGTTACTGAGTCTCACCCTCATTCACGCAAACAAGACAATAGAATGCCAAAAAGACACAGCGATAGTTCAATTCTCGGCCGTTACTGGCACAACTCTTTGCCTTCCCTTGAGTTTCCGAAGCACTTTGATAGCCAAAACCGAGCCTACTAAACTTGGGTTTAGGTCTCAGTCAATATTCAAATTTCAAATTTTCACTTTTCACGCCGACCACTTTTCTTTTTCACCAGTCGGGTGAAACTTGTCTATGTCCCACTAGACAAGTTTACAAATTTTAGTCGGTCCTTCACTCGACCAAAATTACTCCGACTTACTTGTGCGACCAAAATTACTTCGACCACTTTTACTTCGACCAAGTCGACTCTCCGACCAAGGCAGCTCTCCGACCAAGTCGGACCTTCGACCAAGTCGGCTCAGTCGGCTGACTCACCGACCACTCAAGTCAGCTCACTTTGGTCGAAATCTGCATAATATATTTCTTAGTCTAAAGACTTAAGAAATTACAAATGCTTTTCACCTATGAGTAAAATGAAGTAAAAATAGACACATTTACAAATCCAAATAACTTATGAGAAACATGTGCCCAAATATGTAGGAAGACTTGAGTCGACCAATGTGCCTTAAAACCTGGAACTTTCACGCGGTGATATTTTTATGGATTCTTGTTCTTTTACTTATCAGTAACTGTAAAAGACATTTACAGGAGTAAATCTGGAAACATGTGCAGCCAAATAATCATGCATTCAACCACAAACTATTTCATATATTAACTATGCTGAAATAACAAAGTACTACAAACTTGTCGATTACAAAATGGTCGGTCCAGACTAGTCGGTCCATAGAGCTTCAGCTCTCCGACTAAATCACATGCATAGAAGCTTGAGCTTCGACTTCTCTTTCTCACTCGGAGTTCCTCTGCTGTCTACTACCTGTCTACTGATTTACAAAATGCTTCTTCTATTTATAGACAATTTGAAAATTGCTACTACATGGGCCGAGTGACTTGTCATTGAAGACTGTAATAACTATCTACCTAACAACTTAGCTTTTGAAATAAATTCGACTGGTTTACAGAGCCGAATTGTGGACTTTCCCTTCTTGTTAGACTGACAGACAAGATCTCAACTCGTACGGACTCTGACAAAGTTGGCTGAGAGTCAAGTACAGATCTGCGAGTAATTACGTTTTCCAACACTCCCCCTTAATTATGAGCAGATGGGGTTTTTTTAAAAACAAACAATTACAAAATGTTTCAGAGCTTAGACATGCTCTGTTTATGACACAGTTCAGTGTGGAGAACTTGTCATTCCAAGATAACTACGCAGATACTGGAATGTGTCCTTTGCCAATGGCTTTGTGAAGATGTCGGCCAGTTTGTCTTCAGACCTCCAAAATTCCAAACAAATTTCCTTGTCGTTCACCAACTCTCTTATAAAATGAAACCTTGTGTCGGTGTGCTTGGTTCTCTTATGAAACACATGATTCTTTGATAATGCTATGGCTGAATTGTTGTCACAAAATATTGTTGTCGGTTCTTGATGGTTCTATGACAAGTCTTTTAAGACTCTTCTCATCCAGACAGCTTGACATGCAACACTTGTTGCTGCAACATACTCTGCTTCAGCTGAAGATAGAGTTACTATGGGCTGTTTCTTTGAAGCCCATGAAACAACACCTGTACCAAAATGAAATGTGTACCCAGATGTGTTTTTCCTGTCATCTATGCTACCTCCATTGTCACTGTCAGTGTAACCAATGAGTTTAAAATTTTCTGAGGTGGAATACATAATACCAAGGTCTTTTGTGCCTCTTACATACCTCAAAATTCTTTTACCTGCTTGCCAATGTGAGTCTTTTGGTGACTCCATGAACCTTGAGATCAGACTTACTCCATACATAATGTATGGTCTTGTTGCTATCAAATACATAAGGCTGCCAACAATCCTTTTGAACAGCATAGGATCTACAGTGGATCCTTCATCATCCTTGCTCAATTTTAAACCTGTTATCACTGGTGTTGGGGCTGTCTTGCAGTTAGACATGTTAAACCTTTTTAAAACTTCACTTGCATACTTAAACTGTGATATAAAGATACCATTTTCAGACCACTGAACTTCAATTCCCAGAAAAAACTTCATAAGCCCCAGATCAGTCATTTCAAATTCACTTTCCATGACTGTTTTAAAATCTGCTATACCATAATCATCAGTAAATATTAAATCATCTACATACAGGAAGACAATTAACATCTTACCTTGCTCATCGAATTTGGTGTACAAAGTCGGTTCACTTTCACTTCTGTGAAATCCATTTTCAATGAGATAGGAATCAATTCGACTGTACCAAGCTCTAGGAGCTTACTTCAAACCATATAGTTCCTTTTTCAGCCTGTAGACTTTATGCTCTTGACCTGGAACTTCATACCCTTGTGGCTGTTCCACATATACTTCCTCTTCTAGATAGCCATTTAAGAATGCCGACTTGACATCCATTTGATGAACTGGCCATTTGTTTTGTGCAGCAATGGCCAAAACTGTTCTGACTGTATCCATGCGTGCAACAGGTGCAAACATTTCATTAAAGTCGATGCCGGGTTGCTGTGTGAACCCTCTTGCTACCATTCTTGCCTTATGCTTTTGCACATTCCCATCAGCATCTTGCTTTGTCTTATAAATCCATTTGACATTGATTACATCCTTGTCTTTCGGTACATCGACCAGTTCCCATGTCTGGTTCTTCTCAATGCATTCTATTTCTTCATCCATGGCTTGTGCCCATACTTCTTCTTCAAAAACTTCTTCAAATGTTAGTGGATCATATATAGGAGAAAATAATGCAAACAGAGAGAATGAATTAGGTGTACCAGCTTCATATATCTCCCGTAGACTTCTTGTCTTCACCGATTCTGTCGATGTCGACCTTGACGAAATGCTTGATGGAGTCTGCTGTCCTCTTGGTGTACTTGTCGGTGTAGCTTGAGCTGCTACTTGTGTCGATGGTCCTTGTGCTGAACCATGTCTTGGTGTCATGGGAGTCGACGGTGCTCCGACCGGTTGACTTACATGTGGTATTTGAACCACTTTCTCTTCCATATCATCATTGTCGATGTTCGACACAATTTTGACATTTATGTCGACGGTTCCATCCCATGATTCGTTCTCGACGAATTGAACATCTCGACTGATTATGACTTTCCTTGTGACGGGGTCATACAGCTTGTATGCTTTTGTGTCTTCTGAATAGCCGAAAAAAATACATTTCTGTCCCTTCTTGTCTAGCTTCTTTCTCAGCTCATCTAGAATATGAGCATATGCAACACAACCAAAAACTTTTAAATGTGAAACACTATGATTCATACATGTCCATGCTTCTTGGGGAACTTTGTTCTTCACACTCTTTGTCGGACATCGGTTCATAATGTAAATGGCAGTTGCGACTGCTTCACCCCAATACTCATTTGACAAATTCTTGGCTGCCAACATGCTGCGTGCCATCTCCATGATGGTTCTGTTCTTTCTTTCTGCAATACCATTCTGCTGAGGTGTATACCGTGCAGTGAATTGTTTCTGTATGCCATGGGTCTTGCAAAAATTCAGAAATTCATTTGAAACATATTCACCTCCTCTGTCGGTCCTTAAGATCGTGATGCGGTGACAACTCTGGTTATCCACGAGTGCCTTGAACTGCAGAAAATAACCAAATGCATCAGATTTATGTTTCAAGAAATATACCCATGTCTTTCTTGAGTAATCATCAATAAATGTTAGAAAATACTTGCAGCCACCAATGGATGATGTCTGCATTGGACCACAAATGTCAGAGTGCAATTGCAAGTGGTGTGCGTGCTCTATAGGACTTTTCGACTAGGAATGTCTCTCTGTGCTGCTTGCCAAAAATGCAGCCTTCACAAACCCTCTCTGGTCTGTCGATCAATGGTAATCCCTTCACCATGTTCTTTGTGTGTAGTAGCTTTAGACCACCAAAATTCAGATGTCCAAATCTGAAATGCCACAACCAGGATTCATCCTGAACTTCTGTCTGAAATGCAGCTTGCAAATTAGCACTGCAATTTTCTCTCTTGTCGAGGATCTCGACTGTTTCTTCATTTTTTGCCTTGAATGCAGCTCCTGTCTTTATCTTCCCTTTTATGTTGGGAACTATCCTCAATGGAAACAAGCGGTTGCTTGTCATTGGCACTTTTTCTATCAACTGGTCGCTTGGACGCTTGTCTTTGATCACACAGTGTTCATCTTCCATGTAGACTCTGTAGCCTTTTGTAACAACTGTCCAATGCTTAACAGATTATGTTTTAGACCTTCAACATGATAGATATCAGGGATATACTTACTCTCCCCCTGTTTGGTTAGAATATCAATAGTGCCTTTTCCTAAGACAGTAACTTGGACATTGTTTCCAAGTGTAACATCAGTTTTAACTGAAGTGTCTAGACTGGAAAACAGATTTAAATTACCAGTCATATGGTTGTTGCATCTTGAGTCTAAGTACCATATGTCATGTGGACTTTCTTGAACAGCATTGCATTCAAGTGGAGATATCAATGCCATTAACATTGCTCCTGTCGACATGTTGGTGCTGGTCGACTGACTTGGGCTTTTCCTTCCTTGGTCATATTGCTTCTTCCTGCATTCATATTCATAATGACCAAACTTCTTACAGTAATGACATTGAATTTTTGATTTATCAAACCTCTGGCCACTTGGCTGACTTGGGTTATGGTTATCTCCTCTGCCACCGACATTTGCAGGACTTCTGCCTCATCCTCCTCTTGAAGAACTTCTTCCTCTGCCTTTGAAGTTGTTTCTCCCCCTGCCTCTACCACGGCTTATGGATGACTGTGCTGCAAATGCACCTTCCAATGATGTCTGTGATCTGTTGATTCTGTGTTCATGATTTATGAGTGAAGCTTGCAACTCATCAATGGAGAATGTCGACATGTCTGTGTGTTCCTCTAAGGTCACAACCAAGTTCTCAAATCTTGGGGGAAGAATTATGAGAATTTTTTCAACAACCCTTTGGTTTGATACGGGTTCTCCATGAGATTTCAGTTGGTTTATCAACCCAACAACTCTGGTGTAGAATGTGTCTACATTCTCTGAATGTTTCATGCACAGAGATTCAAAATCTTTTCTCAGAATCTGCAGCTTGGGTGTCTTTACCTTATCCAAACCTTGATAGGAAGTCTCTAATGTATCCCATGCTTGCTTGGCATTAGTCGATGCTGCTATTCTTGGGAGTATGCTCTCATGCATAGCTTGATGTATGAAAAACAAAGCTTTTCCATCTTTCTTCCTCTGTTCTCTCAAGACATCTTTCTCAGCCTGTGAGAGATTGTTATATGCTACCATGTCTGCTGGTTCTGCATAACCATGCTGGACTATCTCCCAGACATCTTGTCCTCTGAATAAAGCTTTCATTGTTAAAGACCAATATTCATAATTCTTTCCTGTAAAACTTGGAGGTTGTAATGAACCAGAAGTGGAAGCCATTTTTAATTTTTTTTAATTAACTTTCCTTAGAAAATTAATTTCCACCTTTTAAGACAAGATTTCTTTCCTAAAATCTTGGGCTGATATAAACCTTGCTCTGATATGATACCAAGCTCTGATACCAGATAGCGAAAACCGAGCCGACTAAACTTGGGTTTAGGGCTCAGTCAATATTCAAATTTCAAATTTTCACTTTTCACACCGACCACTTTTCTTTTTCACCAGTCGGGTGAAACTTGTCTATGTCCGACTAGACAAGTTTACAAATTTTAGTCCGTCCTTCACTCGACCAAAATTACTCCGACTTACTTGTCCGACCAAAATTACTTCGACCACTTTTACTTCGACCAAGTCGGCTCTCCGACCAAGTCAGCTCTCCGACCAAGTCGGACCTTCGACCAAGTCGGCTGCTTCAGTTAGCTGACTCACCGACCACTCAAGTCGGCTCACTTTGGTCGAAATCTGCAGAATATGTTTCTTAGTCTAAAGACTTAAGAAATTACAAATGCTTTTCACCTGTGAGTAAAATGAAGTAAAAATAGACACATTTACAAATCCAAATAACTTATGAGAAACATGTGCCCAAATATGTAGGAAGACTTGAGTCGACCAATGTGCCGTAAAACCTGGAACTTTCACGTGGTGAGATTTTTATGGATTCTTGTTCTTTTACTTATCAGTAACTGTAAAAGACATTTACAGGAGTAAATCTGGAAACATGTGCGGCCAAATAATCATGCATTCAACCACAAACTATTTCATATATTAACTATGCTGAAATAACAAAGTACTACAAACTTGTCGGTTACAAAATGGTCGGTCCAGACTAGTCGGTCCACAGAGCTTCAGCTCTCCGACTAAATCACATGCACAGAAGCTTGAGCTTTGACTTCTCTTTCTCACTCGGAGTTCCTCTGCTGTCTACTACCTGTCTACTGATTTACAAAATGCTTCTTCTATTTATAGACAATTTGAAAATTGCTACTACATGGGCCGACTGACTTGTCATTGAAGACTGTAATAACTATCTACCTAACAACTTAGCTTCTGAAATAAATTTGACTGGTTTACAGAGCCGAATTGTGGACTTTCCCTTCTTGTCAGACTGACATACAAGATCTCGACTCGTACGAACTCTGACAAAGTCGGCTGAGAGTCAAGTACAGATCTGTGAGTAATTACATTTTCCAACACACTTCGCCTACCTTGCCTCAACTTTTAAAAGCCCAACTAAGTTTCCCAAACAATCATTTCACACTCGGGTAAAAGGTGGATACTGCTAGCTTTTCCACTTTTTCCTTCTATGACCTTAATAAGAGGCGATTGTAGGTAACACTATAGTCCACATTTATCCATTAATCCATACAGTCTACATTTATCCATTAATCCATTCATTAAGGTGAAGGCAGCCTTTTTGTGAGAGGTGAAGGCAGAGTATCCTTTTGTGAAAGGTATTTTATTTTTTGTTGCAATTTTGTAGTTTTTTAATTGTACACTATTTTGTTATTGAAGTTTTCATGAATGCAGGTTGTTGCATAACAATATGAGTGGAAAGTATTTTTTGATGTTTCAGTTTCACCATGAATAGCCTGTTAAGAATTGCATAAGGTGTCTGAAATTTCCTATTGTATTTGATGTGTCAAATTTTAAATCATTTTTTAAATAAAATATGATTTTGAGCATATTTACCTCTTTCTCCATTTTTCATTTAAGCTGTGTTGTCATTTCTTTTACATTCTTTAAAACTGTAAAATATTTATAAGGGATGTTTATATATAATTTTATTTACAAAAGGGATGTTTATATTTAATTTTATTTATGTTATCATAGGTACATAAAGGTTTTAAAACTATTATTTTTAGCTAAGCTAGCACCATAATATATTAATAGACTCATTTTCATGTTAAACATAACCATTTTAGAAAATTTATTGTTAACAGTTTTTCTTTTGTTGTTTTGTAAATAATATATATATATATATATTATTAGCTAATCAATTTTCTTTTTCCAGAAATTAATTCATGCATAGTTAGATAGGATTCATTATTGGACTAACATTCTTATTTTGAAAGCCTTAATTGTTTTTTTTGAAACTTATTAAATCTCACTTTCATCTCATTTATGAGATCTAAAGACAACCCAAATTACCATACCTTTTCATCCCCTTGACCAACTCTCCAAGGTGTTAACAATGTTGTTTCCTTAACCCTATCATTTTGAGCATCAACAACTTCCATACACCTTTTCCTAAGGGCATGTGTCCACCCAACCTAACTTAAGAGCCATGATAGTATTCTCTAAGAGCTTATTAGTGTAATTATGAAAAGCACGTATTGACATCTTCATACACTTTTCTTATAAGGTACCTCACCTAACAACTTAAATTAACAAACATGGCAATGAAACCTTGAATACATTTTCTGTAACTATGTGTTAAGCACTAACAACTTATCAAAGAATAGGTGTATGACCATCTAATTTACTTAAAGAATAGCTGTATAAGTACTTAACTTGACTTAACAATTATATGATGTTGTGTTAAATTGATAAAATTAAGTGTGTTAGATTTTAGAAACAACCCATCATTTGACAAGACACTCCATCCATTATCTAAATAAAACTCATAAAATTCGAAAAAAACTACTTAAAATCCATTATAAAGATAATACTAAATTAGTATTTAGGAGTTAGTGACAAGAGATCAATACTATGGGGAACTAGGAAAAATTAAACAATATAATTATTTACAAATGCTCCTTTCCTTTTTTCATATATTTATTCTAATTTTTATTCAAGTTATCATTTTAATTTAATTTCCTATTAGTTATTAATTCAATCTTATTAGATTTTTCTTGCTTTTGATATCTTTTATTGTTTTTCTTTTCTTTAATCTAAATTTATTTGTTATTTCTTTTAATATTTTTGACTTTTTTTTTCTTTACTTTAATCCAATCTTATTTTTTATTTTCTTTAATCCAACCTTATTTGTTTTTTCAATAATATTTTTGAAGTTTCTTTTTATTTTCTTTAATTTAACTTCATTTATTTTTTCTTTCATATTTTTGATATTATTTTCTTTATTTTTAATTGATGCATTTATGCTCTTTCTCCATATTAATCATGTTAACATCCTCTTTGCTTTAGTATCCTTCATTTTAATCTCTTATCACTAACTCCCTCTTTTTAGTTTTAGTTGTCCAACAATAACAACAATAATAATAACAATAAAATAATAATGATAATAATAAGATTAAGCTAAGCCAAGCCATACACCAATTTGGTATATGAGACCCTCTTATTTGTGGGCAATGAATCCAAACATATAATCTTTTAGGAAGAAACACTCACAATATGCTTTATTAGTTGGTTTACTTTTCTCTCTCCTATTTTATTAATATACTTTATAGGACTCTGCATTACCCTCCTTCATATTAATGTTATTTTAAATACATTTTTTTTATCATTTTTATTTAATTTGACTTAACCCTTTTTAATATTGTTTTTTTTACCTTGTTTAATTCCCTTAATCTATCTTTATAAACGTTCCCTAATTTACCAACCTCAACCTCTTTATAATTATCTTTTTAAAATTAATTGGTAACATAGGTAATGAAAAGCAAGTGATTAAAAGTTAAAGTGGAAATAAATGTGGATAACTAAGTCGAATTAAAGCAAGATGACAAATTAAGAATTTATTCTCTCAACTTCCTTTATAATTATTCTATAATGTAATTTTTTGGTTTAATAGATAAAATGGGTAATATAGATAAGGAAAAATTAGTGATTAAGAGTTAGTGAAAAGAAACCTATAAAACAAGGTCAAATAATCAACTTAGATGCAAATTTAAGAGAACATCTTTTTTCTCCATATTTATTCAATTCTATTGTGGTTATTATTTTAATTTGATTTTTCATTAATTATTAAAGTTTTTTTATTCTTTAAGATTAATGAAAAGTTATATATTATACAATGTTTCAACATTATTTTGGTTAATAAATGTAGATTCATGCCCAGATGTGGTTGTCCACATGTCTAGCCGACAACACATAGTGCCTCAAGCCAAGAGTCGATAATGTGGCACCCCGCATGCCGGGACTTCAAAACTCCCCTGCGCGCAGTTAAGAACTCTTCAGTGCGAGGAAGAGAGTGTTCTATCTTGCAAAGGTAGAGGTACTATGAAATTAATGGTTTCGTCCTGCGAAGAAGAAGTTGTCCCGTCTAGCGATGGAAGGGCCACCCCGCAATACCACATGCAATAACTCTCCTCTTATGACCTCAGACCTGGAGCGTGTGGACAATAGGCTTAAGGAGTGGAAAGAGGATATGTGATAGCTCATTCTCCCGCTCCTTGTTCTAGTTAGAAGTGATTTCTTTCAACATTCTTCTAGTTCTCCCATTCAGGTTTCTTCGGAGTCTAGCTTTCTGGTACCTAGCTTGCACTTGCAACAACATTTTTTGCTCCTGCCTCTAGCTTGCAGGGCCTATTCTTAGCCTCCTTCTGCTCCATTCACTTGGGTGTCAAGTTCGCATATGAAACAACATATTCATCTCACAATGTCTCGACAACACAGAACCCCTCACCATGGTAGCGGTGGATGAAGTCGTGCCCAACGTGGCATGGGTATGATGATGGAAGAAGGGTACAAGACTGGTGTTTCCATGTGAGTTAGACCCCTAATTGGTGAATGGAAATCTCTCCTGCTCACTGAGCATTTGACTAGGGGCTGAGGGGGTGGCCAAATAAATCATTATTGGTTAATTAAAAACATGATGGGTACCTTGATGGAGGAAATGCCGAGTAATTGGAATTATACTTGTATCTTTGTGCTCTCTACCAAGAGCAAGTTGATTGAATTGGACGCCCAACTCAAGAGGTTGGTGTTATGAATAATTAAATGATATATTAATTATTAATATAAAATTATTATTTACTATGGTGAAAGGGCATAACCTTTCTCTATGCATGCTCAAGCCTTATAAAGGAGAGCCTCATTGTAATATTGTATCCATCATCTACCAATATATTATTATTTTATTATCCATCATGGAAGTGAGACTCGCTTCTTAACTTTCCAATTGGATATGACTGTTTCATTTGGTATGCATATGGAAGGGTACACCTATAATTGGTACTTATGGTGGAAGAGAGACAATTTTTTCTACACCTGGAACTTGTTCAAAAATGATTTTTTTAATAGGTTTCAAGGAATCAGAGAAGATGATTTTTTCAGTAAACTTACCAGATTACAATAGGTCAGAAGTGTTGAGGAATTCACAGATCAATGGGAATCCTTATTGATATGAGTATTTGGGTTGTCTCACAAACAAAGAATCGAAACCTATTTAGGAGGTCTTAAACCATATCTCCAAAAAGAACTAAATATGCATGACATACCTAACTTAGAAGTGGAAAGACATAAAGAAAAATCCGCAGAACGCAAATTGAAAGGAATAAAAACAAGAGGCGATAACCATTATCGACAAGAAAAAGAGACACAATGTAGGTATTGTGAAGATAATTGGTCACCTGGTCATCAATGCCATAAACCCCAATCATATGCCTATGAACTTGAAAATAGGTCGAAAACATCTAACAATTACTCTAATAATAGAAAAAAGAAGAAAAACACATGTCATTGATGCGGTGATGACTGGACCCGAGGCCATAAATGTAGAAACAATAAGACAATATAGTGCAGAATCATCAATGAAAAGGAGCACAAGAAGTCTCATCTCATTCTAATACCGACACAGAATCAAAATGAAGGACAACATTAGGAAAAAATAAAGCTTTGAGGACAAATCTTTCCCAAGGGGAAGGCAACGTTATGAATTATTAAATGACATATTAATTATTATTAATAAAATATTACTATGGTGAAAGATCGTAACCCTTCACTATGCATGCTCAAGCCTTATAAAGGCAAGCCTCATTGTAATATTGTATCCATCATCTATCAATATATTATTATTTTATTATTTATCATGGAAGTCACACTCGCTTCTTACCTTTATAATCGGATACGGTTGTTTCGATTGGATGCTACATCTTCTTGGAAGTGTTGGCCATTGGGATTTGCACCATGAGTAACACAGAAGTGGGGAGAAGTAGCGCCACTGGGGGACTGTCAATGGTAAGGAGCTCGGTTCCTGCACCGACAACGATGATGAAATCCCCCTTTTCGGTTCCAACCACCATCATGCCGCTGATTAACAAGCACACCCGTGAACATGAGGAGCTTGTCCGTATGTCTTCTCCACTTCTCGCCAAGCTGCCTGATTCGAATTCTAACGAATCCTTCCATGGTGGTTTCCCCATCCTGGAGGAAGTCCCCTTTAGTATGTTGCTGACGAGGATTCCGACGCTAGCTCAACCTAATACTGGTCCCATTTTCTATTTTAAGTTTTTTTGCTTTAATTTGCTTTCCATGCTCTTGTTTTATGATTCCATGAATAATGTCACTCTTGAATTCACGCCTATAGTTTGATCTCCATCTCTTGATGGGTTTTTTTAATCATATAAATCTAAGACAAATTCATAGTTTTGACTAATTATGGTTGTGCTTCCATTGTTCAAGACCACTCGGAAGACCTCTATGTAATATCAATTTTAATTTTAATTTTGTTTATGTTATTTAATGTATTTTGCACACTTCAAAAAAATATTTTCATAGATTTAACATTATTTAAAAATTAATATTATATAAATAGTAAACTTTAAAAATATATATTAAATGTAGTTTGATATATTTAATATTATTTAAAAATATGTATAATGTATCAACTTTCATTACTAGTTTGGTTAATAAATGTTGTTTCATGGTATTAATTAACTAATTAAAATAATTTATATAAAAATTATTAAAAAAAATCATAATATTTAAAATTTCAAATATGAAAAAACAAAATTCAAACTTTTTCTTAGTTTAAATTATTTGTGAATTTAAACTCTTTCTCACTCCAATTCTTTAATTCATATATATGACTTTA
Source organism: Pseudotsuga menziesii (assembly GCA_001517045.1). Lineage (NCBI taxonomy): Eukaryota > Viridiplantae > Streptophyta > Pinopsida > Pinales > Pinaceae > Pseudotsuga > Pseudotsuga menziesii. The sequence continues at coordinate 212,989 of LPNX010833245.1, read as the reverse complement.
GCTTATCATGTGAAAACTTTTAAAATACCATGTGAATTAATAAAACATCCTTATAAAATTGATGGTTACAAAAAGATAATGGCTAAATGTTGTTCACACAAATCAACATTGTTGACCCCCACAACCACATTACATGTAATTAAAAAACCTTGATACTTATATCTAACTAATTCAATGTAATTAAAAAACCTTGATACTTATCATCTAACTAATTCATTAAGGGGGCCATCTAACTAATTACTTAAGGGGTCAGTTTGATATTTATTATTGTTTTTTAATCATAGAAAGAACAACTTTTTAATAGTATATCTAACAACCTACAAGTTAGATATATCAGTAACTTACTAATTAATTAAGGAGCCAGTTTGATACTTATTACTATTTTTTAATCATAGAAAGTATAAGCTTTCAAAAATATATCTAACAGCCTATAGGTTAGATATATCAGTAATTTGTGAATGGTTTACCTTTTGAACTTTATCACAACCAGTCAATAAGTAACCCAAAAATAACACAGATTCTTAACCATTAAAGACACTTAAATATTCTAACCCCAAACATTACTTAATATGATCTGCTTATTCAAAAATTCTAAAATGAAAACGGCAATAAGGCTTTCACTTTTGAAAATGAAAAAGGCAATCAGGATTTCACGTGATCGGCGTATTATAAAAATGGCATATCTTATTCATGTATTTTTAGATCTTTACTGAAGAAACTGTTTCTCTCAAACGCTACAAAGTTTTCTCATTCTCATTCGCTGAAATAGAGTTCGATCCTTATTTTACTTGGAAGGAAAGCCATATCTTGCGCAGGTAAATACAATGCACAACAATTGGAATGAGCAACTGGTTGGAAAGCTCCAGAAGTTGAATACCACAAAAGATAGCATTGAAGGTACATTTTATTCTGCTTATTTATTTCACCAAAGGCTAGCCTATTTTTTTTAAAGGGTAGGGGCATTTTTTTTTAGGCATATGGGTATTATCCAGTATATGGTAGGTCCATTGTTATGGGTATTAACCAGTATATGGTAGGTCCATTGGTTTGTGTGGATATCATGTAAATTCACTAAAAATGTTGATAAAAAAATTTGCATCATCCGTTTTGGTGTTATTGTGATGTATAATATGGTACATTGTTCAGCCGTTTCATATTGGTGCACCTTCTACCGGAATAAAGCAAAGGTGATAGTGGAGACATGGTGTAAACAATTTGAAAATGCAGACGAAAACCGAAAAATCTCATTGCTTTATCTCGCCCACGACATCGTACTAAAGAGCAAGAATATGATAGAATGTGATGGATTTGTTGAGGACTTTTGGCGAGTTCTACCAAAATATCTTGAAGATATATATCAAAATGGACCACAATCTGGAAAGGAAGTTGCCTCCAAAATGGTATGTACTGCTTTCTCTTAGGCCAGTTAAATGACAGATGTTTCGAACTTTTGTATTTTTTTTCTGAGATCATTCATGAATTTAAATTTTCTATGAGTTTGTAGGTTGATTTATGGGAAAAACATGAAGTTTTTAAACCAGGCCATCACAATATGAGAGCACATTTTCTTGGAGAAAGTATGCCATCAAGTTTGGCCGATGGGTTTTGCCCATTGCGCCCCAGAAAAAGAGTGAGACAATTTATAACACATCACATTTGTTGGGCAATATCTGAGACCATTTATAGCACATTTTTTTTAGCTATATTATGCTTCTGTTTTTCATGATGTTTTCGGTTAATTGGCATCATTTTAGAAAGTAGAATTACAAGCTGGAGGTACTGCCGAACAAATAGTAGTAGCATACCAGGCGGCTGATGAGGATTATATAGACGAAGCGACAATATGGGAAGCATACGAGACTTCGTCGAAACGAGTGACTGAGATAGAGAATGAGTTACACAACCACTATGTAACTGGTAAGTGGATCAACAAAGTAGTATTGAAAATGTTGTGATTGTTTACGGTGTGTTTACGGTGTTAGGTGTAGATTAAAGTTGGACTTTAATCATCAAATTTGAAAAAAAAAACAATCATTTATCAATATCCAAAACAAACCTTTACCAATATCCAAAGGGTTCATATCTCTACTGAAAGCTATACTTAATAGCGTAAAATAACTATTAACCCTTATTCTCCAGCTATGTCTGAGATCCAGCTAAACAACGTTGGTTTACGAATTAGCAAGGGCTACATACATAATTTTTTCACCGTATAAAGATTTTGCAAGTTACTGCTCAGTTATAAAAAAAAATCAGGCCGATCTCTTTTTTTTTTACTTGTAGGCTGAAACCCACTAGACAAGTATACCAATATGGTCGGCCTTTTAGACCCCACTCTTTTACCTCTACAAACTTTTACTTGTGGGTTCTACCGATAGGTTTCACTTGGACAACTTGTGGTTTTTATAGCCAACTAAAGAACTTAACCAAACTTTCAGTGGGTGAGAAATTTATGGATTCTTTGATCTTTTACTCAAGTGTAAATATAAACAACATTTACCCAAGTAACTCTAGAGAAAATGTGTGGCTAAATAAACAAGTATTGGATATGGACATCTTCATACACATAGAAGCTTGAGCTTAGACACAATTCTTTCTTAACTTTCTGCTATCCTTTGAGCTCTCTTTGGCTCTCTCTACTTGTCTATTGTATTTACAATTTTCTTCTTCTATTTATAGACAAATGGGAATTTGCTTCTTTATGAATCTATAGACTTGTCATTAATGGCTGTAATAACTATCTACCTACAAAATTAGATTCGGAAATTAAATCGATTGGTTTTCATTGCCAGATTGTGGACTCTTCACTCTTGTGAGAATGACTGAAAATATATGGACTGATACAGACTTTGACAGAGTCGCCTGAGCTTCGATACGGATCTACAAGTAATTAATATTTTCAACACTCCCCCTTAATTATGAGCAGATGGGGATTTTTTAAAACAAAATTTACAAAATGTTTTAGAGCTTAAACATGCTCTGTTCATGACAGAGTTCACTATGCAAAACTTGTCATTCCAAGATAACTACATAGATACTGGAAAGTATCATTTGTCAATGGTTTTGTAAAGATGTCTGCAGGTTGATCTTCAGACCTGTAAAATTCTAAACAATTTTCTTTGTTGTTCACCAACTCTCTTAAGAAATGAAACCTTCTGTCGATGTGCTTGGTTCTCTTGTGGAACACATGATTCTTGGATAATGCTATGGTCGAATTATTATCGCAGAAAATTGTTGTTGGCTCTTGATTGTTATGCGACAAGTTTTAACACTATCTGCATCCAAACAACTTGACATGCAGCGGTTGTAGCTGCAACATACTCTGCTTCTGCTGAAGACAAAGTTACTATGGGATCTTTCTTTGAATCCTATGAAACAACACCTGTACCAAAATGAAATGTGTACCAAAATGTACTCTTCTTGTCATTTATGCTGCCTCCATCATCACTGTCATTGTAGCCAGTGAGTTTAAAATTTTCTGAGGTTGAATACATAATGCCAAGATCTTTTGTGCCACTTACATACCTCAGAATTCTTTTACCTGCTTGTCAATGCGAGTCTTTTGGTGACTCTATGAATCTTGAGATCATACTTACTCCATACATGATGTCTGGTCTTCTTGCTGTTAAATACATAAGGTTGCCTACAAGCATTTTAAACAACGTAGGATCTACAGTTGATCCTTCATCATCGTTGCTCAATTTTGAACCTGTTAAAAATGGTGTTGGGGTTGTCTTGCAATTAGACATATTACATCTGTTTAAAAACTCATTTGCATACTTTGATTGTGATATAAAAATACCAATTTCAGACTGCTGAAATTCAATGCCCAGAAAAAACTTCATAAGCCCCATATCAGTCATTTCAAATTCACTTTCCATGACTTCTTTAAATTCTTCTATGCCAAAGTCATCAGTAAATATTAAATAATCTACATACAAGAAGAAAATTAACATCTTACCTTGCTCATCAACTTTGGTGTACAAAGTCGATTCACTTTCATTTCTGTGAAATCCATTTTCAGTGAGATAGGAATAATCTAACTGTACCAAGCTCTAGGAGCTTGCTTCAAACCATAGACTGCCTTTTTCATCCTATACACTTTATGTTCTTGACCTGGAGCTTCATAGCTGTGTGGTTGTTCCACATATACTTCCTCTTCTAGATAGTCATTAGAAAATGTTGACTTAACATCCATTTGATAAACATGCCATTTGTTTTGTGTAGCAATGGAAAAAACCGTTCTGACTGTATCCATGCGTGCAATAAGTGAAAACGTTTCATTGAAGTCTATACTGGGTTGTTGTGTGAACGCTCTTGCGACCATTCTTGCTTTATTCTTCTGCACATTCACATCAACATCTTGCTTTGTCTTGTAAATCCATTTGACACTGATTACATCCTTATCTTTGAGAACATCTACTAGCTCCCATGTTTGATTCTTCTCAATACATTATATTTCTTCATCCATGGCTTGTTCCCATACTTCTTCAACAAATTCTTAAAATGTTAGTGGATCATATATAGGAGAAAATAATGCAAAGAGAGAGAATGAATTTGGTGAACCAGCTTCATATATTTCATGTAGACTTCTTGTCTTCACCCGTTCTGTCGATGTCGACTTTGACGAAATGCTTGATGGAGTCTTTTTTCCTCTTGGTGTGCTTGTCGTCGTAGCTTGAGCTGCTACTTGTCTCGACGGTCCTTGTGCAGAACAATGTCATGGTGTCATGGGAGTTGACGATGCTGCAACCAGTTGACTTATATGTGGTGTTTGAACCACTTCCTTCGTCATGTCATCATTGTCGACATTCGGCACAATCTTGACATTTGTGTCGACGGTTCCATCCCATGATCCATTTTAGACAAATTGAACATATCGACTGATAATCACTTTGCTTGCGATAGGATCATACAACTTATATGCTTTTGTGTCTTCAATAGCCGACAAAAATACATTTTTGTCCCTTCTTTTCTAGCTTCTTTCTCATCTCATTTGGAACATGAGCATATGCAACACAACCAAAAAATTTTAAATGAGAAACACTATGATTCATACATGTCCATGCTTCTTGAGTAACTTTGTTCTTCACGCTCTTTTTCGGACACTGGTTCATAATGTATACAATAGTTGCGACTGCTTCACCCTAATATTTATTTGGCAAAGGCTTGGCTTCCAACATGTTGCGCGACATTTCCATAATGGTTCTGTTCTTTCTTTTGGCAACACTGTTCTACTAAGGTGTATACCATGCAATGAATTACTTTTGCATGCCATGGGTCTTGCCAAAATTTGAAAATTCAATTGAAACATATTCACCTCCTTTGTAGGTTCTTAATATTTTGATGCGGTGTCCACTCTTGTTCTCCACGAGTGCCTTGAACTACTAAAAATAACTAAATGCATCAGATTTATGTTTCAGAAAATATACCCATGTTTTTCTTGAGTATTCATCAATCAAAGTTAGAAAATAATTGCAGCCACCAATGGATGATGTCTGCATTGGACCACAAATATCAAAGTGCACAATTTCAAGTGGTGTGCGTTCTCTATATGAATTTTTGACTAGAAAAGTCTCTCTATGCTGCTTGCCAAAAATGCAGCCTTCAAAAACCCTTTCTGGTCTGTTAATCACTGGCAATCCTTTCACCATATTCTTTGTGTGTAGTAGCTTTAGCCCACCAAAATTCAAATGTCCAAATCTGAAATGCCACAACCAGGATTCATCTTGAACTTATATTTGAAATGTAGCTTGAAAATCAGTGCTGCAATTTTCTTTCTTGATGAGGGGCTCGACTGTTTCTTTACTTTCTGCCTTGAATGCAGCTCCTTTATTTGTCTTCCCTTTCATGTCAGGAACTATCCTGATTGGAAACAAGCGATTGCTTTTCATTAACACTTTTGCTATTAGCTGGTCGCTTGGACACTTATCTTTAATCATGCAATGATTATCTTCTATGTAGACTATGTATCCTTTTTGTACCAGTTGTCCAATTCTCAACAAATTATGTTTCAGACCTTCGACATGATAGACATCATGGATATACTTACTCTCCCCCTGTTTTGTTAGAATACCAATAGTACCCTTTCCCAACACCGTAACTTGGACATTATTTCCAAGTGTAACATCAGTTTGAACTGAATTATCTAGAGGGAAAACAAATTCAAATTACCATTCATATGATTGATGCAGCCTTAATCTAAGTACCATAAGTCATGCGAACTTTCTTGGACAACCGTTGCATTCAATTGGAGATGCATACGCCATTAACATTGCAATTGTCACAATGCTTGTGTTGGTCGACTGATTTGGGATTTTCCTTCGTTGGCCAAATTGTTTCTTCCCGCATTCATATGCATAATGACCAAATTTCTGACAATAATGACATTGAATTTTTTATTTATCAAACCTTTGACCACGCGCCTAACTTGGATTCTGATTCTCTCCTCTACCAACAACATTTGCAGGACTTCTTCCTTGTACTCCTCTGGAAGAACTTCTTCCTCTGCCTTTGGAGTTATTTCTCCCCCTGCCTCTACCATGAGTTATGGATGATAGTGCTACAAATGCACCTTCCAATTATGTTTGTTTTTCGCTCAGTCTGAACTCTGTGTTCATGATTGATGAGTGAAGCTTACAGCTCATCAATGGTAAACATCGACATGTCTGTGTGTTCTACCAAGGTCACAACCAAGGAATCAAATCTTGGGGGATGACTTTTGAGAATTTTTTCAACAACCCTTTGGTATTCTATGGCTTCTCCATGAGATTTCAATTGGTTTATCAAACCAACAACTCTATTGTAGAATAAGTCTACCGAATCTAAATCTTTCATGGTCAGAGATTCAAAATCTCTTCTCAGAATATGCAACTTGGAAGTCTTTACCTTTCCCAAGCCTTGATATGCGGTCTCCAAGATATCCCATGCTTTCTTTGCGGTAATTGATGCTGCTACTCTTCGTTAGGATTATAATCCTCCCTTGTCCAATTTGTTCAATATGTCTAAATCAGGAGTCTTTTTTTATCTATTTTTAGTCACTAGCACAATTGGGTCCACTTATCCTAATTGGGGCACATGCACTAGTTACTAAAGTGTGGGGAACACTAATTTTGGCCAACTTCCACTGATTTCACTTGCATGCATCAGTTTAGGAGCCTCGTAGATCAATCCCTACAAATTAGGAGCCACTCGGAGTGCTGATATGAACCTCCATCAGTTGAGTTCAGTTGGTGACTAGTCAAGCTCAGTTAGGAGTCAATTACATTCAGTTCTAGTTCCCTACACTAAGTTCTATTCAGTTAGCGCTAGGATTGCATGGATGCATGTAGATGAGGTGCATTTACTCACCTACCTCAATTAGTTAGACTAGTCAACACTGAATTAGACACTTGAGTTTGGATTTTGAACTCCGATAATGATTTAGACAAGGTTAGTTAACCATTTAGTCAAGTAGAGTCCAATCAATTCGATTTTCCTCACAAGGATTTGAATTGCATGTGGTTATTTAGCCATTGTACTTCATTGTAATTAATTATCTAATTAATTTTGATTAATGAAAGCATTCATAGTTGCAAGCCATTTTTGCAGTGTTTCATTCTTCAATTCCTAAGTAAATTGTGTGATCTATTTTGTGAGTCATGTGTTAATCCATAGATCTATGTGCTCAATTTAATATGGTATTAGAGCCTCAGTAGGACAAGGAACTTCTCCTACTACAGATTCATACTTGGATCAAAAAAAAAAATTGAGCAAAATTGTTCCTTCCAATACTACACAAAAAGCAGAGAATTTACCACTTAATACCCCAAGCAAAGGAATTGTTGATCAATCTTGCTTGATAAACTAAGATGGGTGTGAAGGAAATTCCAAAAGTGCAGATTGTCGACCTTGTTTTGTCTGCTTGACTGTGTGATTTACAGGTTTACTAGTCTCCTCCAGTGCATTTGCTACAATCAGCTCAGTCTCCTTCACTGCATTCACTACAACAGCTCAGTCCTCTTCTTTTTGTTCTAAATGGCTCCTCCAATGGAGCTTCTCACTCCTTTCAACTACCACCAGTGGAAGGAGGACATGGAGATTCATCTACGCCCCAAAATACTCTTCAGACTCACAATGGAGATAGAGAAAGAGCCAATTCATTATGTTGACAAAGAAAAGTACCAGAATGGGCTTGATGAAGCCTACGGATGCTTGTGCCTCTCAATCTCTTGAGACCTTCTCTTCTATATCAATGGATTGAAGACTCCTAAGGAGGTTTGGGATAAGCTTTCTTCCTTATTTGAAAAGTAGGATGATCTGAGGATCTATCAGCTAGAGAATGAGCTGATCTCTCTTCATCCAGCCAAATTCGAAACACTAAATGAATTATTCACAAAATTCAAGCATCTATTTTTCCAATTGAAGATGTGCAAGGTTGAGAAGGAGGATGATCAACTCATCCTTTCCATTCTCTCCAAACTTGGTGCAAAATATTCAGTCTTTGTATCAACATTTCATTATGTGAAGCTCTCTACTCCAAACTAGAAGATGCCTACTCTTAACTCCTTCATTAAATCTCTCACTTAGGAGAATGACAAGTTGATCCAAATGGGGATCATTTGATCTTCTAGAGATCAAGCACTGGTTGCAGGATGACCTAAGGTAGCGAATGATAAAGGGAAGAAAAAGGACAAGTCTCCTATATAAAAAGAGAATTCAAATGAGCCTTCAGGTTTGAAGAGAAGCAAGAATAATGGCAAAGGAAAGACACTATGTTCTTACTGTGAAAGCGGCTTTCATTTAGAAAGCACCTGTATGAGAAGAACAATTGTTGAGATGTCTCTTTTTTTGAAGAAACATAACATTACTATACCTGCTAGCGCAAGGAAGGATGACCATAGAGAAGAAACTGAAGAACATGAAGAGACATGCCATGCACTGAAGGCTAGCTGCTCAACACTACATGCCTTCCTCATTGATTTTGGAGCTTCCAATCATATGGTTGCATCTAGAGAATCATTCTCTTCATTGCAATATTTTGATGGTCCTAGTATTCAGATGGGAAATAGGAGTTAATTTAAAGCCAAAGGGAAGGGCTTTATTAAGCTTGAACATGGAAAGTTCAAATATGTACTTTATGTTCCCTCCCTAGCAGCAAATATGTTATTTGTATACCAGATGACTCATACTGGCTCTCCAAAGAGAGTCATATTTGGTCCTGACTCAGTGGAGATCACATATATCTCTACTAAGAACATCATAGCGAAGGGTGCTGCAAATTATGCCTCTAAGGCATATTATTTCTCACACTTCATGCCATTTTCAGAACTAGTGCACTCTCAGTAGCCACTTGCAAGGGAAGGTAAAAGCATTTCATATACTTCTTTTGAAGTTTCCCCTAGTACTGCAAATCCAAATATATTAGTTTATGAGATTGATATTCAGGGTGATTCAGATCTAGATTCAGTCCCTACTCCCAAGTGGGAAGCTAGGAAGATGAATGGAAATCCATCTGACACTCAAAAGGGAAAGACCCTTGCACTATGTCATGAAATCTCACCTCTTTCAGAGAGATGCAACACAATCCCTATGAGATGCTACATGGAAAGGGATTATCAATCACACTGCATTTAGAGGAACAAAGTGGATCATACACCTCTTCATACAGAAAAAGGCAAAAGTTACATTCCTCCTTCCTTCCATCATCATTTTGGGAGAATATGGAGACGTCTACATGCCAGGCCCCGGGATACCTATGCAAAGAACATCATGCATACTGCTTCACTACATCACAGATATTGCAGCAACACATTTCAATTTTTCAAACTTGAATCCTCATTCTATCTTCTTAGTTAGAGGGGCCGATTTTTGCCCATGTGGTTTTTTCCCTAGCTCCTTGTGTTGAGCAACAACTTTACTTTACTTGGTGTAATGGGTGACCTATGGTATTAGTTGCCAGTGTCCACAAATTGTCCAAGTTAGCATTCAGGGGGGTGTTAGGATTATAATCATCCCTTTTCCAATTTGGTGATTATGTCTAAATCAGGAGTAATGTCTAAATTGGGAGTCCTTTCAGTCTATTTTTAGTCACTAGCACAAATGGGTTCACTTGGCCTAATTGGGGTACATGCACCAGTTACTTAAGTGTGGGGAGCACTAATTGAGGCAACCTACCACTGATTACACTTGCATGCATTAGTTTAGGATCCTCCTAGATCAATCCCTACAAATTAGGATCCACTGGGAGTGTCGATACCAACCTCCATCAGTTGAGTTCAGTTGGTGATTAGTCAAGCTCAGTTAGGAGTCAGTTAAATTCATTTCTAGTTCCCTACACTCAGTTCTATTGAGTTAGCACTAGGATTGCATGGCTGCATGTAGGTGAGGCTCATTTACTCACCTACCTCAGTCAGTTAGACTAGTCAACATTGAATTAGACACTTGAGTTTGGATTTTGAACTCCGATGAACTTCGATAATGATTTAGACAAGGTCAGTTAACCATTCAGTCAAGTAGAATCCAATCAATTCGAATTTCCTCACATGGATTCGAATTGCATGTGGCTATTTAGCCATTGTACTTCATTGTAATTAATTATCTAAGTACTTTTGATTAATGAAATCATTCACACTTGCAAGCCATTTTTGCACTGTTTCATTCTTCAACTACTGAGTAAATTGTGCGATCTATTTTTTGAGTTGTGTGTTGATCCATAGATCTATGTGCTCAATTCAAAACTCTTGGGAGTATGATTTCATGCATGGCTTGATGTATGTAGAATAGAGCCTTTCCATTTTTCTTCCTCTATTCCCTCAAGACATATTTCTTAGCTTGTGTGAGATTGTTATATGTTGTCATATCTGCTGGTTATGCATACCCATACTAGACTACCTTCTAGACATCTTGACCTATGAACAATTCCTTCATTGTTAGAGACCAATATTCATAATTCTTTCCTGTCAAAATTGGAGTTTGCAATGAACCAGAAGTGGAAACCATTTTTTAAATTTTCTTTAGAAAATTACTTTTTCACTTTTAGGACAATATTTCTTTCCTAAACCTTGCTTTGATATCAGTTAGCAAAAACCGAGCCGACAAACTTGAGTTACTACTCAGTTATAAAAAAAAATCATGCCAACCTCTTTTTCTTTTTACTTGTTGGGTGAAATGGACTAGACAAGTATACCAACATGGTCGACCTTTTAGACCTGACTCTTTTACCTCTACAAAATTTTACTTGTCAGTTCTACCGATAGGTTTCACTTTGACAACTTGTCGGTTTACAACTTAGACATAACTTAACTGACCACTTGCCAGTTTGACCCCTTCGACAACTTGTCGGTTTTACTCGACTGTATTACTTGGACTCACTTGCTCTGGTTTGCTTGTAGTCATAATTTACAAATGATATTTCTTATTTTGAAAGAATTAAGAAATTACAAATGTTTTTCACCTATGAGTAAGATGAATTAAAAACCGACAAAACAACAATTACAAAATCATATACCCAAACATTAAGGAAACTTGTGCCGACCACTTTGCTGTAAAACATGAAACTTTCACTGGGTGAGAAATTTATGGATTCTTTGATCTTTCACTCAACCGTAAATGTAAACAACATTTACCCAAGTAACTCTTGAGAAAATGTGCGGCTAAATAAACAAGTATTCAACCATAAACTATTTGATTTATATAACTTGTCGGTACATAACAAAGAACTTTATTGCCGTAAATGAAAAATTAAAATTTACAGAGATGTTTAACCTTTGACAAAGCTTCAGATCTACACATCTTAATACACATAGAAGCTTGATCTTCGACACAATTCTTTCTTCACTTTCTACTATCCTTTGATCTCTCTCTCACTCTCTCTGCTTGTCTATTGTGTCTAACCTGATTTACAATTTTATTCTTCTATTTATAGACAAACTAGAATTTGCTTCTTCATGAATGTATAGACTTGCTATTAAAGGCTGTAATAATTATCTACCTACAAACTTAGATTCAGAAATTAATTTGACTGGTTTTCATTGTCAAATCGTGTACTCTTCACTCTTGTCAGACTGACCAACAAGATATGGACTGATACGGACTCTGACAGAGTCAGCTGAGCTCCGATATGGATCTGCAAGTAATTAATATTTCCAACACTCCCCTTTAATTATGAGCATATGGGGATTTTTTGAGACAAAAGTTACAAGATGTTTTAGAGCTTAAGCATGCTCTGTGCATGACAGAGTTCACTATGCAGAACTTGTCATTCCAAGATAACTACGTAGATAATGGAAAGTATCCTTTGCCAATGGTTTTGTAAAGATGTCTTAAAGTTGATCTGCAGACCTGCAAAATTCTAAACAAATTTCTTTATTTTTCATCAACTCTCTTATGAAATGAAACCTTCTGTCGATGTGATTGGTTCTCTTGTGGAACACATGATTCTTGGATAATGCAATGGCTGAATTGTTGTTGCAGAAAATTGTTGTTGGTTGTTGATGGTTCTGTGACAAGTCTTTTAACACTCTTTGCATCTAGATAGCTTGACATGCAACGCTTGTAGTTGAAACATACTTTGCTTCTGCTGCAGACAAAGTTACTATGGGATGTTTCTTTGAAGTCCATGAAACAACACCTGTGCCAAAATGAAATGTGTACCCAGATGTGCTCTTCTTGGCATCTATGCTGCCTCCATTGTTACTATCAGTGTAGCTAGTGAGTTTAAAATTTTCTGAGGTTGAATACATAATGCCAAGGTCTTTTGCGCCACTTACATACCTTAGAATTATTTTACCTGCTTGTCAATGTGAGTCTTTTGGTGACTCCATGAATCTTGAGATCACACTTACTATATACATGATGTCTGGTCTTGTTGCTATTAAATACATAAGGCTGCTTACAATCCTTTTAAACACCATAGGATCTATAGTTGATCCCGCATCATCCTTGCTCAACTTTAAACCTGTTATTACTAGTGTTGGGGTTGTCTTGAAATTAGACATATTAAATATTTTTAAAACTTCACTTGCATACTTTGATTGTGATATAAAAATAACACTTTCAAATTGTTGAACTTTAATGCCCAGAAAAAAATTCATAAGCCCTGGATCAGTTATTTCAAATTCACTTTCCATGACTTCTTTAAATTATTCTATGTCAAAGTAATGAGTAAATATTAAATCATCTACATATAGGCAGACAATTAACATCTTACCTTGCTCATCAACTTTGGTGTACAAAGTCGGTTCACTTTCACTTCTGTGAAATCCATTTTTAGTGAGATAGGAATCAATCCGACTGTACCAAGCTCTAGGAGCTTTCTTCAAACCATAGAGTTCCTTTTTCATCATGTAAAATTTATGTTCTTGACCTAGAAGTTCACAGCGTTGTGGTTTTTCCACATATACTTCCTCTTCTAGATAAACTTTCAAAAATGTTGACTTAACATCCATTTGATAAACAGGTCATTTGTTTTGTGCAACAATGGCCAAAACCGTTCTGACTGTATCCATGCATGCAACAGGTGCAAACGTTTCATTGAAGTCTATGCCAGGTTGTTGTCTGAACCCTCTTGCTACCATTCTTGCTTTGTGCTTCTGCACATTCCCATTAGCATCTTGCTATGTATTGTAAATCCATTTGAGGATGATTACATCCTTATATTTTGGAAAATGTACCAACTCCCATGTTTGATTCTTCTCAATGCATTCTATTTCTTCATCGATGGATTGTGCCCATACTTCTTCGATAGCTTCTTCAAATGTTAGTAGATCATATATAGGAGAAAATAATTCAAAGAGAGAATGAATTTGGTGTACCAGCTTCATATATTTCACGTAGACTTCTTGTCTTCACCCATTCAGTCGATGTCAACTTTGACAAAATATTTCAGGGAGTTTGTTGTCCTCTTGGTGTTCTTGTCAGCTTAGCTTGAGTTTCCACTTATGTCGATGGTCCTTGTGCAGAACCATGTTGTGGTGTCATGGGAGTTGATGGTGCTGCAATTAGTTGACTTACATGTGGTGTTTGAACCACTTCCTCCGTCATGTCATCATTGTCAACATTCAACGCAATCTTGACATTTGTGTCGACAGTTCCATCCCATGATTCATTTTTGACAAATTGAACATTTCGATTGATAATCGCTTTCCTTGCAACATCATCATACAACTTATATGCTTTTGGTCTTCAGAATAACCGACAAAAATACATTTATGTCCCTTCTTGTCTAGCTTCTTTCTTAGCTCATCTGGAACATGAACATATGCAACACAACAAAAAAAATTTAAATGAGAAACACTATGATTCATACATGTCCATGCTTCTTGAGGAAATTTATTCTTCACGATTTTTGTCAGACACCAGTTCATAATGTATACAGCATTTGCGACTGCTTCACCCCAATATTTATTTGCAGAATGCTTGGCTGCCAACATGCTGTGCAACATTTCCATAATTGTTATGTTCTTTCTTTTGGCAACATCGTTTTGCTGAGGTGTATATCGTGCAATGATTTGCTTTTGTATGCCATGGGTCTTGCAAAAATTTGGATATTCATTTGAAACATATTCACCTCCTCTGTCGGTCCTTAATATTTTGATGCGGTGTCCACTCTGGTTCTCCACGAGTGCCTTGAACTACTGAAAATAACTAAATGCATCAGATTTATGTTTCAAAAAATATACCCATGTTTTTCTTGAGTAGTCATCAATAAAAGTTAGAAAATAATTGAACCCACCAATGGATGATGTCTGCATTAATGGACCAAAAATATCAGAGTGAACAATTTCAAGTGGTGTGAATGCTCTATATGAATTTCCGAATGGAAAAGTTTCTCTTTGGTGCTAGCAAAAAATGCAGCCTTCATAAACCCTTTCTGGTCTGTCAATCACTGGAAATCCTTTCACCATATTCTTTGTGTGCAGTAGCTTCAGCCCACCAAAATTCATAAGTCCAAATATGAAATGCCACAACCAGGATTCATCCCGAACTTCTGTTTGAAATGCAACTTGAAAATCAGTGCTTCCATTTTCTTTCTTGTTGAGGGGCTCGATTATTTTTTAACTTTCTGCCTTGAATGCAACTCCTATATTTGTCTTCCCTTTCATGTCAGGAGCTATCTTGAATGGAAACAAGAGATTGCTTGTCATTGGCACTTTTGCTATCAGCTAGTTGCTTGGACGCTTTTCTTTAATCACACAATGATTATCTTCTATCTAGACTCTATAGCCTTTTTGTATCATTTGTCCAATGCTCAACAAATTATGTTTCAGACCTTCGACATGATAGACATCAGGGATATACTTACTATCCCCTTGTTTGATTAGAATACCGACAGTACCCTTTCCCAACATAGTAACTTGGACATTATTTCCAAGTGTAACATCAGTTTGCATTGAATTATCTAGACTAGAAAACAAATTCAAATTACTAGTCATATGATTGTTGCAGCCTCAATCTAAGTACCATATGTCATGTGAACCTTTCTTGGACAGCATTGCATTCAATTAGAGATGCATATGCCATTAACATTGCACTTGTCGGAGTGATTGTGTTGGTCGACTGATTTGGGCTTTGCCTTCCTTGGTCATATTGTTTCTTCCTGCATTCATATGCTCAATGACCAAATTTCTTACAATAATGACACTGAATATTTGATTTATCAAACCTCTGGCCATTTACCTGCCATGGATTCTGATTCTCTCCTCTACCAGCAACATTTGTAGGACTTCTGCCTCATCCTCCTCTAGAAGAACTTATTCCTCTTCCTTTGGAGTTATTTATCTCCTTGCCTCTACCACAACTTATGGATGACTGTGTTGCGAATGCACCTTCCAATGATGTTTTTGTTTCGCGGAGTCTACACTATGTGTTCATGATTGATAAGTGAAGTTTGCATTTCATCAAGAGACATCAAGTTATCTCCCAGTCGACAGACATCATGTTTATATTGTGCTCGGGCGCTGTAGACAAAGCAGGTGATTTCAAGACTCTAGTGCGCTGGACCTCCATAGGTTTCTTGTTTAACCTCTTGTAAGGGATCTCAACAGCTATGCCAACCACTACAGTGACCCTGTCTGATGCTACCAAGCTTCCTACAAATTTACCTGGAATTATTAAACCTTGCCCATCTCTGAGAATGACTATGATTGTTGTAGCTTCCAGCATCTCGGTGGTGGGGAGGGACATTCCTGATAAGAATCTAATTCTCAATGGCCCTGCATAACTCATTTGTGAAGTGATATTCATGTGTGTTGAATGAAGACAAAGACGAGAATTGGGGCCTGAAAGTTCCTCTGGATCGAATGCCCCTGCCATCATTCTATCGTCAACCTACCACATCCTCTTTGCCATCGATGGAGTCCCATTTTTTTTGCTCTGTTTACTCGATCTAAATAGTAGTTCATCTATCTAAGTACACTTCTGTGTGAAAGGAATTTTTGCTATGCTCTGAGAGCGCATTTATTGGTTGCGCGCTTTAATGTGATGTGCTGGCTATTCAATGGTGTCAGTCGCATGGGGAAAACAAATAATTAATTAAAGCCATTTTTTTTGAAATGTAGATCGCTTATCCATGATTTTTCCTGACAAGGAATTTGACTAAGAAAAATTGGTGAAATGCCACTAATTCAACATAGATTAAGTCTAAAATGCACCACCTTCGATTTTCAATTTAAATGTTTATATTATTTATCTATTTTGTGATTATTTGGGTTTATTTTCAGCGAGTTTATAAGAAAAAAAAACATTTTTTTTTAATGAAATGTTTTTAAAACTTATTTTAGTTTTACTATTAATGAAATTTTAGTAAGAAAAAATGTCATGTTTATGGTTAAATCAAAGTTTTACTTTGTGAGTAATATGCTTTAAGTGGGTTATTTAAGATTTATTTAATACCATGTGTATGTTATTAAATAAATAACATATGCATTTGATATAAATAAAATTAAAATAACTCTCTAACAATAACATGTGTATGTTATTTAATAACATGTGTATGTGACTAAGTAAAAGTTTTACTTTCTCATTCATATGCCTCGAAAATGGGTGTGTTAATTAAGAATTGTTATCATTAATAAATATCATCATTAAATAAATCTTAAATAACCCACTTAAAACATATTACTCACAAAGTAAAACTTTGATTTAACGATAAACATGACATTTTTTCTTACTAAAATTTCATTAATAGTAAAACTAAAATAAGTTTTAAAAACATTTCATTAAAAAAAAGTGTTTTTTCTTATAAACTAGCCGAAAATAAACCCAAATAATTACAAAATAGATAAAAATATAAACATTTAAATTGAAAATTGAAAGTGGTGCATTTTAGACTTATTCTCCGTTGAATTAGTGGCATTTCACTAATTTTTCTTAGCCAAATTCCTTGTTAGAAAAAATCGTGGATAAGCAATTTGCGTTTTAAAAAAAGTGGCTTTAATTAATTAATTTTTTTCCCCATGCGATTGACACCATTGAATAGCCACCACAACACATTAAAATGCGCAACCAATAAATGCGCTATCCGAGCATAACAAAAATTCCTTTCACACAGAAGTGTACTTGGAGAGATGAATTACTATTTAGATCGAGTAAACAGAGCGAAGAAAACGGGACGTCATCCATGGAAAAGAGGATGTGGCGGGTTGATGATAGAATTATGGCGGGGGTAGTCAATCTAGAGGAACTTTCAGGCCCCAGTTCTCGTCTCTATCTTCATTCAACACACATGAATATCACTTCACAAATGAGTTATGTAGAGCCGCTGGGAATTATATTCCTATCAGGAATGTCCCTTCCCACCACTGAGATGCTGGAAGCTACAACAATCACAGTCATTCTAGGAGATGGGAAAGGTATAATAGCAGTACGTAAAGTTGTAGGAAGCTTGGTAGCATCAGATAGGGTCACTGTAGTGGCTGACATAGCTGCTAAGATCCCTTACGAGAGGTTAAACAGGAAACCTGTGGAGGTCCAATGCATCGGAGTCTTGAAATCACCTGCTTTGTTTGCAGTGCCCAAGCACAATATAAACATGATGTTTGCCGACCGGGAGGTAATCTTGATGTCTATTACCAACACATCTAGTGTAGAATGAGTCTACCAACTTTGAATCTTTCATGGACAGAGATTCAAAATCTCTTCTTAGAATCTGCAACTTGGAAGTATTTACCTTTCCCAAGCCTTAATATGCGGTCTCCAATGTATGCCATGCTTTCTTTGCGGTAATTTTTGCTGCTACTCTTGGGAGTATGCTTTCATGCATGGCTTGATATATGTAGAATAGAGCCTTTCCATCTTTCTTCCTCTATTCCCTCAAGACATATTTCTTAGCTTGTGTGAGATTGTTATATGTTGTCATATTTGCTGGTTCTGCATACCCATGCTGGACTATCTCCTAGACATCTCGACCTCTTGACCTCCGAACAAATCCTTCATTGTTAGAGACCAATATTCATAATTATTTCCTGTAAAAATTGGTGTCTGGAATGAACCTGAAGTGGAAGCCATTTTTTTAATTTTCTTTAAAAAATTACTTTGTCACTTTTAAGATAAGATTTCTTTCCTAAACCTTGCTCTGATACCAGTTAGCAAAAATCGAGCTGACAAACTTGAGTTCCTGCTCAGTTATAAAAAAAATTCACCCTGACCACTTTTTCTTTTTACTTGTCAGGTGAAAGAGACTAGACAAGTATACCAATATGGTCGGACTTTTAGACCCGACTCTTTTACCTCTACAAACTTTTACTTGTCAGTTCTACCGGTTTTACCGACCGACAACTTGTTGATTTACAACTTAGACAGAACTTAACCGACCACTTCGACAACTTGTCAGCTTTACTCGAAATTACAAATATTTTTCACTTGTGAGTAACATGAAGTAAAAACAGACTCAACAACAGTTAAGATGAAGTAACATAAAGTAAGAAATTTATGGATTCTTTGATCTTTCACTCAACCGTAAATGTAAACAACATTTACCAAAGAAACTATTTTAGAAAATGTGCTCCTAAATAAACAAGCATTCAACCATAAACTATTACATTTACCAAAGAAAATATGGAGAAAATGTGCTCCTAAATAAACAAGCATTCAACCATAAACTATTACATTTACCAAAGAAAATCTGGAGAAAATGTGTTGCTAAATAAACAAGCATTCAACCATAAACTATTTGATTTATATAACTTGTCAGTACATAACAAAGAACTATATTGCGGTAAATGCAAACTTAAAATTTACAGAGATGTTTAACCTTTGATAGAGCTACAGATAACCTTTGACAGAGCTTCGGCTCTAGACATCTTCATACACACAGAAGCTTAGCTTCCACACAATTCTTTCTTCACTTTCTGCTATCTTTTGAGCTATCTTTAGCTCTCTCTGCTTGTCTATTATGTCTAACTTGATTTGCAATTTTCTTCTTCTATTTATAGGAAAACAAAATTTTGCTTCTTAGTGAATCTATAGACTTACCATTAATGACTATAATAACTATCTACCTACAAACTTAGCTTCAAAAATTAATTCCACTAGTTTTCATTGCAGAATTGTGGACTCTTCGACTCACCGACAAGACAGGCTCTGGCAGACAAAATATGGACTGATACTGACTGACCGACAAGATATGGGCTAATACATGTTGCCGCCTTTCACACACCTGGGTCACGTGGAAGAAATCTTCAAGCCACTCGGTGTGTCCTTGGGGGCAAGTCTCAAGTCAAAGCTGTCACCTTGTTCTTGACTCCTCCGTTTAGGCTCAACTCCTAATGAAGCCAATGGGGGTAAGACCCTATTAATTTACTAAGACTAATTACTTAGTGTGATGGTGTTAAACTGAATGAGTTACTTAGGAGTTTTGAAATTAACCAGTGGAAACAAAATATAACAAGATGCAAGATTTTAAGCAGATAAGCACAATAATGATACTCAATATATATAGAAATGAAAGAAACAACTCGCCAGTGCCTTAAATGGAGTCAACAGAGAAAATAATGTGCTTGCATGCACTTGAATGAATGTTTTGCAAATGTCTCTTGGTAGATTTTATATTAGTGTGGAATTTGAATGAGTTCAATTAGGTGAAAAGGGGACTCCAGATATACCTGAGGGGTACTTGGAGTATGTTCAAAAGTGAACTTTCACGGCTACCTGCAAGGTGTTTATGGGCTGTAACGGAGTCTCGAAGATTATTGTTCATAACGCACCCGTTAGGGTGTGACAAAGATCGGCTCCTTGAGGTCACTTTCTAGTTGTTCCCACTCCTTTGGGTATTTTTCCACCGCTTATAGTTCGTTTGAGGTGTTGGATTTTCACCTAATGGTTGCATATTCTTTTCTATTTTCTCGGCCAATTCCTAAGTATTTTTTAGATTGACCAGCTCTTTCTCCCTTAACTGGTACCCAAAATCACCAGTGAAAGCTTCGATGTAAGATATGAGGATGGAGGCATCCCTTGGCTTGATTTCTCTAGAGAGGTCCGCAACCACACGCCTAAACTAAGTGTTAAATTCATCTATGGTTTCATTCTCCATCTTCTTTATGTTATGAAGGGCAGCAAGCAGATGTCTTGGTTCTTTCTTTTCCCCCCATTTCTTCTTAAAACCCTCTAGGAATCCACTAAGAGTTTTATATGAATCATCATGTGGGTTGAAGTACCATTCTTCAGCATCATCTTCTAAGGATAAAGCAAAGAGCTTCATTTTGACATCGTCATGGTCATGGGAAACATCATTGCAATAACTGACCATGTGCTTTTCAAACTTTAGAAGGTGAGACTTGGTAGTGATGGCATTATTGCCCTGAAGTATGCAAAGCTTCTTGATAGCATCTTTTGGAATGGCATGGGGACCACCTGCTATCTGAGAAAAGTCAAGGGGTTTGAACAATTCCATCATTTCTTGAGATTGGTGAACATGACTCTCTACAAATATGTAATGGATATTTGAGAGGGATTGGTCTCCTAAATTTTAAAGGTTTCTACGGGAAGTCAGCCTATTCAATCTTTCCCTAATAAACCTTTCGGGATCAGGGAGAGGATTGAATAATTATTGGCGGTTTCTTCAGGTAGAAATTCTTGAAGGGATGTTAGACAGTGGAGTCTCTAGATGGATCGATTTTTAATTTTTATGTTTTTTAAAGACTAGATCAATCAAAAACTTCTATCTTTTTAGTTGTTTAGAAAAAAATTAAGCTAAGTTGTACTCGGGAATAAAAAGATTTATCTCCGGCAATGGCACCAAAAAGTGTTTCCGCCTTTCACACACCTGGGTCACGTGGTAGAAATCTTCGAGCCACTCGGTGTGTCCTTGGGGGAAAGTCTCGAGTCAAGGTTGTCACCTTGTTCTTGACTCCTCCGTTTAGGCTCAACTCCTAACTAAGCCAAGGGGGTTAGACCCTATTAAGTTATTAAG
>LPNX010833245.1:151873-190313 GCA_001517045.1 Pseudotsuga menziesii | reverse complement strand
AGAATAAACTCTTACCCTAATAGGAGGGAGCTCTCTCCTTCAAGGCCAACAATTAACCAGCAAAAGCAGTGATAAATAACACAGATTATACCTCATAAGAATTTGACAACCACCATCCACACATGAAGAGCATTACATCATAGATATTGCCTCCAAAGCTTCTTTATTCCAGAATAATAAACAATACAATACAAGAGCAACAACATCTCAATCCAATTTCTAACTAGCTTGGAAGAGGCTGCTTGTGCTTTGATTTATACAAAAACCAGGAGATCCAGCCAGGGTGGGTGCAAATCCCAAGGAGACAGATCAAATTAGCTGATGGAGAGTCAATCAATGCAGATCTGAAGCTAAACTGAGCCTACTTATCAATCAAGGGCTTGATTGAGCTGACACATCTACCCATAAACGGACACATCAGTCCACAGAGCTCCCAAGAGAGGCCACAAATGTGGAGGAGAGAGAAAGGGCACAATTCTGCCTAAAGGCTATCGAAGATCAACTTTGGATCTGATCTGATCACCTCCTTCAGTCAAGGATTTGTCAGATTCAGTCAATCTAGTTCAGATCTGACTGATTTCAATCAAATCAGTTGAGAATCCACTGATCTATGATTTTGGATTTGCTCCATTATTCACCAATTTATTAATTAAAATAATCAATAAATGATTTTTTGGGGCTTTCTAACCTGAGTGATGAAAAATCACTCAAAACTAGGAAATAGTGGGTCCATGGGTTTACATGGTGCTCTTAGCTTGAAAATGACCACCTACATGACTAGAAGTGATTATTTGGCCCACTTTTATTACAAAATCAATTTTTTCAATTAAACTATTTAAAAATAGCCTAAGTTTTGGAAAAATTAAATTTTAATAAAAAACACTAAAAAATTTAAAAAATTTAAAAAAATGAAAAACCTAGGGCGACTTAGACATGTTCATATGACTTGACCATGATGTCTAGCATGTTTCTACATTGACACATAGACTCTAATAACCTCAATAGACCTAAATGCCAAGCCGACCACCTCAACTTTGGAGGTATGGAGTGAAAAAACTCAGAAATTATCAGTCGTTTATTCAACAACCAATAATAACCAAGGGAAAAAACACCCTGGGTTGATCAGATTGACAAATAAAGTCTAAGAAACCGAGTCTTTTACAGACACTATCATGCTAGAACATTTATTACAATTCCCCCATTGGGTATGGACATGTGATATAGTACAACACACCTTCCCAGAAGCAAGACTAAAGGTCTTCTAAAGTCCGAACAAGTTATCCTTGTCCTGTTCACCAGGCTCACTTATAAAAAAACACTAAGTACAACTTAGGTGGTAACAATACAGACTCTGACAGAGTCAGCTGAGCTCCGATAGGTAGGTATCTGCAAGTAATTAATATTTCCAACAAGCTAAACAATGCTGATTTGCTAATTAGCAAGGGCTATATACATAATTTTTTCACCGTATAAAGATTCTGCAAACCTAATTAACCTAACCAAATTGAGCAAAATAATACAGAATTTCCATAGTAAATACCAGGTGGGCCGAATTTGGTAACGATGGTGCTGTGAGAAATGGCCCTAGATAAAATTCGCATAAATTCAGTAAGTTTAGACTGTTCCAAATTTTTTTTTTCACAAATTTGAAAACAATCTTATAAAATTTTCACATAAGCGTTAAAGTTTGTTAGACTCCAAGTTCTGTATATTCGAAAGATGTTTTCATGAGTTTCTGTTTCTAATTCTGAATCACTTAAATCATCGAAGATTCAAAATGGAAATCCGATTCCGTGTATTATGGCTCAGGAGCTGCTGTTCATGCAACATTAATAATAATGTTGCTTTGGCATTTCATTGTTTATAGGTAGATAGGTTTTTTTGAATGGTTGATCTGTGTGAAAAAGTTCTAGTTATCAGATGCAAGGTCAGTAAGTAATGATTGATGTTATGCAATTTATTTGGTTACTATTAATTGTATTTTTTCATTATTATGAATGAATAAATGCTAAATAAAATAGGAGAAATTGATCACTAGTTACTATACCCATGAAATATGACTCATAAATTAATAACTTACACTACCAAAATAATCCCCAAAAAACTATACCAAATATTGGATTGCTAAAATCTTTATACTTTAACCTCTAGTACAAGTTAAATGAACTACCTCTATGCTTTATTAACTGAATTTGCAAATACAGTAGTAGTTAAATGAACTTTATTCTAAAATAGAAAAGACTCCCACAAAAATATCTTAAAAAGATGGTGCACCGAGCCATTGATGCTCTGGCGTATCGTTGTACCACATGATATTTTTCTTTGTTGTGGCGTATCATTGTACCACATGTTGGAAAATGGTAATTACTCGCAGATCTGTACTTAACCTTCAGCCGAATTTATCAGAGGCCGCACAAGTCGAAATATTGTCTGTCAATCTGACAAGGAGGAAAATTCCACGAGTAGGCAACATAGTCCAGTCGAATTTATTTCTGAAGGTAAGTTGTTAGATAGATAGTAATTACAGTCTTTAATGGCATGTCAGTCGGCCCATGCTGAAACAATTTTCAAATTGCCTATAAATAGAAGAAGCATTTTTGTAAATCAGTTGAACATAGGAACACAGATAGTAGACAGTAGAGGAACTCTGGGTGAGAAAGAGAAGTCGAAGCTCAAGCTTCTGTGCATGTAATTTAGTCGAAGAGCTGAAGCTCTGTAGACCGACGAGTCTGGACCGACCAGTTTGTAATCGACAAGTTTGTATTACTTTGTATTTCAGCATAGTTAATATATGAAATAGTTTGTGGTTGAATGCATGAATATTTGGTCGCATATATTTCCAGATTTACATTTGTAAATGTCTTTTACAGTTACTGTTAAGTGAAAGAACAAGAACCCATAAAAATCTCACCGCGTGAAAGTTCCAGGTTTTACGGCACATTGGTCAACTCAAGTCTTCCTACATATTTGGGCACATGTTTCTCATAAGTTATTTGGATTTGTAAATGTGCCTATTTTACTTCATTTTACTCACAAGTGAAAAGCATTTGTAATTTCTTAAGTCTTTAGACTAAGAAACATATTTTGCAGATTTCGACCAAAGTGAGCCGACTTGAGTGGTCGGTGAGTCAGCCGACTGAAGCAGCCGACTTCGTCGAAGGTCCGACTTGGTTAGAGAGCTGACTTGGTCGGAGAGCCGACTTGGTCGAAGTAAAATTGGTCAAAGTAATTTTGGTCGGACAAGTAAGTCGGAGTAATTTTGGTCGAGTGAAGGACCGACTAAAATTTGTAAACTTGTCTAGTCGGACATAGACAAGTTTCACCCGACTGGTGAAAAAGAAAAGTGGTCGGCGTGAAAAGTGAAAATTTGAAATTTGAATATTGACTGAGCCCTAAACCCAAGTTTAGTTGGCTCGGTTTTGGCTATCTGGTATCAGAGCTAGGATATATCAGAGCAAGGTTTATATCAGCCCAAGATTTTAGGAAAGAAATCTTGTCTTAAAAAAAAGTGGAAATTTAATTTTCTAAGGAAAGTTAATTAAAAAAAAATTAAAAATGGCTTCCACATCGAGTTCATTGCAACCTCCAAGTTTTACAGAAAAGAATTATGAATATTGGTCTTTAACAATGAAGGCTTTATTCAGAGGTCAAGATGTTTGGGAGATAGTCCAGCATGGTTATGCAGAACCAGCAGACATGGCAGCATATAACAATCTCTCACAGGTTGAGAAAGATGTCTTGAGAGAACAGAGGAAGAAAGATGGAAAAGCTTTGTTTTTCATACATCAAGCTATGCATGAGAGCATACTCCCAAGAATAGCAGCTTCGACTAATGCCAAGCAATCATGGGATACATTGGAGACTGCCTATCAAGGTTTGACGAAGGTGAAGACATCCAAGCTATAGATTCTGAGAAAAGATTTTGAATCTCTGTGCATGAATGATTCAGAGAATGTAGACACATTCTACACTAGAGTTGTTGGGTTGATAAACCAACTGAAATCTCATGGAGAACCCGTATCAGACCAAAGGGTTGTTGAAAAAATTCTCAGAAGTCTTCCCCCAAGATTTGAAAATTTGGTTGTGACCTTAGAGGAACACACAGACATGTCGACATTCTCCATTGATGAGCTGCAAGCTTTACTCATCAATCATGAACACAGAATCAGTAGATCACGGACATCATTGGAAGGTGCATTTGCAGCACAGTCATCTATAAGCCGTGGTAGAGGCAGGGGAAGAAACAACTTCAGAGGCAGAGTAAGAAGTTCTTCAAGAGGAGGACGAGGCAGAAGTCCTGCAAATGTCGGTGGCAGAGGAGATAACCAGAACCCAAGTCAGCCAAGTGGCCAGAGGTTTGATAAATCAAAAATTCAATGTCATTACTGTAAGAAGTTTGGTCACTATGCATATGAATGCAGGAAGAAGCAATATGACCAAGGAAGACAAAGCCCAAGTCAGTCGACCAGCACCAACATGTCGACAGGAGCAATGTTAATGGCATCGACATCTCCACTTGAATGCAATGCTGTTCAAGAAAGTCCACATGACATATGGTACTTAGACTCTGGATGCAGTAATCATATGACTGGTAATTTAAATCTATTTTCCAGTCTAGACACTTCAGTTAAAACTGATGTTACACTTGGAAACAATGTCCAAGTTACTGTCTTAGGAAAAGACACTATTGATATTCTAACCAAACAGGGGGAGAGTAAGTATATCCCTGATATCTATCATGTCGAAGGTCTGAAACATAATCTGTTAAGCATTGGACAGTTGTTACAAAATGGATATAGAGTCTACATGGAAGATGAACACTATGTGATCAAAGACAAGCGTCCAAGCGACCAGCTGATAGCAAAAGTGCCAATGACAAGAAACCGCTTGTTTCCATTGAGGATAGTTCCCAACATAAAAGGGAAGACAAAGACAAGAGCTGCATTCAAGGAAGAAAGTGAAGAAACAGTCGAGATCCTCGACAAGAGAGAAAATTGCAGTGCTAATTTGCAAGCTGCATTTCAGACAGAAGTTCAGGATGAATCCTGGTTGTGGCATTTCAGATTCGGACATCTGAATTTTGGTGGGCTAAAGCTACTGCACACAAAGAATATGGTGAAGGGATTACCATTGATAGACAGACCAAAGAGGGTTTGTGAAGGCTGCATTTTTGGCAAGCAGCACAAAGAGACATTTCCAGTCGGAAAGTCCTATAGAGCACGCACACCACTTGAAATTGTGCACTCTGACATTTGTGGTCCAATGCAGACATCATCCATTGGTGGCTGCAAGTATTTTCTAACCTTTATTGATGACTACTCAAGAAAGACATGGGTATATTTCTTGAAACATAAATCTGATGCATTTGGTTATTTTCAGCAGTTCAAGGCACTCGTGGAGAACCAGAGTGGTCACCGCATCAAGATTTTAAGGACTGACAGAGGAGGTGAATATGTTTCAAATGAATTTCTAAATTTTTGCAAGACCCATGGCATATAGAAACAATTCACTGCTCGGTATACACCTCAGCAGAACGGCATAGCTAAAAGGAAGAACAGAACCATCATGGAGATGGCACGCAGCATGTTGGCAGCCAAGCATTTACCAAATGAGTATTAGGGTGAAGCAGTCGCAATTGCTGTATACATTATGAACCGGTGTCCGAGAAAGAGTGTGAAGAACAAAGTTCCCCAAGAAGCATGGACAGGTATGAATCATAGTGTCTCACATTTAAAAGTTTTTGGTTGTGTTGCATATGCTCATATTCCAGATGAGCTGAGAAAGAAGCTAGACAAGAAGGGACAGAAATGTATTTTTGTCGGCTATTCAGAAGACACAAAAGCATACAAGTTGTATGACCCCGTCACAAGGAAAGTCATAATCAGTCGAGATGTTCAATTCCTCGAGAACGAATCATGGGATGGAACCGTCGACACAAATGTCAAGATTGTGTCGAACATCGACAATGATGATATGGAAGAGGAAGTGGTTCAAATACCACATGTAAGTCAACCGGTCGGAGCACCGTCGACTCCCATGACACCAAGACATGGTTCAGCACAAGGACCATCTACACAAGTAGCAGCTCAAGCTACACCGACAAGTACACCAAGAGGACAGCAGACTCCATCAAGCATTACGTCGAGGTCGACATCGACATAACCGGTGAAGACACGAAGTCTGCGGGAGATATATGAAGCTGGTACACCTAATTCATTCTCTTTGTTTGCATTATTTTCTCCTATATATGATCCACTAACATTTGAAGAAGCTGTTGAAGAAGAAGTATGGGCACAATCCATGGATGAAGAAATAGAATGCATTGAGAAAAACCAGACATGGGAACTGGTCGATGTACCAAAAGACAAGGATGTAATCAGTGTCAAATGGATTTATAAGACAAAGCAACATGCTGATCGGAATGTGCAAAAGCACAAGGCAAGAATGGTAGCAAGAGGGTTCACACAGCAACCCGGCATCGACTTCAATGAAACATTTGCACATGTTGCACGCATGGATACAGTCAGAACAGTATTGGCCATTGCTGCACAAAACAAATGGCAAGTTCATCAAATGGATGTCAAGTCAGCATTCTTAAATGGCTATCTAGAAAATGAAGTATATGTGGAACAGCCACAAGGGTATGAAGTTCCAGGTCAAGAGCACAAAGTGTACAGACTGAAAAAGACCCTCTATGGTTTGAAGCAAGCTCCTAGAGCTTGGTACAGTCGAATTGATTCCTATCTCATTGAAAATGGATTTCACAGAAGTGAAAATGAACCAACTTTGTACACCAAAGTCGATGAGCAAGGTAAGATGTTAATTGTCTGCCTGTATGTAGATGATTTAATATTTACTGGTGATTATGGCATAGCAGATTTTAAAACAGTCATGGAAAGTGAATTTGAAATGACTGATCTGGGGCTTATGAAGTTTTTTCTAAGCATTGAAGTTCAGCAGTCTCGAAGTGGTATCTTTATATCACAGTCTAAATATGCAAGTGAAGTTTTAAAAAGGTTTAACATGTCTAACTGCAAGACAGCCCCAACACCAGTAATAACAGGTTTAAAATTGAGCAAGGATGATGAAGGATCCACTATAGATCTTACGCTGTTCAAAAGGATTGTTGGTAGCCTTATGTATTTGACAGCAACAAGACCAGACATTATGTATGGAGTAAGTCTGAACTCAACGTTTATGGAGTCACCAAAAGACTCACATTGGCAAGCAGGTAAAATAATTCTGAGGTATGTAAGTGGCACAAAAGACCTTGGTATTATGTATTCCACCTCAGAAAATTTTAAACTCATTGGTTACACTGATAGTGACAATGGAGGCAGCATAGATGACAGGAAAAGCACATCTGGGTACACAATTCATTTTGGTACAGGTGTTGTTTCATGGGCTTCAAAGAAACAACCCATAGTAACTCTATCTTCAGCTGAAGCAGAGTATGTTGCAGCAACAAGTGTTGCATGTCAAGCTGTCTGGATGAGGAGAGTCTTAAAAGACTTGTCACAGAACCATCAAGAACTGACAACAATTTTCTGTGACAATAATTCAGCCATAGCATTATCAAAGAATCATGTGTTTCACAAGAGAACCAAGCACATCGACACAAGGTTTCATTTTATAAGAGAGTTGGTAAATGACAAGGAAATTTGTTTGGAATTTTGCAGGTTTGAAGACCAACTCACCGACATCTTCACAAAGCCATTGGCAAAGGACACATTCCAGTATTTGCGCAGTTATCTTGGAATGACAAGTTCTCCACAATGAACTCTGTCATAAACAGAGCATGTCTAAGCTCTGAGACATTTTGTAAATTTTTGTTTTAAAAACCCCATCTGCTCATAATTAAGGGGGAGTGTTGGAAAATGGTAATTACTCACAGATCTATACTTAACCTTCAGCCGACTTTGTCAGAGGCCGTACAAGTCGAAATCTTGTCTGTCAGTCTGACAAGGAGGAAAAGTCCACGAGTAGGAAACATAGTCCAGTTGAATTTATTTCTGAAGCTAAGTTGTTAGATAGATAGTAATTGCAGTCTTTAATGGCAAGTCAGTCAGCCCATGCTGAAACATAGTCCAGTCGAATTTATTTCTGAACCTAAGTTGTTAGATAGATAGTAGTTGTAGTCTTTAATGGCAAGTCAGTCAGCCCATGCTGAAGCAATTTTCAAATTGCCTATAAATAGAAGAAGCATTTTTGTAAATTAGTTGAACACAGGAACACAGATAGTAGACAACAGAGGAACTCCGAGTGAGAAAGAGAAGTCGAAGCTCAAGCTTCTGTGCATGTAATTTAGTCGAAGAGCTGAAGCTCTATAGACCGACAGACAAGTCTGGACCGACCAGTTTGTAATCGACAAGTTTGTATTACTTTGTATTTCAGCATAGTTAATATATGAAATAGTTTGTGGTTGAATGCATGAATATTTGGTCGCATATATTTCCAGATTTACATCTGTAAATGTCTTTTACAGTTACTGCTAAGTGAAAGAACAAGAACCCATAAAAATCTCACCGCGTGAAAGTTCCAGGTTTTACGGCACATTGGTCGACTCAAGTCTTCCTACATATTTGGGCACATGTTTCTCATAAGTTATTTGGATTTGTAAATGTGTCTATTTTACTTCATTTTACTCACATGTGAAAAGCATTTGTAATTTCTTAAGTCTTTAGACTAAGAAACATATTCTGCAGATTTCTACCAAAGTGAGCAGACTTGAGTGGTCGGTGAGTTAGCCGACTGAAGCAGCCGACTTGGTCGAAGTAAAAGTGGTCGAAGTAATTTTGGTCGGACAAGTAAGTCGGAGTAATTTTGGTCGAGTGAAGGACCGACTAAAATTTGTAAACTTGTCTAGTCGGACATAGACAAGTTTCACCCGACTAGTGAAAAAGAAAAGTGGTCGGCGTGAAAAGTGAAAATTTGAAATTTGAATATTGACTGAGCCGTAAACCCAAGTTTAGTCGGCTCAGTTTTGGCTACCACCACATGCTATTTTAGTTCATGTAAAACAAAATTTCTTTCCTCTTTTTGTCAAGCAATTTCAGATTGGAATTAGTTGTAGATTAAGTTCGGTGATCTTCATTAATATTTATAAATTCATGATCAAGTTCTTCAATTACTTATCAACAGGGTCCTTGTACAGTACGGAGTCGAGAGAGTTATATAATGAACTAATTCATGAAGAAACCGTCTTGTTGGAATGCACTAACAAGATGGAATCTAATGAAAAGACAATGGCTACTCTTATTTCTAAGCTGAAGGAGGCGATCAAACAAGAGGTAACTAATTACAGTCTGCAGTCATAGATTTATTTTAATTGTCTCGAGCTTATTAAACTCAAAAGTAAATATGTTTCAGGAACATAACCTGGACAATCTTCGGGATCAAATCGAGGTGAGGCTGTGAAGCCATTCATTTCATACAAAATATCATGTTGTTTTCTTGCTATATCATTTAACGTTTGAAATTCATTTCATATTTGAAATTCATCAGGGTTTCAAGGATCTAACTGAGATTGCACTTAGCATTCGTAGAAACTTACCAATAGACATCACCAAGATGGCAGCCAAAGACAGCAGCAGCCACGTGTCAAGGCCATGAAAGTGGAGCAGAGTAGATATTGTAAGGGGCAACTAGGCTGCATTATTATCATGGAGTGTGAGGATTTTGTTCAATGTTTGGAAGCTGGTTATACATAATCTGGAATGTTTTTCAGCAGAATATTTTGGAATGTTTTACTTTTTGTTTTGTAATTTTTCTTTCCCTATAAGGTTATATATATATATATATATATATTTTTGAAATGTTGTACTTTTATTTTGTAATTTATATATATTTGTTCTGAAAGTATAAATGTGATGACAATAAACATTAAATGATTTATGGCAGCCTGTTATAATAACTTAGAAAATATAAGATAATTCATTATATACAAATTATACATCAGAATTATTTTTATTTCACATAACACATTTTGGATATAATGCTTAAAAAATCTCAAACTCATTGAAAACTTAGCACACAACATTAATGGAATTATTATATTTAACACCCCTTTAACGTTTACATTACAAAATTTACAAACAAATCACAAATTACAATATTGATCTAGTCTAATTTGGTCTTGATCAGCAATTGCACCCACTGAAATCTTAAGGTTTACACCATTTCTCCACCACAACTTTGAGATTCTCACTTGACTTATTTAAACTACACTCGTTTTAACCAATAAAATAATTGTAGCGAATACTTTACTCTGCCAAAGTAGACAACTAGCTGAGTTTAGCAAAGAAGTATCCAAATAACTGGACCGATCTATGGAGATACTTCTATCTGTTGAACACATAGCTCGCTGAATCCAACAATGATCTAAAAACTCTAAGAGACAACATAATGTTCTTAATGACATACAGCTCTTGCATTCATTAAGAATCATAAGCTCTTCACTCAGTGAAGAGAGGAAGCACACCCAATAAAGCAAATAAATAAAAATAGTTAATAATAAGCTTATCACAATTTGCACACTAGACAACTAAAAGAATGTCTACGTCTGTTTTGGAAATTCTTGCAACTGCACTTTTTAGACGACGCTTCTGCTATGCCAGATCTAACTTGAAATGAAATGCATGACCATCCCTGTTCCATAAGACATGCCTCTGCAGTGAGGAATGTTAACCACGAGGACAAGAAATAAATGATAGCCCATGCATGGGATTCCCCTGGTGTCAACGAACTTCTGCAACATGCCAATGATCAAATGCTCTGTAAATAAAAGAAACATAAATGCCCTAAGTTCGTAACCAGTTGCAATATCTAAATTATACACACAACAAGTTACATGAGGTACGGTTGGCAGAGCTACTCGATCAATGTTTCTTCTGCGCTTGGCAACTACAACAAACCCGGATGCAATATGATGTAGCACTAGTGTAAATGGATTTGTAAATGGTTTAATGTTGATCCACGCAACAATCTGGCAATGGCAACACTTTGACTTGATGGCTATATGCACAACAGTTCCAACGCAAAAATTCTCATGGATCTGGTGGATATATCAATAGAGATTCTAATCGTTCCACGCTTTCAATTCTATGCAAGGGTAGTTGAATTCTTTACGAGTTGGCACTTAGATCACGACCCCCTTTAACTTTCCACAGAATCATGCAGACGACATCTTTCTTCCTTTTTCCTTCACGTCAACAATAATTTCTACCAATGCAACAGCGAACAAACTCCTATTGAGCTTTCAATGTCAAATTAACTCATACAGGTACATGTGAAACTCACACGAATCTATTCCTACAGCTAATCTACTCTCCTATTAAAGGATCTAGTCCAAAACCCGCTCTGATACCAACTTAAAAAATATAAAAGCAACCATCATGCACTAATTACACACAAATTATTTCTATATGTTTACACAATCTAAATACAATACATACATAAATATATAATTGAAGTCAATCCAACTTATCTCAAAGATGAACAGAGATGTTGAGATACTATCTCAACAATCTCCTACAAAATCTTAAACCAATTCAAACTCATCACACAACATTAATAAAATCATTATCTCTAACCGTTATATATGTATTTTTAGATCTTTCATGAATAAAGTGTTAATATCAAATGCCATAGTTTTATCATTCACTAAAATAGAGTTTGTATATTATTTTAGTTCAAAGGCAAGGCATAATGTGGGCATGTAAAAATAATGCACGACATTTGGAATGAGCACTAGGTTGAAAAGTTTAATAAATTGAATAACTCAAAAGAGAATTGAAGGTACTTGTTATTTTGCTTATTGTTATAAGCAGAATTGGTCATAGCTAATGCATTTTTCAAAATGTTGATATAGTACAAAGGTTTAAAAATCTCTTTTTATATAACTACCTTAGTGTTGTTTCTATGGATATGAATATATATGAGCTTTGTTGGAAAGGAACGGACTTGAACAGAGCATACAACTAAAGAGAAAAAATAAATGATACAGATATAGGAGTTTTCAATCTCTTCTTCATTAACATAAAACTCATCACTTACCACTGAAAAATGAAACTACATACATATAAGCAACTTTAGACTAGTTCGAGAAGTTTCCCACATTAACGGACTACCTAAATGTTTTTAAAACTATCACTTCTAATGTCAAAATGTACATCATTCCATTTACTTGTTTTAGAACTACAAGTATTGTTTACATATGTCACAGACTGACTAGTTTGCTTGTGACAGAGGGAGAAATTACTCCTTCCTACACTCCCTCTTAATTTATACCTTATACATTTCATGACTACCTATGCCAAGATCATTCCTTTGATTTACAAATTTATCTCTTCATAATGGCTTAGTGAAGATATCAACTAGTTGGTCTTGAGATTTACAAAATTTCAAACTTATTTTACAAGCTCTTTGATAAAATGATATCTAGTGTCAATATGTTTACTTTTTGAGTGGAATACATGATTTTTGGAAAGTGTTATGGCTGAGTTGTTGTCACAAAATATTTTTGTTGCTTCATTTTCTTTATGTTGAATTTCTTCTAATATTATTCTCAACCATACAACGTGACAATATGTTGATGTTGCTGCCACAAACTCTATTTTTGTTGAATATATTGACACAATGGGATGCTTTTTGGATGCCCATGAAATTAGACCCGATTCAAGATGGAATACATAACCTAAAGTAATTTTTATATCATCAATACTACTTTCAAAATCACTGCCAGTGTATCCAACTAAAGAGCTAGAATTTGTGGCTGAATACATGATGCCAAAATTAGTTGTACTTGCTATATACCTCAAAATCCTCTTACCTTCTTGCTAAGGAGAAGTTTTTGGAATTTCCATGAACTTGGAAATTAAACTCACATCATACATAATGTTTGGCCTTATGGCTGTTAAATGCACCAAGATGCTAACAAGTATTTTGTACAAAGTGGGATCTACTACTGATCCTTGATTTTGCTCGCTTAATTTTGTGCATGTTTCAACTCGATGGTCTGTTGGCTTACAATTTGTCGTTTTAAATATGTTCAAGACATTTTTAACATAATTTTGTTTACATATAAATATTCTATTATTTGATTGCTCAACTTGAATGCCAAGAAAGTATTTCATTAACCCAAGATCTGTCATTTCAAACTCTATCTTCATGGTTGATTGGAAATTTTCCAGCATTAAATTTCTCGTGTAAATTATGTCATCCACACAAAAACATACATTCAAAATTATGTTTTGGTGTACAATGTTGGTTTAGACTTGATTATGCAGAACCCATTACTAATTAATATTTAATTCTTCCATACCATGCTCTTGGTGCTTGTTTTAAACCATACTATGCCTTTTTCAGCTTGTAAACGTTGTGCTCTTGATTCCTGATTCCATACCCAGGTGGCTGATTTATGCGCACTATTTCCAAAATTCCATTTAGGAATGTTGATTTGACATCTAACTGATACACTTGCCATTTATTTTGAGTTTCTAATGCTATTGATATTATAATGGTGTCTAACCTTGCTACTAGAGCAAAGGTATCTCCATAATCAATTCTAGGATTTTGTGTAAAATATTTTGCAACTAGCCTTTCCTTCATTAAATTTGCTTTTATAAACCCATTTAACTCCTATGGTATCCTTTCCTTCTAGCAGATCTACAAGATCCCAAGTGTCATTCTTTTCAATTGAATCAATTTCTTCATTCATTGCATGGATCCATTTTTCTTCTTTAATGGCCTCTTCAAAATGCATAGGCTCAAAAGAAAATAATACAAAATGAACTTGCATATCTACTTCATCATCCTGACTATAAATTTCTCTTAGAGTTCTTGTCTTTTTGTTTCTTAATGAATCTATTGTGGGATATGAATCACTACTAGAGTGAGGACTATTACCTTGTTGTTCTCCATGCCTTGAAGTTTCACCTTGAATCTACAATCTTGGTAAGCTGTATGGAGATCCTTATTGTCTTGCTGGGTCCACTTATTTTCTGTTGGTAATAAGGGTGCTAAATTTCCAATTGTAGTTCATTTTTCATCTTGACTATTCCAAGCTTCTACTTCCTTGAATTCCACATCCCTGCTTACAATATAATTCTTGGTGACTAGATTGTACATTTTATAGGATTTTGAATGTTCACTGCACCTTGTAAAAATACTATTTTCCCTCCTATAATCCAACTTTCTTCTCAGCTATTATGGAACATGTGCATAAGCTATGCATTCAAATACTCTGAAATGTGAAACACTTGGCTTCGTTCCACTCCATGCTTCCCGAGGAATTTTTTTTTGACACTCTTTGCAAGTGATCTATTTAAGATATAAACTGAACATGCAACTACTTCACCCCAAAATTCATTTTTAAGTTGTTTTTATTTGAGTATAATTCTATCCATACTCATTATGGTTTTGTTTTTCCTTTTTTCTAGCCTATTTTGTTCACGAGTATATCTAGATACAAATTTTCTTTTGTTTCCATGATAATTCCATTATTTTTCAAAATATTTATAATCATACTCATCTTTTCTGTTTGATCTTAAAACTTTAATGTACATACCACTTTGTTTTTCAGCTAAAGCTTTAAACTCCTTGAATTTGTCAAAAGTTTCAAATTTGTTCTTTAGAAAATATACCAAAGTATTCTAATTGAAATCATCAATCAAAGTTAGAAAATAAATATGTCCTCCTAAGGACTGTGTTTGTATGGGACCTTATAACTCAGTATGCACCAACTCCAATGGTGATCTTGCTCTGTATGATGCACTAGTTGGAAAAATTTCTCTGTGTTGTTTTCCCAATATGCAACTCTTACAAGAATTTGATGGTTCATGAATTACTGGAAATCCTTTAACCATTTTTTTTTGCTGCAATAAATTCATCCCACCAAAGTGTAGATGACCAAATATTAAATTCTATAACCAATACTCATCTAGAGTTGTGAAACTGTGTACACATGAATCTAACTAGTTAACATTACTTAAGGTTAAAGGAAACATCCTATTCTTGTTCATTTTAATCCTAGCAATGAGATTTCGACTTGGGAATTTGTCAAAGATTGTGCAAGCATTGTTTGTAAAGATGACCTTATAACCATGTTAAGTGAGTTGACCAACACTCATCAAATTGTGCTTTATACCAGGGACTAGATAGAAACCAAACATATTCTTCTTCTCATTCTGCTTGGTTAGAAAAATGACTGTCCCTTTACCAACTACATTGACAACTTTATCATCTCCTAATATGACATCATACCTGACTGAGTTGTCTACATTTACAAAAAAGACATGTATCTCATGTTATGTGGTTACTACAACCACTGTCTAACAACCAAAGGTATTTATTTCTTTCTTGAGCTTCATGACAACTTAGAAACATAGATTATGAGCTACTTTTATATGTATTAGAGACATTAGTTATATTTTTTTAGGTCTACATTCTTTCTCCTACATTCATTGGATAAATGACCAAATATTTTTCAATA
The DNA here is from genome assembly GCA_001517045.1 of Pseudotsuga menziesii. NCBI lineage: Eukaryota > Viridiplantae > Streptophyta > Pinopsida > Pinales > Pinaceae > Pseudotsuga > Pseudotsuga menziesii. Next base: position 174,823 of record LPNX010833245.1, on the reverse strand, counting down.
ATAACATTGAGATTTATATTTGTCATACCTTCTCCTCTACTGAAAACCTCTGTCTCTATCCCTTGAAGTCAGAGGGTGTTGTGGCTTGTCTTCTTGATCCATGCTTGCCTTGTTCTCTCTCTATGAATTGTAGTTGTTGAATCCGCCTCTACTGATAGATGCCTGTGTTTTGAAGGCATGCTCAAGTACTCCTTCTTCCCTATTAAGTATTGATTAATAAGATAGTAATGATCCTATCGACTCATTTATTGAATATAACGAAAAATCCTTAGATTCTTCAATGGAAACTACCACCATACCAAATTTCTTAGTAAGGTTACTCAATACTTCTTGAACTATTTCCACATATTTTTGTTAAGTTTTTATGTTGTCATAGCTTAATTTCTAACTTGATTAGCATTTAATACATTTTCATAATAAAAAATAAGGAGTATCACTGAAAGAAACACAATCACAAGGTACACAACAATTTACCCTCGAAAACCCTAAAGGTAAAAATCCAACAAAACTTCTTCAATATAGATTACTAGTATACAATGAACAAAGAACAAGGTTTCATCAAGTGAGAGACCAAAACCCAAGCATAAGAACTAAGAAACCAAAGACACTAGTCCTCTTCCTTCTCTGTCTTTCCATCTTTGTCTCTCTTGTGCAATAAAATTGTGAGTTTGTGTGTATAAATGAGGGAGGGCACCTCCCTATTTATACTAAACTTCCCAACTGACATTTTACCCAATTGGGCTGACCTACCTAACTAGAAGGGTACTACCTAGATACACTTCACAATAATATTTATAATCATATTTTTTAGGTGCTATTAACCAATTTACAACTAAGGGTTTACCTCATAATATTTACATGACATTTTACATCAATAACATCTCCTGAAGGAGGAATGATAATAATGTGAAGTACAATCTGAAATTTCTTCGAAGTTACATTATTTCAACACCACCCCTTAACAAGAAGGGTATTCTACTGACACCAAGAACAACTGGTGTGACTCGACACAACATCATCAGAAGGAGAGAGAGAGAGAGAGGAGGCATCATCAACATCATCTTTTGGAACATCATCTGGTACATCTATAGATCATCTAAAGTTTTGAAGAACACCATCATATTTAGCACGGAGCTGGAGTATCAACATCTTTAGTACAGATCTGAAGTAATATTGTCATTATCTTCAGTACAGAGCTAAAGTAACATAGAGATGAAGTAACATCATCAACATCTTCAGTATAGAAATGAAGTAACATCATTTGTAGCATAGAATTGGGGCATCATCATCTACAACATGGAACTGAAACATCATCAATAGTATGGAGCTGGAAAATCATCATCATCTACTAGAACATCATTATATGCAGTATGGAATTGAAACATCATCAACAACATGGAGCTAGAGCATCATCATCTGCAGTATGGAACTGGAGCATCATATGCAGATGGAGCTAGATCATCATCACCATATTCTATAACATCATCATCATTTGCTGAAACTTCACCATCTGCATAACAATTGATACATCACTAGCATCGATAACATGAGGTTGGCTCATCAACGTAAAGATTGAATAACGAAAACAACATGTGACATCATCATCAATGACTCGAGGCTGTAGCAACATCATATGAGGTTGGTATAAAAACAACCAACATGATCATTCCTTTCAGAATTACAGAATCATCGACAACACACCTATGTTACTCAGACAATGCTTCATTTTGGAACTACGGGATCAAGTATTTGCAGAGCTACCAATATTAATCACAGTTAACACATACATATACAGGACGATCCTTCCTTTTAGAATTAAGGGATCAAGTACACTTACTAATATTTTGGATGATTCTTCCTTTCGAATTACAGGATCAAGTTCACTACTCGGATTTTGGACGATCCTTCCTTTTGGAAGTACGAATCAAGTCCACTACTAACATTCTGTATGATCCTTCCTTTTGGATTTACGGGATCAAGTCCACTACTAACATTCTGGATGATCCTTCCTTTCAGAATTACAGGATCAAGTCAACTGCCAACATTTTGGACTATCCTTCCTTTCAAAATTATAGGACCAATTCCACTACTATCATTCTAGACTATCCTTCGTTTTAGAATTATGGGATAAAGTCCACTACCAACATTATGGATGATTCCTCCTTTCAGAATTACAGGATTAATTACACTACTAACATTCTAGATTATCCTTCCTTTCATAATTATGGGATTAAGTCCACTACCAACATTCTGGACGATGCTTCCTTTTCGAATTATGGGATCAAGTCTACTAATAAAATTTTGGACGATTCTTCCTTTCAGAATTATGGGATCAAGTCCACTACCAACATTCTGGATGATCCTTCCTTTTGAGAGAATCTACAAGCCACAAATATGTCTTTGTACTTCTTAATAATTCCATCAACTGAATGTTTTATCTTGTATATCCATTTGGAAGATACCACACTTTTTCCTTCTAGCTTGGGAACTATTTCCCATACATCATTCTTCATTATGGGCTGGTATTTTTCCATCATAGCTTCTACCCATTTTTTATTTTGAGAAACTGCTTCAAAACAAGTAGGTTATTTGTCTACACAATCACACATCAAAGCCACATAACTAGGAAATGGCTTTGGCTTTTTGCTCTGCCTTGTGGAGCATTGTGGAGCCTTTTGGAGCACCATAGCTTTCTGCCTCTTGAATAATATTGCAAAACCAAGCTATCTTTATCTTGTGGGATATATTCATATGGATAAGTTCTTGAGGCTCCAACATATCATGTTCTTCTGGAATCTCATCATCATGAGAAGGTGTAACTTCATTCATCGGTTTTGAAGCTCCGGGAGATACAAATTATTCATATGTTTCTTCAAGTTGGCACTTTATCAACTTCTTGATAGCTGCATCTTCATCAAAGGTTAAATCCCTGCTAATTTCCATATGATGGTAACTTTGTATATATATTCTGAAGGCCTTGGAGACCTCACGGTACCCAAAAAATATTCATATCTTCCTGGAAGGATTTACATTGGTTCTTTTCTCTTTTGGTATATGAAAAAACAATGGAAAACAAAATATATTGAGGTGACTTACCTTTGGTTTCTTTCTAGGGAAAATTTCTTCACGGGTTTTGAATCCAAGTGCACTATGGGATATTCTGTTCTAGACATATATTGTTGTCCTTGCTGCTTCAACCCATACGTGCATAGTAGGATCTTCAATCATGGACCAAGATTGCTTCTGAGTGATCTCTCAGTTCATACATGCCACCCTATAGATACATATTCAAGAGAACATATTATTCAACTTCTAATTTTGCTAACTTCTTAGGAGATTCTTCTTCTTCTTCTTTTGCTATGTTAGCATGATGTCTTTTTTTATTCTTCCTCTTAAATTCTTCTTTCTTTTCTAGACAATTTCTGGCAATGGGTCCTATCTTGTCAGAATGGTAACATTGATAAGAGGATAAATCTTTCTACTTGTAATCTCCCTATTTATTCTTTTGAAACTTCTTAGGAGGATAAGACCCCTTACGAGTTTTCTTTTTGAAATGATTATGTCCTTTTCTTCTTCTGGTATGAGTAGCTAGAGCATGGTTATCATCTCTAGGTAGTGCTTCTCGATTAGCTACTTTAGATTCTACCTAAACACATTCTTCCCATAGGACATCAAATTTTAGGATTTCCTTCCTTGCACAAGTTGTTTGGATGAAGGAGTCCCATGGTCCAGTAATACCATTGAGAGTGGTCATTACTAATTCAATTTCATCAATATTATCTTCAATTTCTTCTAATTGTTCCTTGAATTGAGAGACTCTTGTGAAGTATTCATGGATTAATTCACCCTAGATGATCTTTGTACTTTTGAGTTGGGCTATCAAGTTCATATTTCAGTTGATGTTTCTTCCTTCATACATTCATGTTAGGGATTCAAACATCTCCTTAGGTGTATCCTTAAAGGATACTTGAGGAATCAAGTGATCCTTGATTAAATCAATTATGATCCTCTCTGCCCTAATCATTTCTTTCTTGAACTTTTCTTTTTCTTAATCTTCTTCGGGATTTGAAACAACTCGCTTGATAAAATTTGCAAGATCATTCTCTTCTAGAATGAGTCCTATTCTGTATTTACAGGTAGAAATTTTTTCTATACATTCCAACTTGTCATCAAGCTTAGTGATTGGAGACATCCTGTCCTCGAGATCAAAAAATGACAAAAAATGAAAGTTTCTCAGAAATGAAAAATGTACTCACCAAAAGGTGCACTTAACTGAGGTGAGTATTATGGTACAGTCAGTTTCTGAAGAATCCAAATTCTAACCCTTGAAACTAGACTTACAATATTCTGAACTGTAGTTTCTGGTTTACTGGTTTTCTGGTTTCAAGACAAACTAGGGCTTGAATTTTTGGAGGATATTCCCATTGTAAAAATTCAATCTTGGTACCAAAATATGTGCCTAGGAGGGGGCACACTTCCCCATGCCACTTGCACTAAAAATTTCCACTTTATCAGAAAACCCTAATTTCCTTGTCTCGAGAAGGAGAGAGAGTTTTAACTAATGAAAGATGCTCTTTTTAGGATAGCTTTGATACCATGTTAAGTTTTCTATGCTATCATAGCTTAATTTCTAACTTGATTATCATTTAATACATTTTCATAATAACAACATAAAGATGATCACTAAAAGAAACACAATCACAAGGTACACAACAATTTACCACGGGAAACCCTAAAGGGAAAAACCCAATAAACTTCCTCAATATAGATTACCATTATGCAATGACTAAATAAGAAGGCCTTATAAAGTGAGAGACCAAACCCCAAGCATAAGAGATAAGACACCGAAGACACTGGTCCTTCTCCTTCTCTGTCTCTCCCTCTTTCTCTCTCTTTCATAATACAAGTGTAAGTGTGTGTGTATATATGAGAGAGGGCGTCTCCCAATTTATACTAAACTTCCCAACTGACATCTTACCTAACTAGGCTAACCTACCTAACTGGAAAAGGTGACCTACCTAGGTACACTTCACAATAATAATTATAATCATCTTTTCTAGGTGCTATTGACCCGACTTACAACTGAGGGTTTACCTCATGACATTTACACGACCTTTTACATCAGTAACATCTCCCGAAGGAGGAATAACGATAATGTGAAGTACAAGTAGAATATTCTTCAAAGTTACATTATTTCAACACTTTCATGTGTTCTCCATGGATTCTTAGATGGTTGACCATTTCCATTAATGTGTCCATAAATTGGTCTATTATCTCAGATTATTTCATCTTTAGAGTTTCAAACTTTGTTCTTAGATTCTATAGCTTTAGATTTTTCACATTACTTGTGCCTTGATAGGAATTCTCCAAGATATCCTAGGCTTATTTTGTAGTTTTTGCATTCGTTATATTTGAAAAATGGTGTCATCTTTACACTGTTGAATTTGCCACAGTGCTCTGGCATCTCTCTTCCTCTGTTCATTCAATCGTGCTCTTCGAGCATTAGTCATTGCCTGAATTGTTGCTTGATATGGTTGTGTGAACCCATCTTCAATAGTTTCCCAAGATTCATTTAAATTTAGGAATGACTTCATTATGACTGACCAAATTTCATAATTGTTTCCTTGTTAGAACAAGACCTTAAGACCGAACCAGGTTACTGCTGGATGGCATTTTTTGAAAATATCATAGTCTGAAATTCCAAGCTTTACTTCCTCTTTTTAATTTTTAAATACTCTTCCTCTTAAAACAAATATATAATTTATTTTAATGTTTTTAATTTCCGCTTGGCTCCTTCAAGGTATGAAACAATGGTAGCTTTAGCTCACCTCTTGAACAAAGATTGACTCAAATTCCTCTTGCGCATGGGGAGATAGTTCTATAGATACCTTTTGGACCCCGTAACGTGCTTCAACCGGTGGATAAACACTCAACACTAATGACTTGGTTTGATACCATCTATTGGATAGGCAAGGAATTTGAACATAACACACAACTAAAGAGACAAAAAAAAGGATACACACAACTACAACTAATTGATGAAATATAAGCTTTCAAGTTCTTCTTCATTAACATAAAACTCACCACTTACCACTGAAAAATGTGACTACATACATATAATCAAATATAGACTAGTTTGATAATTTATCCACATTGACTAACTACCTAACTATATTCAAAAATATCACTTCGAATGTTAGAATGCACATCAACTAGTTTACATGTTTCAGAAATACAAGTACCATTTACATATGTCTGAGACTAACTGGTTTTCTTGTGACAAAGGAATAAATTATTGAGATACATTGTTATTATTTTTGTAAATATTTATTTAATTAAACAACTGGCACATCAGAAACCACAAAAGAGCATGGGAGGCCTTGATCCACATTGTGAGAGGGAATGGGAAAATTCCTAGAACTTTTGACACTTGTGATTATTTCAGCCCTTGGATTTATTTTTTACACCTTCTACTTCACTATAGGTTACACTTGGTTTTGTACCCCCCACTTGCACAAAGGCACCCTCACTGGCTATTTTTATCCAATGCATGGAAAAATCGTAACTCCCCTTGGAAATTCAAGTTGCCTTGGTGGAATTAGAATGGATCATGGACGGATGAGAAACCTCCTTATTTTTTCCTCCTTGGTTTGTAAATCCTTTGTTGATTTTTTTGGGAAGGGTTTTCTAGTGGTTAGTTGTTACCTTGAGGGTTGTTGTTTCATCTTACCTGGTTGGTTATTGTGTGGTTTCCTAGTTGTCTTCTTGCCTTATCACCTATTGGTTCTTGGTGGATGGGTTGGATGGTTATTTTTTCCTAGATGTTTGGATTTTCACTGTTGATGATACTATTTTTGAGGTAGGTATGATAAAATATGGTACAATTCCTATGCGTCCACTGTTGTCTCCATCTTGGACTTGCACATAAATCTTGATGGTGTATGATGTCATCCTGAGGGACATGGGTGGTGAAGGGATTATCGTTGCACCTTGTAATGGGGTGGAGGAGTAAGAAGGTGGTGAGTAATTGAGTTTTAGATTCTCAAAATGATATTGTGATATATTCTTGAGTGTGCCTATTCTTGTGGATCTATGGCCTCAACTTAAGGGTGGTCTGTCCAAGAGGATTCAGCTTGGAAGTTTTTAAGGTTGAGTGGAATGTGGTATGATTGATGCCAATTGAAAAATAATAAGATAAGTGAATTATTTTATGTGAATTCATATGTTTCTATGATTTTTCCATTATTTCCATAGATGAACTATTTATTATTGATGTGCATGTTAGATGTATCAATGGTTGGATGCAAATTTGATGGTTTAACTGCTTATAAATTGGTTTATTATCCTTGGTATTGAGATATGATATTTATGGAATATTAAAACTTGTTGTTCATGTGTTATTTAATATCATACTTCACAAATGCACCCTCCATGAATAATCATATATGTTATATGTTTATTTGATGTTGTATGGTTGTAACTTATCAGGAAATGCATTTGAATATGGCACATTTTGTGTGATGCATGTAATTGATTATGCTGGAATATGAATGAATCATATGTGTAGGTTGATTCATCTCCACTGTGTATGTTCAATCTACATATGCATGTTCCTTTTAAGTTGGGAGAATAATTCTAAGCTTTTGTGGAGTACTATGTTAAACGACAAGTTAGTTTCCAAAGTGTCGATGACCTGACAACAAGGTGCCAACATTGGGATCGACATTTTATTTGGTGAATGGGTCATCGTATCCGTGTTGATGAAAAAGTACTAACACTAGGATACATATGTCAGAATCAAGAAGTGTCTTGGTGGAGTTGTGGTTTTCTTTCTCACTCCTGACTTCTTAGTCGAGGGGTGAAAGCACCTAGTGTATGCAAATCGTCGAGGGTTCCGATTCCGAGGTTTCGATGTCAATGTTAATGTTGTAAGGGTAATTGTTGGGTGAATCTTGGTCAGTGTCAACTTCTAAGTTTTGACGTTAGTTTCAGGAAGTCAGAGTTATGAATTGGAGACCTGTTGTGTTGTTCCGACTTTCGACTTCTAATGTTGGGAATGTTGGGAATGAGGAAATAACAATCACAGTTGCTTATAACCATAAATATTGATTAATGATGTTAATTAATTTCTTGTTTAATCAAATTTAATCAATAATTAAGAGATTAAATCTTGAATTCATTGTGCATTGTCTTCTTTCACCATTTCCCCTAGTCTTTTTGTGCTTTTGGAGTTAGTTTTGGGGTCGATTATGTTACAAAGTGGTATCATATCTTAGGTTCCAAATTGCGGCTTTTGGGCCTGTTACGGTTTTATAATTTTATGGTGAAGTGATTTTAGAGATTATAAATCTACATAGTGAAATAAATTTAACCCCCTTTGATTCTAATGGAAGAATAAAAAGCCTCACTTTAGATTTCAGTTCGGCTGTATCCTACCTTTTAATTTCAGAAGTTCAGAGTTGAAAGATCAATTCATTATTTTGATTATGCTTTGTTTTGTATATGTTTTGAATTATGTCCCGTTTTGTGAGAATTATGCTATTTTTTAGAATTTTATTTTTGGATGAATCTTGGGAGTGTAGTAATGTTTAAAATCACTTGGTAAGTTTGCTTGAATTGCACTTTTCAACATGCATGTAATGGTTTTTTGACTATTTTCAAAATAATATTTTTGATCTGTGTTTAGATGAAAGTAGTATTACTAATGGATGAACATGCTAGTCTACTAAAAGTGATTGAAAAATGAGCAGCTCACAACTTTCAATTGCAGTTAATCTCGTAGAAAAGGGGAGGAGATAGAGTTTAATGATGCAAAAAATCTATATAGCTCCGAAGAGAAGTTTGTTGGGCTAGGGGAAGGAAGAATAAATGAATGCAAGAGAATTACTGAATTAATTTTGGAGGACTTAATAAGGAAATGTATATAAGACAATGAAAGGATCCTTCATATGCATGAATCAATAGTGCATGATCTAAAACAATTGTAAGGAAACATAGCAAGAGACAATCCACAAAGGAAAAATCGGGATAGATCTCGATCATCTTCAACGGGATCTTATCACATGTCCTCTGAATCAAAAAGGGAAAGGGACTCATTAAGAAGCTCCAAAAGTAGTCCTGAAATATGCCCAGTCAAAAACTAGAAGAGGAGAAATGAATTGGTAGGTGAACTAAGAAGAATCAAGTCCCCAAAATTTGATGGAGAAGCCAAGCATGGGGAGGAAGCATAATATTGGTACTTGGGAATGAGAATGTTTTTCCAATTATATCAATAGTCACCAAACATGAAATCAATGGTAACTATATACCACTTGCAAGGTAAGGCCTCTAATTTGGGGGACTACCTGGTCAAGATGAAGGAGATTAATGAAGAAATAATCTCATGGAAGAAATTCAAAAAGTACTTCAAGAAGGAATATATCTTCGAATTTTACTATCACAAGAATATGGAAGACTTATTTAAACTCAAACTAGGTACCATGACCATGGAAGCTTATGAGAAGAGGTTCTTAGAATTCCTAAAATATGTATATTTTGTGAAGGATGAAAAGGTGAATATTCATAGGTTTGTTAGTGGTTTACCGTATTTCTATAGTGATAAGATTCAATATGACAGATCGAAGAACCTTAAAGAATTTGTTTGGATGACCAAAAATTTGTATGATAAAAAAAAAGAACAAATTTACACATAAAATATACTAGAAAGTTAAGAAAGAGGACGCGCAAGAGAAGAAGAAGAAGGGATGAAAATATCCATCAGTAATAAGTAAGATAAACTAGAACCAATCAAAACCATAAGAGATGAAGGAACAATACCACTTGTCAAATGTTGGAAATGTAAAGGGAATCACTAGTTTAGGAATTGTCGTCAGAGGGAAAGAAATGTAGAGAGGATAAAAAACATTATGAATGATCCAACTATTGGAGATCTTATTTAGATGCTATTTTCTATGGCCTTTTTGGTTTCTTAGTTAGATTGGAACTAATGCTTATAATTTTGTTTTGGATGCAGTTTTCTTGTGATCGCTGTGATCTGGTTAGAAAAGTATGTATGTGACATGAATTTCTATATGACCTTGTTGGATGTATCTCTTAGGGAAAGTATGTTTGTTGAAAGGCATCCTTGAAGAGTATCCTAATAATATTTAATACATGTAGTTGTAAAAGTATCTTGATAGTATTTCTTTTAACAATTGGTAAAGAATATCCATGGAATTGATTGACTAGAATGCATTTCATAAAGAATGAATACTTGATGCAATTAATGGAATTGGTTGGTGCAATTTATGAGGTTGGTTGAAGGATTGGTGCATTTCATGTGAATGATTGAATGGAAAACATAATTTATGCATCTTATGTACCTTGGTAGACTATGTGTATAATGCAATTCATGTGTTTTTTCCCGCACTTCAAGAAATTTAGAATATGTACCTAATGCATTATTGAAATTGAATTTGAGATTTTTGGTCTTGAACAAGCTGATAGCTGCAAGTTAGAATATGATGGTACAAGGATCAATAATGCATACATCAATGTTTGTTTACATTGTCGTAATGTACCTCGAACTAGTATGTTGTTACATGCATGTTATTGAGTTTATTTCCATGTTGTGATTTCATGGGATTTATTTCATATGCATTTGATGTATTTCAAGTATACTAGGTGAAGAAGAGTGAAATGGAATTTATTTCATGTTCATTTGAAGTATTTTCTGTGATTAATTAGAAGTTATTCTTGAAGATGCATTTTATGAATATTGCTGAATAGTATAAATGTTTACTATTAACCATGTGGTTGCTGCAATGTGAAGAAGGTATCTTTGTAAAAGAATATATTTATACCATGTATCACATATTTTATACCTAACATTAATCCTATTGGTGAATGAAATATGATTTTTTAGGTGGATGTATCTTGTTGAAGATTGAAGGCCTTGTAATGAGGTTTGAAATCCTTGTAATGAGGTTTGAAGACCCTTTAATGAGGATTAAAGATTGACCCTTGATTTCTTGAGTCCACTATACTAGTCCCAGTTCTTCCTTAGGTAGGGGAGATGGACAAGAAAGTGAATTTTTTTGGTGTTTAAACCCAACTCGGTTTCAAGTCAAATTTATGGAGAATTTAATGCCCAACTTAGTTTCAATGAGTGTTGTAAATTTCACAAAGATTTCAGACTTTGAAACATTGTATTAGAATCACATTAACAAGTAGAAAATTAAATAATACTTGCACACCATGAAATTTATAGGCTCATAATGTTTCGACAAAATGACCAGGAAAAACCTAGAATGGGGAAACCTGTCATCATGAGAAAGGATTTATTATTTCTGATAATTCAAATGTACAACAAAATTATCTCAACCAAATCAACCCATCAGGAGTCTCAGACAACAAGATACAACTTCCTTGAAAAATGTGCAAGCACCTAAAAAATCATCCTTGACTCAACATCGTACAGACTATATGGTACATGAATTTATGTCCTCGATTTTAGTGCCTGAACCATTCTCTTTTCTCAATTTTCATTTCCACTACTAATTTCACCCCTACCTCAAACTTTGTGCTAGACTTCCTCGAAGTCTGTTTCCAAAAACACTTCATTGGAATTTGTGTACCTATTGCACAAAATCAACATTAAATGATGTTATATGAACTCCTCAAACTATGTGCCCAAAATTCTTGGAATTTGTGTTGTGATTATTTTTTCTCTACGATCTCCTTGGATTGCATGCTCAATTTTCTCCTCTCTACTACATTCTCCTTCTAATATCAAGAATTTGATGGCTGTCTCTAAAACTCATTAAAAAATAAATGAAATGAAATTCCTTTACCTTTCCTTTTGTTTGGATTCTTGCGGTGAGTGAAGGGTCATGTAATCCAAGGTCCCAAAATGAACTAGATGTGTGGATGAGAATTATTGCACATTTAATTCTCATACAAAATAATTTCATTTACGTCAATTAAATTTATCAAAAGTCACTTTAATCACTAAAGTTGAATTAAATGCTTATCCCAAGTCATTTTAATGCAAGGGTCACTTTATTTCCCCCTTTCCTAGTGACTTAGACAGAATCACCTAGGGAAACAACTTTGAAGGTACAAGACCTCAACACTCCCTCCTACTGAGGAATATGTTCTTCAACACCACTCCCAACTTGCCCCTGAAGAAGACAAACTTGCCCCAATCCAAGGATTTTGTGAGAATGTTTACTAGCTACTTAGTAGTGGAAATGTACCATAACTTAAGTGCTCCTCTCTGAATGTAATCTCAAATGAAATGGCATCTGATCTCTATGTTCTTGGACCTTTCATGGGACACTAAATTCTCAAAGAGTTGAATGTAATTCTGATTGTCATAGTAAATCACTGTGGGCCTAAGTTCATGATCAAACAAATATACCAACAACTTGCGAAGCCAGAGTGGCTCACAACTAGCCTGATTGGCTTCCATGTAATCATCCTCAACAAAACTCAAAGCAATGGACTTTTTCTTTCAACTGAACCACGAAACTGCTTTTGAGCCCAAAGTGAAACAACAACTAGAAGTTCTCTTCCTGTCCATCACACTAAATACTCAATATGAATTCATGATGCTAACTAAACTAAGTACACCCAATCTCCTGTAATCCAGACCATAATCCACTGTCCCTGCAAGGTATCTCAACACATGTTTTGTGGCTATCCAGTGCACTAATCTAGGATCCACCATGAACTGACTAAATATGTTCAACGAAAAACACATGTCTAGAATGGTGTTGACTAGATACATAAGTGAACCAACGAGATGATGATATAAAGTACGATCCACTAAATATCCCTTAGAAGCATGAAGTTTCCTCCAGTTGGTAATCATCGATGTGGCCATCATCCTGCCTTCCTCCATCTAAAATATCCTTAATACATAAACTACATACTTTCGTTGTCCGAGGAAAATATGACTAGGCATATGCCAAACCTCCATCCCTAAATTGTAATGCATCAACCCAATATATGTCATCTCATACTCTAAAGAAAGACCCCTCTTACAATATGAAATGAGGTTCTTCTCCCTTATTATAAATAAGTCACTAACATATAGTATAAGAATGAGAAGACTCTCCACCAACCACAATGTAGTAAAGGTTGGGATCTACCTCACTCTTCTAAAATCCTAGACAACAAATAGGAATCAATCTTACCAAGCTCAAGGAGCTTGATTCAGACCATACAAGGATTTTTTCAGCCTGTACACATGGGAATCCCTCCCATGGATATCAAAGCCTTAAGGATTCTCCAAATACGCTTCCTATTGTAAATATAATTTGAGAAATGTGGGTTTGACATCCATCTGGTGGATATTCCAACCCATCTATTCTATTATGGAAATCACTGCTCTAATCAAGGAATATCAAGAAACCAATACAAAGGTCTCATCATAATCAACTCCCTCTACCTATGGAAATCCTTGTGCTACAAACTAATCCTTGAAATTATCAACACTACTATTTGTAGCGTGTTTCACTTTGTATATCCACTTGGAATTCACCACTGACTTTCCCTCTAGTATTGGTACAATATCCCATACATCGTTAGTCATGATGGAATGATTCTCTTCCATCATGACATGTCTCCAAACACGATGCTGAGAGGTCTCACCAAATGTAGATGGCTCTGAATCATGAATACTAGCAACCAAAGCCATACCCAACCCATATGGAATCATTATAGTCCTCACTGGTTCCTTGGGAGATCCAAAAGCCTTCGTTTCCTTCAAAGTGTCACAAAGCCATAGGGTTCCTCTTTCTTGAAGGAGGCTCCCAAAATGGTCTATCCTCATTCAAAGAAATCCCATAATACGATGGTTGAGAAAACTATGGAACAACCTGTGATCAAGTATATGCAACTGGTGAACCTGTGACCTACGAACTAGAACCTTCCCCCAAAATAATTGGTGGATGAACCACTGAACTTGAAGACCCTGTGTGTGTAACTTGTGGCCCAATTACCTATGAACATGCACTCAGAACTATCAGTACTTGTGAAATTTCCTGAGGTGTGGGATTCTGCTCCTCCTTTTGCACTGACTCTCTGGACTTCCTAAAGGCCCTCTCCTCTGCAAATCTCACTTCCCACCTCATAAAAAATGTTAAGCCGTTAGTGATGACACATTACCCCATATAGTGTGGCACATTACCCTCTATATTGTGGTGCATTACGTATGATTTAGGTGCTTGGGTCTATTAGTGGGTCTATTAGTTTTTATTGTACACCTTTGTCTCCTATATATAGGAAGCAAATATTCTCATTTTAGTCATCATTGTATCTTATCTTGCCTTGTATACTTAGTACATTGTGTAAGAAGGTACCTCCCTTGAAGATGAATGATATTTATCTCTATTATTGTCAAGGCATGGATCACTCTCTTAATGTCTATTTTTTCTCTTTTTATGCCATTTCAGGGACTTGGTTGGATAAAATTTCGTATCAGAGCTCTTTCCTCGAGACTGGTTTCTGCAAAACAAGTTATCTTAGAATTTTTGCTACAACATTTTTTTCTATAAGATTCAGACATCACGTTTGAAACCCCACTTCTAAAAAATACCTAAATATCTCCAGTCCAAAATTCAAATCCTGATCCATTACAGTTTTGGAGATAATTGCATAGGAATATAGGGTTTTTGACTAGTCCAAAACCTAGTCTAAAACACGTGTCCTAGGGAAAAATATCACATCTGAGGAATTCAATATCCAAATTGAGTGATACTAGTTGAATCCAAAATAAGACAAACCAGGGTATTTGCGGTAAAATTTTAAGCTACAAAACCAAAATATTGAACATGTGGAATATAGTACAAGTTCGCTCTTTTGCACCCTAGATGCGGGTGTGCATGTGATGGTTGATGGGTGTCGAGGGTGGGATAAGAGGTTTCGGGAGGATTGGGTAGGTGTCAAGGCAGAAGATTCCGCCTAGTTCTCCCCGAAGCTTAAGTCATGTCATAGGGACATTCTGTATCGTAGGTAGGATCAAACGCTGCGAAACACCACCATCAACCCATCCAACATATCTTTGAGACCATGATGAATATTTTGGCCCTGAACCAAGTGGTTTGTTCGGTGAATCACAATGTGCTTCCTTCCGTTGCTGTGGTGAGTGATGCACATCCTTCTTGTCTGGTCGTGCATGAGGTTTGACATGCTCTTCCTCCTTTGAGGCATACCACCGTCATGTGCACCATGCCCAAGGCCAGTTCTGCCATGCAACAGTCAGGTTGTAAGGGAAATATTAGACATCCAACATGGGGATTGCTGTAGATTCATGGAATTAGGTCATGCGGTATTCAAACTTCTTGCTTGCTCCAAGCACGAGATATAAGAAGAATGTGATTAATCTTCATCCTGTCACCAAGGATAATATGCACCCTATAGGTTATGAATAATGAAACATTACTCTTGGTTATTGTGGTTTCCGACTTGGGTTATCTATTCTTGGTGCTTTTTACTTGAAGGTGTGGACCTTGAGTGTGTAGTACAGCAACAATGCACCTCATCATGCCTCAACAATAGTGTTCCTCACACCTAGAATCCAACACCATCATGCCTAGATGATGACTTTGAGAAGAGATGGTCACCAATATGTTGACTGAGAGGTACTCTTCCAAAAAGAGGCTCCTGATCACATCCAAAAATCAATTACAACCGTGGAGGATGAAATTTATGGTGAATTTAGGCTTAGACTGGGGCATGATATCACCATGCCCAACTCCTGGAGGATGAATTTTATCTTGGCCAAATCCATGAGTGCAAGGGAAAGATTCGGAGAATGTGTGAACCTCATGGTTAGCACCTTCAAAGATGATGCTGAAAAAGGGATAATTGACATGAAAAACCTCATGAAACTCTCTAATCCCCCATTTAGTAGAGAAAATAAGGATGATAAGGATTTTAGCACCAGCAAAGCCCTAGAGGATGAGGCCAAATCCTCCAGGAGGTTCTAACTGCTATGCTTTGTTCTGTCTTTCATGCTTCCCACAAGTCTCTCCTTCTATTATGTTAACTTATTAAGTTGTATTATGTTTTCAACCTTCAACGGTTGGGAAACAATAGTTATGTTTAGATGGTTGGTATGGACCATTTTGCATACATTTCTCAGGTGGCTCCATAGCCATGGATTGACTCCCTATTTCTGCAGTGAGCTCGAATATGTAAATTTCCTTTTTATATGAAATAGAAGGATTGTCTATCTTACTTACAAAAAAAAGGTTCTCTCTTCTGGATAGGCCAAAAAAAAAGATTTTGGATATTTGCAATAAATTTTTGTTGGCACATCCAAATTAGGTCATACCTTTCGAATTGGAAAGAGGACAGATCAGGGTACCATAGGCTAAAGTTTCAGACCCACGAGATTTGAAATTCAAATGTTACCTCAGTTAAAATCCAACCCAAAAAAAATATTCTAATTAGGGTTTGAAAAAGGTACATCATTTTTCATTTGAATTGCTTTGAGTAGAATGATCTATTTGTGGTAAACCCTAGGATTTGATATATATTTATTGTTCAAAATTCTACCAAAAGGAAGTGGAAAGAATCACACTCCACTCAGACCACCAGAGGATTCATCCCCGACATACGATGATATGGAAGACATATCTTTTAGAGTGTCCAAGTTGGAAGATATGATTAAAGGAAATGTGAAAATTGATGACTTAGTTAAATTTGAAAATAATATGGCTAGTAAAGAGGATCTCAAAAAGATGGGTAGTAAAGATGATATCAAAAGGATGTCTAGTAAAGAGGATTTGAAAGGGATGTCTATAAAAGAATATCTTCAAGACTTGAACACTAGAAAAATTGAACCCAAAATAAGACCGGAAAATCCGATAAAAAATACCGTGTCATCGAATTTCACCTTCAAATTACAAAATTTGATTAAAACTTTTAAATTGATAGATCTACATGTCGGATTTATGACGCCCCTATTGTTGGATTTTCGACATCTCTCTTGTCATAGTTTCGACGTATCGCTTTTTGGAGTTTTGAGGTATATCAAAAGTTTTTATAATGGTAACTAGGCTTCATGACGTCGGATACCCGACGAAAGCTGAATTTAAAAATCTATAAATTACATAAACATTTCAACATATTTGCTATAGAAGTGACGATTTGCAAAAATTATTTTATTCTTCGACGGACGCTCTGCAAAAATAGTGATGCATGGAGCTTGATTTTTTAAGATCATCGATAATATTCATTCAAGCTCTTTGTGAGAAAATGTCAAATAGCAATATTCCTAATCCCGATGAATACAATCGACAATTGTTTTCTAGATTATGGGATGGACTAAAAAGAAAGGGTGATAGGAAATGTTATTGTACATGTAGTGAATGTAGGGGATTTAAGAGGAGAAGAATAAATATCACAACAGACAGAAAAAATTGTAGGGAACATGGACATGCTGAGGGGGTGAATGAATATCATCCATTTGTAATTTATTCATTATAAATGTTTTTTAGATTGCTTTGGTAAATTTATGTATTATTTTAATATTCTTATATTAACTTATATATCTATTGATGTTTTCATGTAATTATAACGGAAAGAAATCCTACGGCATATCATCGAGAGGCAGTGCTTTTAGAACAAGTACCAGAGGAACATGGAGCTATGAATAATGGAGAACAAGTTAATGATCATATTGAAGAATATGATCATACTGATAACGTAGTTGAATATGATGGTACAAATACATTGATCCATTATTCATTTAATGTTAGAATGGATGATGATGATAATGATCATGAAAATATTGATGACTTTGATGATGTTCATGATTTACCTCTTATTGTGAAGGCATACAAACCCCTTTATGAAGGCTCTAACACAAATCTTCTCTCTGCTATATTGTTGATAATGAACTTGAAGGTTATGAATGGTCTTTCAAACATATCAGTCACACAGATGTTAAGGTATGTAAAATAATCCATCACATATCTATGATCATGATAAAGGTTATATTTGTTCCTCTGATAATTTTAATGTTAATTCATAAGTCAAATTTATACGAATGAAATGTGTTTCATTATTATAATTAATGTATTATATTAACTAGTTTTTATTTTAATTTGTTGTAGCTTGATAGGTGAATTTTTATTACCACCGTCAAATATTTTACCTCGCACATATAGAGATTTATCTTCCATCATGAAATAAACTGGAATGCATTGTGAAGCAATTCATGCATTCCCAGATGACCATGTTATATATTATAATCAGCATGAATTTGCAACAAAATGTATGGAATGTCATATAAGTAGATATCAAACAGATCAAGTAACAAAAAGGTGCCTCGCAAGGTTGTTCGTTATATTACCATTATTCCACGTTTGCAACGAATGTTTAGGTGCAAAAACATAGCGTAATTTATGGATTACCATGCAAGGAACAGAAGTCAAGATGACATTGTTCGAATGCTTGCAAATGGTTTTGCATTTAGAGATATGGAGGAAAAATGGCCTCACTTGAAGAGCCTCGTAATCTTAGGATTTATTTGGCAAAATATGGTGTCAATCCATTTGCAGAGATAAGATCCATTTACACGATGTGGCATATTTTTGTTATCAACAATAACATTCCTCCATGGATGTCAATAAAGAGGGAGCACATAATTTTGTCAATGACTATTCCAAGTATATGGTGTCTACATTTTTTTTTAATGCAGTGGCATCTCTTTTGTCGTATTTTGTTTCCTAATGTCATATATATATTTTTTATTTTTCTCTTGTGCATGGTTTATATATCTAAATGGTACTCATAATTATATATTTTATATGTTCAAATCAATCAGGTAAGTACTAAGTTAAATATATGAATGTATATATCAAACCTCTTATAGATGAGTTGCTAAAGTTATGGAATGGCATCACTATGTATGACGCATCTAGAGCAATATGACAAAGGAAATTTCAATTCCATGCAATGCTTTTATGGATAATACATGATGCCCCAATGTTAACCCATTTTTGTGGTTTGTATTTATAAGTTCCACTTTAACTGCATTTAATTTTATGAACTAGTTAATATACTATGCATGCATCTTTTTTAAATATTACATTCATTTCATATATAATTATAATTGACAGATATTCCATCTTTTTATGTAGGTATTCATACAAAGGGAATATTTGCATGTCCAATTTGTGGTCCTAAGATAAAATCTCGTCATTTAAAAATATTACGAAAGGAGGTGTTTGATGAGTATATACTAATGCCACTTATAGAAAAATAAGTTAAAATACTTTTCGATGCTAAAATAATTGTTTCTCTTATATTTTTGAAATGGATTGCAAACTTGATACCTGTAAGAAAGAAAAGTGGAATAATATGACTGTGTGTATATTTCAGATATCTAAATAAGGTTTCTTTGAAAGATAATTCCCCCTCCCGAGAATGGACCATATTTTGCACCACGTAGTTGGAGCAGAAAGAATTTCGATGTTGGATGGATTTTTAGGTTATAACCATATCAAAGTTCACCCAAAGGATTAGGAAAAGACAACTTTTACTATACCTCGGGAACTTTCATGTATACAAAAATTCCTTTTGGGTTAATGAATGCACTAGCTACTTTTCAGAGGGGAATGGACATAGCATTCATTGAAGAGAAGAAAAATTTTGTGGTTGTATATATGGACGATATAACAATATTTTCTAAATTTGAGGTATATCATTTAAACATATAGAAAATGTTTTCTTGAAATACATAAAATTTGGAATTTCTCTTAACCCAAAGAAGTCCCATTTTGCTATGAAAGAAGGAAAATTGTTGGGGTACATAATTTGCAAAGATGGGATAAATATTGATCTTAATAGGGTGGTTGTGAACCAAAAAAATGGTATTCCAAGGAACACGAAAGAAATTTAATAATTTCATGGAAGGGTAAATTTTTTGAGGATATTTGTTCATAATTTTGCAGAAATCATAAATTCAATCACTAATATGTTAATAAAAAATGAAGTAAAATGGATAATTAAAGCTAGTAAATACTTCAATAACATAAAATGGGTGATATTTGAACCACCTGTTCTGATTGGTCCAAATTTTTCAAAGGATCTCTTGCTATTTTCTTTTGCTTTAGAGCACATAATTGCTGGGGTATTACTACAAAAGATGATGAAGGTTTTGAGAAGCTGATTTCCTATTTTAGTAGAGAATTAAGAGATGCAGAACTCAAGTATAACGTAATGGAAAAACAAGTGTATTTTTTAATAATATATTAGAGTATACATTTTACGTTCTCATGTTATTTCCTTTGTTCCCAATAATACAGTGAAATATATCCTAACACAACCAAATCCTGAAGGTCATAGGGGAAAATAGATTGGAGTTATTCTTGAATATGATTTGGAAATAAAACCCACAAAGTTAATCAAAGAACATGGTTTGGAAAAATTGATGGCTAAATCGAATTGTGATTCATTACATATTGAACATATTTCTAATCTGTGAACACCGAGCCAGACACCGAGCCAGGAACCAGAGTTACATGTAAATGAATATTTTATCTCATCTCCATAGAATAAAGATAATTTTTATGTCCTACAAAATTTACAAGCTCCGTCATAATTGAGTAGAGATAAAGCAAGATCGATGAAATTGAAAGCAACATATTTTGTATCATGAATGGTTATATGTATTGGAGAGAATTGGGGGGGGTGGTGGTGGATTTTCATAAATTATTTACTTGAAGAAGAGACTAAAATCACTATGAAGGATTTTCATGAAGGCTTTTGTGGGGGTCACCATTACTAGAGAGCTATTGTAAAAAAAATTCTGAGGGCAACTTTTGATTGGCCACCCATGTTTTTTGACGTATATAAAGAAATAACATTTTTTCACCAATGTCAAATATTTGAAGGATGAATAAAATTGTTACCTTTTCCTTTGAAGCATATTTTTTTTGACGCACCATTCCTGCAATGGGGCTTATATTTTATTGGTGAAATAAATCATACTTATTTAGGGAAACAAAAGTGGAGTTTAACTACAACTTACTATTTCACCAAATGGATCAAAGTTGTGCCAACCCGAAGAGCTACAAATGTTGTGATTATTAAATTTTTGGAGGAAAATATCATTTTTATATTTGGTTGCTCAAGGAGGATCATTACAAACAATGCTCAAGCCTTCAAGTCCAAAACAATGGTGAGTGTTTGTCAAAGATATTATATCAATTTGAGTCACTCACCCACATATCATCTTCAAGGAAACGATTTAGATGAATAATCTAATAAAATCCTAGTTAGGATTACCAAACAATTATTGTAGGATAACAAAAAATATTGGCATTCAAAACGTATATTCGCTTTATGGGATGATAGAATTGGAACTAAAATGTGTTGGGCTTAGGGCAGACCTGGGTTCTATACTTTTGTCTTCGCACTGTTGATGTATATGTAACTTCGGAATGTATTCTTATATGTATTTTATATATTGTAACCCGATGTTTATTCCGGGATGTTTCTATTATGTATTTGAGTCATGTGGTCATACCCCGATGTTCCGATCGGGAGGATTAATAATGTAATCAAGTCATATCAAGTCATTAGGTAAGTCCCCATAGTTTAGGGGCACTTGAGTTATTATACACTAATTAAGGTGTAGGCTCGAGTAGTAATTATTAGGTTGAGTGCACTTCAAGTCAACAGAAGAATATAAATAGAGAGTGAGAGTCTCTCTATTTATCACTTGTGACTTAGCTCTCTTGCTCTCTCAAGTGTGGCGCACTTTTGGAGAAGGAAATTCTTGGGCTTGACAGAAGACAGAAGGCTGCTGTTGTGAAGGGAGGTCATCTTACTATTTTGGGATCACATCTTGTGGTGATACTATCTTAGAGGAAGTTGAGGGGTTTTCTCCATTTATGGTTTCCCCTCCTAAAATATTTGTGTCTCTTGTCTCTTTTGATATGCTTATGTGATTGCTGTGCTTGTTATTCTCTCAGTGAAAAGATCTTATCATAATGCTAGCTTAAATGTTGAAAAAACTAACATGGTATCAGAGCTAACCTGAGAAGAAGACATTGTGCAGCTACAGGAACTAGGGATTCCTATTTTGTGGATCTTCCTCCACATATTTTCAGCAAAAGTATGATAGGATGACTCTCCATTGAAGGGTGCATCGTTCTGTCGATACGGAATTCAATTTCAAGCATTTTCAGGTTCGATGTGGAAATTAGGGCTTTCTACAGAAGAGGAATTTTTGAGTGAGACTAGAATAGGATTGTTCTCCTCATCAAAACCGGAATTTAGAGACCTGGATCAATAAATTTGGTTGGGTAAAACTCCGGGAAAGTCAAACCCTAGTTTGACCCTGAGTTAGGAGAAACCCTAAATCCGAGATTGGTGAAGTCTCAGAAGCTGAAAATTGTAGGGTCCGAAGCAAAAATCCTGATGAACACTGTGTCCAAAGGGAAGCCTCTGATTAGCTGTATTCCAGGAGATAGGATCTCTCCAAGTTAAGGTTCCAGCCCCTTCCAGAAATCATCCATAAACAGGACACCTGGGGAGATCTGCAATATCCTGGGCTACAGAGGTCCAAATGGAATTCCTGAAGATGTTCCAGAAATTTCACGGACTTTAATTTCTGTGGTCCGAAGGTCAGACTCAGAATATGAACGAGTGACACGTGGCATGCCGTACAACTTTGCTGTTCTGAATAGTCCTGTAACAGGTGACCTTGGGAAAAGGATCATAAATTCCAAATGGTGAAACCAATTCTGATGAACCCTGTGTTTTTGGATCAGGTACATGCGAGGTTACCTCAGTGAGAAATTTCAGACACATAGGATCAGTAATTTCGGAGATATTACAGAAATAGTAACAGGCATTTCTGCAGAAGAAATCAGTAAATTAGGGCTTCCTGTTCCGGGAGCTTCCCTCCACTGTTTTCAGAAAAGGAGTACATTGGACAGCTCCATA
>LPNX010833245.1:73759-147431 GCA_001517045.1 Pseudotsuga menziesii | reverse complement strand
TTATGGTTTCCCCTCCTAAAAGCTTTGTGTCTCTTGTCTCTTGTGATATGCTTATGTGATTGATGTGCTTGTTATTCTCTCAGTGAAAAGATCTTATCATAATGCTGGATTAAATGTTGAAAAAACTAACACGCACCAACAAAAGACCCACAATGTTGGCCCTTTCGGCAACAACCTATGAACAGGTTGCAGTCTCACCCGAAACAACTATGGGGTGTTGCAGAATCAGGTTTCTGCAAGCAGAAGAGGGATATTACTGTACCTTTAGCCTTTAACAAATAATAATGATTCAATACAGAGCTTCAACATTCACTATATAACTTCACGGTTAGATAAACAAACAGTGACTTGCTTAACCCTTAACTGGGAATTCACAGCGAAGTTAATATTTAGCAGTGATCTTACTTTATCAATTATCTACTTATCAATGCATAAAATACCAGAACAAAAACAACACAAAAGAACCACGACACAAGATATAACATGGTTCACCCCCAGTGTAGGGGCTACGTCCATAGAACTGCGTTTTATTCAACTCTTTACAAAAACCACAGTTTTGATCTGCGCACTCAGCTGCAGATCCCTTCAATTCCCCAAGCTATGCACTAAGCTGCAGATCTTCCTAATCACCAAAAACCCTCTGCGCACACAGCTGCAGAGGTCATCCATGCACACAGTTGGGACTTAACCTTTCTTACAAAACTAGCCTTAGCTTCACATCAATTCATCTTACATCAAAATCCTAACCTGACTCATTTACAAGAGTGCTTATTTATACAGTTCACTTTTTACAAAACCCTGGGCTTAAACCATGGGCACCCCGAAACCATAAACCCTGGGCTTAAACCATGGGTGAATTACAAAAAGAGGGCTTTGACTCAACCCCGACACCCCTAAGACTATTTTGAGGCGCAAATCCGCTTACAAGCTTCCACAAAATCCATGGAGTTACCAAACTTAAGGACCGTTAAGGTGCGCACACCAACAGGCCCCTAAGACTCACCAGTGTCCCATCCCGAGACACTCTGCTGCTTTTCTGGTGGTAGAATATTGTTGGCGAAAATAGTGCACTGCTTGCTGAGTCCATACATGCTATCGTCGGCTGCTTGCTCCTTCTTTGTGGTCTCCTTTCGCACTCTATCAGGATTTGTATCCGTCTGCATCTCTGTATATTTATGATGGTCATGGGACTCATTGGGCCTTCTAAATCTATCAGCGACCCCATCCCATGAACTGCCTCCCGTTCATGTCCTATCAAACATTTGACCATCCACAACTTTGGGTCCTTAACAGGCAGTGCCCCTGTGATTGCATGCCAATGTAATTTTGCATAAGACAAACAACATGCCTCGATTCTGCTGAGCCAAGGGGATACATCTCGGGATCCTTCGGGGTCTTTATTGAGGGCTTGTGCCTTTCTTCGTTCCGCTTAGAGTGAGCTTCTTCCTTAAATTTCTTTCTGGTTGATCGTTTCTGCATTGGCTGCTTTGGCGCTGGGAACATCTCCTTACAGGGTGGATTGCTCATAAGGTTCTACAGACCTCTCTCCCTGAACTCTCGTGACAATTCCTAGACTTCGCGATCATTTGACATGGTGATAACTATAAACTTAAAGACATGCATAGTGCAAGAGTCGTAGGCCGGTGTAGCTTCTTATAGAATCCTGCAACAAAATATGTCATCATGGTGCATTAATGACGCCAAATATGATGGAGCGGCGGTAAATCCTGTCCACGCGGCGCTAGATTTTCCCAAGATCTCATCATTACAGGCAGTTAAGGCAGTTCACATGCCAGGCCACCAAGTCTAGTTTGTCCCATCAGTCACATTTTAGGTTACGACACACCTTTGTTATTCGACATAACCACTAACTTCAGCTTCGCCTCAATGAGTACCTTCGACATAATATTCACCTTCGACCCATCCTGACCCACGCGGAAACCAAACTTCAACCTCAAACTTTGACAGTCTTCAGCACTTCGTAGCTTTGAGAACAGCTTCATTGAAGTCTAGTACCCAATTTCAACTATTTTTTGTACTTAGACTCTCCTTCTTTCTGTTACTTCTGATTAGCGGGTCCGGGCTTGTCCCTGTACTTCTTTAATCTACTTACATTCACCATAGAAGGTAAAAGTTCTCCATTTAATTTAGCTAACTGGACTGCGCCACCATCAGTAACTCTCTGCACTATGTATGGTCCTTGCCAATGTGTCTTGAACTTACCTGGGAATTTCATGAATTTACTGTCATATAAGAGCACGAGATAAACCTGCTCGAACTGCTTCTTTTTTATGTGTCTATCATGCCATGCTTTTTCTCTAGCTTTCTGTACTTGCTTCTAGAACCCTGCAATGAATCTTTCTTCTTCAAGTTCTAGTATCTTTGCCAGCCTTTCTTTTATCATAGCTGGGTCATCCATCTCTGTGAAAGCAGATATTCTTAGGCTGGGAACAATGTACTCCATGGGCATAATTGCTTCTTGTTCATAGACCAATCTAAAAGGTGTATGGCGTGTCAACTTCTTGCAGGTGGTTCTATAAGCCCATAGTACTGCTAGAATTCTAAGATCCCAATCATTTATGTTAACATTGCAAACCTTCGTCAGGGAATGTTCAAGGATCTTGTTAAAGGCTTCAACAGTTCCATTTTCTTTAGGATGATAGGCAGTACTCTTCGGATGATATACTTGAAATTATTTAGTCAATAATTCAATAGTCTTATTTAGGAAATGTGATCCTTGATCACTCATAAGAATTCTACGACACCTAAATCTTGACAAGATGTTATCGAAGATGAACTTCGCAGCTGTAGTAGCGCTACAGTTCTTGACTGGTTGAGCTTCGGCCCAACGGGTAAGGTAGTTAGTTGCTGTAACAATGTATCTTGCTCCTGATTTCTTTGTAGGGGGATTGATAGGTCCAACAAAATCAATAGCCCATTTGTCAAATGCTTGCAAAGTTACCTGTGGAACCAGACGCATCTCATCTCTCTTGGATGGTTTGCCCCTCTGACAGATATCGTAGCTGTGACAGTACTCTCTTGCATCCTTATGAATTGTGGGCCACCACAATCCGGCTGTCAGAATCTTCTGTGCTGTAGCTTTTCCTGCGTAATGACCTCCTACTGCTCCAAAATGTGCCTCAGCAAAAATTAATGGCTTTTCATGCTCCAGGACACATCTGCACAGTATTTCATCTGGTCCCATCCTATACAGTTGTCCTTCTATTGAGGTAAAGTCGGCTGCTCTAACCACCAGTCGCTTCTTCTACTGTGTTGTCATCTCGGTGGGTGCAAAACCTGTAGACAAGTACTGAACAATATCCTGAAAATAGTCATCAACTAGCTGGATGGAAAATAACTAGGCATCAGGAAGACCGTCGTACAAACTAGTGGGTTCTTCGCCTGACTTGAGCCTCGACAAGTGGTCCGGACCTAGCTTAAGTCTTCCAGGCTTAACTATGATCTCAAAGTCATATTCCTGAAACAGAATCAGCCAGCTGCATATCCTTCCACCTAGCATAGACTTTTTAACCAAATACTTCAGAGTAGAATGGTCAGTGAACATCTTAAAATGAGATCCTAACAGATAGTGTCAAAACTTCTGCAATGCATAAACCATAGCTAGACCTTCTCGTTTTGTCGTAGTATAATTTTTTTCTGCTATGGACAATTTTCTACTTGCAAAAGAAATAGGGTGATCAATATTACCTTCACATGACTGAGCCAATACTATACCCAAAGCAATGGAAGATGCATCAACATGCACATGAAACTCCTTATTCCAGTCAGGGAATACAAAAATAGGGGCAGTTACCATCTTTTCCTTCAAAATATCCAAGCTTGCTTGACACTTAGGTGTCCATTCAAACTTAATATCTTTCTTCAACTGCTTTTCCATAGGGGCTATGATCTGAGGATATCCTTTAATGAATTTCCTGTAATATTCAGTATGAACAAGCGTGGTGTGAAGTTTCTTAACAGACATCGGAGGTGGCAGGTTCACAATAATGGCTATCTTCGCAAGATCCATCATCAATCCTTGTTTACATACAATGTGACCTAGCATAATTCCAAAAGGTGCACAAAAGATACACTTTTTCAAGTTCAAGGAAATTTGATGCTATCTACACTTGTTTAGCATAAGTCTTAAACTAGCTATATGGTCTTTTAGTAACCCAAAGATAGTCCAATAAACTTCTAAAAAATTATTTATAAATTCCTTAAATGCAGAGATGACTACTCTAGAAAACATAGTAGGTGCATTCTTTAATCCAAAGGGCATAACTGTATACTGAAAGGATCCCATTTCTGTAGCGAAGGTTGTCTTATGTTGATCTTCTGGAGCAATTCTGATCTGATGGTAGCCTGAAAATCCATCAGTAAAAGAGTACACTTCTTGACCTCCGACATTGTCTAAAACTTCATCTGTAAAGGGAGTAGGGAAAGGATCATGCAAGCAGGCATCATTCAGCTTCCTCAGATCAACATAGATTCTGATTTCTCCCTTGGTCTTCTTTTCTTGCACCACCATAGGACTGACCCATTCGGATTCTTCAACAGGCTCAATAATTCCTGCAGCAAGCATCTTATCTAGATCCATTCTAACATTTTCTTTATACTTAGGATTCAGCCTATAAGGGCGTTGTTTCACAGGCTTCGCATCAGGTTTCAAAGGGATTTTTATCACTCCTATATCACCAAGGATACATTTCATCTCTGAGAACTTCGTCAGAAATAGGACCTGATATTCATGGAGAAGTTGGGTCACTTTGCTCACCATTTCTTCATCCCAATAATCTCCAATGGTGGCGTACTTAGGTTGTTCTTCGGATTCAATGTTTATTGTCTGCGTCTTCAGGGGCTGAGTCACTTCAGGTGCTTCGACTGCTGGTCCATGTACTTCGCAGTGTCCTTCTGACTTAGGAATGTTAATGTTGCGCGGATCATCATCCTCGTCAATTGCGAGGTTATAACATTCTACTGCATTGGCTTCTTGTTCCTTCCAATCAGGTTGGTACTCACCTATTTCTTTATCATCAAACACCTTAGTATGGATAAACCTAATAGCTGCATCTAAAGCAGGACAAACCTCATTAATAGAAAATGTAAGCACAAAACTATCAACAACATAATCCCAACTTACAGTACCATGGCGAAGCTCGACTTCTGCATACCAGTTCTTTGCTATAGGTTCCAGAGTATGCACAAACCTATGTACCCACTCTTCACGAGGTACACACTTCCAGGCTTCGTAGAATTGCTCCAAATGTTCCCGAGGGCTAGTCTTACCATTAAACTTGCTTCGCACCTCCTGAGGTTGATCCATGAATCTCAGGAAAAGGGACTTTTGGCACGCTTCCCAATTATGAATGTACTTTTTATGACCATTCCACCATCTGGCTACTGTGGCTCTGAATGCTGAATCTAGAGTCTCCATTTTCTGTGAATTTGGTACCTCCTCGGAGAATTGTATAATAAAATCTATGGGGTCTGTCAAGCCATCAAAGGTAGGCAAGTCTCTTTTCTGGGGACCAAGCCATCTGAGAGACTTGGTAATTCTGGAACATCGATGTCCATGTATCTCATAGAGTCTATTCTACCAATTCTCTATACCATCGTCTGAATTAGTCATGCAGGAGCTGTCACACTGCCAATCCATGATACCTTCAGCAGTAGGGTCAACATAATCTTTTTCCTTAGCTGTGATGTTGTAGATACGATCCAAAACATCTTGATCTTCATCTCTGAGTGGTTATGTGTACCTTTCTCCTTGAGAAGGGTCCAATGGTACTATGACTCTCAAACCTTTCCCTTCAAAATTCATTTGTCTCTTCTTAAGGTTAATGACTGCATAATTTTCCATTGCCAATTCAATTCCTAACAAGGCTAGATAAAGATTTCTATCATCGATTATCTCAATGACTTAAAAGTCTGCTAAGGTACTGACTCCATCAATGTCTACTGGGGCACTAGGGAATCTTCCTAGGGGCACAATCTTCTGCTGATTGGCTAATATCAACTGTATAGGAGACCATTCCAGGGTAGGTTTTCCCATTTGTTCCCAGGTTTGCTTAGTTAGGACATTTACTTCTGATCCCAGGTCCAAAATCACATCAGTCATGTCATACTCTCCTATCTGAGCATGCAACCTCATTTCTCTTCCTGTTCTTCTGACTCTATTAATAGTTTTCTCCTTACCAGAGCTTCGCTGAGGTTCACAAGAAGCAATAAATTTCTCCAGCTCATTTAAAGCATTCTGATTTCTTAAGAGTTTCATACAACTCTGTAAAAAGGATGACATGGTACTTACTTTATCCGTCGAAGCTTCTTGAGAATGTGACTGCTGCTGATGTGGTTGTGCAGGTGCTACTGATGTGCTTGGATCAACAAAGTATTTTTTGGCTTCCATAAATGTCTCTTTTTCTCTTCCCACATCGAAGGTTGGAATTTTCTCTGGGGCCTTACGAACCCAAGCCTCGTCAGGCTATTTCTCCTTGTTCTGCACTTGCGTCGTAGCTCCACTTCTAGTAACAACATTAATGGCTGGGACAGGTCTTTGCTCTACAGCAATCATCTGAATATTCTGAGTATGAGCACTATTTATTTCTTGAATATTGGCTATCAGTTGCGGGCACTACTCAATGACATGATCTACTGTTCTGCAATATCGACACGTCGTAGTTGGGTTCCGAGGGTCTCTAGCTAGATGTCCGGCCTGGTTACTGTTATAACAGATAACTTGGCCTCATCCTCTTCTAGCCATACCACCACGACCACGACCTCCAAAAGTACCTCGACCCAATGTACTACCACGGTATCCATATCCATCATTGCCTTGTCCATCGTTTTGTACCCTATAAGCATCATATGTTCGTTCTCTCATGAGGTCAAAGCTGCGACAATCATCTTTGTTGTGTCCAACTGTCTTGCAGAACTTGCAATAGGGGTTCTTAGGTACTTGCACATATCTCTATAGCAGATAGGAGTCTTCCGGTTGATGTTGGCCAGTTGTCCTACAGATCTCACAATATAGAACACTAGGGTTGAACGGGTTTGGCGCACCAGAATTCAGGTAATTTCTTACTGCAGGACACTGTTCCTTGTCGTGACCCTCTGTCCTACATCGCATACACCAAACCTAATCTCCAACGAATTTCCCTTTCTTCATGTCACGAAGCTCTAGAGCCATTTTTTCCAACTGCGCTTGTATTTGGGCTATACCAGAATTATCTTCGGTAGGAGTTGTTTCAAGCTTCATAGCAATTTCCAAAGCCTCTTGCTGATTAGCAACCTTCTGTTGCATGAGGGGCATCCTGATATGTGGTAAAAACACTGCAATGAACCATTCCTTATGCTGCTCTGGTCCAATAGTGCAACTAACTTGATCTAGCAGAACTTTAAACCTCTGATCAAAATCCCAAACTGGTTCTCTTCGCCTCTGCTGAATCTCTTTCATTTCAGTTATACATTGTGACTCTGACTTAGGCTTCTTGAACTCTTTCATCATTGCTGCTTTAATATCAGCCAAGACACGGTTCTGAGTACTGGAAAACTTCATGAACCGGGTCAAAGCTCGGTCTCTAAAAGAAGTAACGAGCTGCACTCTTCTTATATCTTGATCCGTAATGTTCTTAGCAGTCCACACTACTTCACATAAGAACCATAACTGTTCTGGATCCTCTGATCTAGTTCCTTTGAAAACAGGGAGGTTAATATCATCATTCTAGGCCATGGTGGATCTAGGGGGGGATGGAGGGGGACTGGTAGTAGGCGGGGAAGAACTTACTGGGGTAGATTGACCTGCGACAGGAATACTCGGGCTAGGGTTACTTTTAGACTGCGACGGATTCTCAGGGATAACAGATCTTCACTGCGGGGTTACCGGAGGGTTTCCAACAGAAGGGGTTTCATCGGGCTCTGAAGCTGCTGGACTTATGGGGGTATACTTGGTATTCTGACCTAGGGTATAGGATCCAAAATTTCTCTTGTACCTTTTGCCACTTCGCAGCAAACCACTTTTCTCGTCGAAGTCACTTTCACTTGCAAACATAGGTTAGTAATACTAAATCTAATAGTCTAATTCAATGAGCAATATACCTTTTTCAGCCAATAGCATTTTAATTCTCAAGCTAAATGAATTCAAGTACTTACCCCTTGGTCCATTGAAAAACTGTCATTCGGCTTCGCTAAAAGAGGTACTTGTGTCGATGGCAAACTCCGTCACAAATGCTTCAAGAGTTCACGTCGTTTAGAAATCAACAGCTTGATAGATCGCGTTTTTTACTCTTTTCAATATGTTAATTCGTGTGGGGGTCCAATCAGAAAACTGACCCTCTTGGAAGTTTGTCTTTCTCTCTGTCAACCTGGATAATCACTGGTGCAACTCTATGTGGATACTACCAAAGAAAATTTCATAAACATCAGAAAAAATGTACCTTTGTAAAAAGTCGTTTGAACTATGATGAGGATCTTTATTCTCTTTCTTAGCAAATTTCAGATACGTCTCTTCAATCCAATCACCGATTTCGTTCACTGAGGGTCTCCAAAACATAGCCCTCTAGGTAGGACGTAAACCCTCTTGAGCAGATACTGAGTTCAACCGGCAACAGAACCAATTTGTTGGGCTTAGGGCAGACCCGGGTTCTATAATTTTGCCTTCGCACCAACAAAAGACCCACAGTGTTGGTCCTTTTGGCAACAACTTGCGAACAGGTTGTAGTCTCACCTGAAACAGCTATGGGGTGCCGCAGAATCAGGTTTCTGCAAGCAGAAGAGGGATACTACTGTACCTTTATCCTTTAACAAATAATAATCATTCAATACAGAGCTTCGACATTCACTATATAACTTCGCGATTAGATAAACAAACAGTGACTTGCTTAACCCTTAACTGGAAATTCACAGCGAAGTTAATATTTAGGAGTGATCTTACTTTATCAATTATCTACTTATCAATGCATAAAATAAAAGAACAGAAACAACACAAAAGAACCACAACACAAGATATAACGTGGTTCACCCCCAGTGTAGGGGCTACGTCCACAAAACTACGTTTTATTCAACTCTTTACAAAAACCACAGTTCTGATCTGCGCACTCAGTTGCATATCCCTTCAATGCCCCAAGCTGCGCACTAAGCTGCAGATCTTCCTAATCACCAAAAACCCTTTGCGCACACAGCTGTAGAGGTCTTCCATGCACACAGCTGGGACTTAGCCTTTCTTACAAAACTAGCCTTAGCTTCGCATCAATTCATCTTACATCAAAATCCTAACCTGACTCATTTACAAGAGTGCTTATTTATACAGTGCACTTTTTACAAAACCCTGGGCTTAAACCATGGGCACCCCGAAACCATAAACCCCGGGCTTAAACCATGAGTTAATTACAAAAAGAGGGCTTTGACTCAACCCCGAAACCCCTAAGACTATTTTAAGGCACAACTCCGCTTACAATCTTCCATAAAAACCGCGGAGTTACCAAACTTAAGGACTATTAAGGTGCGCGCCCCAACAAAATGTCAATTCGTACTTCACCCTTTCAACTGGATTATGGGACAGAAGTATTTTTCCACCTTCTTTGGGATTACCTATAATGAAATTTTTGCAAGACCAGGAGGAAGAGACTAATGATATTCAGATGAGAATTAACCAGTTCATATAGGCTCAGGAATTAAGTTAGGTAGTATGTGACAAAGCTCAAAATTTTCAAGAGAAAATGAAAAAGGTGTTTGATAATAAAACAAAACCTAAATATTTTCAAATCGATGATTTTTTGTTAAAATGGGATGCCATAAATGCAGATGATGATAAAAACTTTGATCATATCTGGAAGAGACCATATATAGTAGCTGCTTTTCACAGAAAGAACATGATCATTTTGCATGATTTGAATGGAGATGTGTTGGCTAGAGGCCTGGTGAATGGGATGTTTTTAAAACATTATTCTAAGTGAAGGGTCTGAAAAGTTCATTGTATATAATCACTATACATTTCCATTGCAATTTTAAGTTACAAGTGTGGACAAATTTCCAAATTTTACTCCCGAAGGGAAGGCCCTAAGGTTTGGAAAGGGATTGACATTTTCACAAAAACAAAATCCAAAAGTTGTAATATAAGCTTTTCAAGTTTGAGGTAGATTGTGGCCCAATGGATGAGGCACAAGGTATGTAGCTTCTTTTCTACCTCACAGGGAAGATAACATCCCCATTGTATCTAGATGTTAACACCTAATTTCTAAGCTAAGAATTCAAAATGAAATGTTAAATGGGAATAGAAGTTTGTGCTAAGGAGTATATAATGGGGCTTGAAAAGAGAAATTTCCCTTAAGTAAATGAAGGCCACATAACCTTTTTTATGAACAAGAGTGGAGACGGGAAGGGATAAAGAAATAAGGAATGCAGGGGATACATGTGGAGGCATGGGACCCAGACATAAAAACAAAAGAGAAAGGTAAGCGTGTGAAATAGAATGGACGGCAAGGATTAGAGGGAGGTTTGATCAATGGTTTCTACATGATCTAGAGATCAAAGTTGCAAGAAGGATTAGGATATAGAGTGGTAGCAAATTGTAAACCACTTCCATGTGGTGCTTTGTGATAAAGTCTGTTGAGGAAAGAATTGAGGAAAAAATAGACTACCAAAGTTTCTGAAACCATGTTGTTCATTGTATAAAGGTATGATTGGAAGAGTAAAAAATTAATTTTTGTCTTGACATTGTAAAAGAGTGTAGACATCGACAATGCACTAGTTTTCATCTTCGGTCGGGGTTCAAAGGTGAATTGATAAATGTTTTTCCATTTACCAGGTAGCTATGAAACTTAAAATCCTATTGGGTCATCTTTTGTCATGGAAAAATGTTAGGGTTCTATGTTGCTCTGTAAGGTCTTGGATGTAAAAGAGGAAAGTTTAGTTGACATAGAAGGGAGATTTTTTAGCTAAATCTATATGTAGGCAATGTTTCTCAGTCCAAAGAACATTTGTGGGAACTTAACTCATAGGGAAAACATGTATTGAATATTCACAGTTCCTTCTTATATCATTTTCCATCGAATAGACTCTACATTTTCTAGATTTTTTGGAATGGTGTGTTAATAAATACTTGTTTACTGAAAGGGTAATTATGAGAAATGTTACCACCAAAATTCTCTTTTAGTTTAATCCAAGAGTGGTTTGTGAAGTCTTTATTCTAACTGAAAAGTTTCCTAGAAACCCTAAAATGTTTTGTGAGGAAGCTTTATTCAATTGTATAGAGAATGTAAATTTGAAGATAGAGATACCATCTTGACAGGAGTTTGTAAAAATGGTCAGTTGTTAGAAAAGCTTTCCTTACCTTTAAGTGTCAATATTTTCTAGGAAGAAGTTCAATTAGTTTTGTCTTTGTTGAGTCAGATCTTAGGTTATGATGATGTTGCAGCAAAAACCTGTACATATGCATCAGTATTAGTTTGCAAGGAGAGAATAGAGTTAGATTCCAGATATAAATCAAAGTTTGATTTTGTTTCAAGATATGTAGAGAAGAAGAAACAGTCTTTGGATGAATAACATAATCTATTTCCTCAGGTGAGAAAATTGACATATCAACAACTCTCATTCATTTCCACCAAAGATTTAGAGAGGAAGACCTTGAAGTTCGCAGTGGTAAGTAACGAAAGTGTATCAAAGATGGAGGTCAGATTGGACAAGACCAGTGTTCTCGATGAAATTCAGCTTCATCAAAAAACTAGTGATGTGATGTACTCTAATTTATTACAATCTACTTTGAAGATCACAAAGTAACAATTAGTAATAGAAAAGTTGGAAAATCAACTCAGGAAAGAGAAGGTTGAGAATAAGTTGAATTTAGTTCAACTTAAAAAGTTGCAAATGAATCTTATAGTTCCAGGGGCTTAGCCAAATAATATTTAGTTAACTAAGAAGCTTCTTGAAGGAAAATAAAATACCATTCAAACAATCAAGAATAAACTCAAAGTCCTATAGCACAACATGTTCAGTATTTTGAGTTAATTACATTACAACAAGAAAAGGAGAAAATTCATCAAGAAATGATGGACTATAAAGGAAAAATGTTTAAGATGGAAGAAGAAAAATATGCTTGGGAGATAGAAAGACTAGTATTATTGTCACTATTGAATGTAGTTGTCATTGTTGTGAAAGGAGTTCAGTAATGACAAAGGGATAATAAAGGACATGAAGGCAGGGAAAAATCAGTGTAAGAGAAAGTAATAACAAAAAAAGTAATGGCATGGCATGCATAATGATGTGGCATGTGTGATGAGGATGGAAAGGCACATGATGGTGTTATGATGCTATCATGAAGTCAGTTTTGAAATCTGACATCATTCTAGAAAATTATGGAAACTTTGTGAAACTTTGAATATTTACTAAGTATGGAAATATTAGTCAAATCTTCCCTAAGAAAACGCTTGCCATAATTCACAGGTTAAGGAAAATGTAGTTAAAACTGCCCTAAGGAAAATCCCGCCATAATTCATAGGTTAAGGAAAATGCTTGCCCCATCCTGTCAGACTATATCTTGTTGAAGTGGCTATCTGACCATGGTCTCATTTTAAAGCAAATAGTAAATTAGACAAAGTTGAATGGTCCATATCAAAGGAGAGAATATAGATCGACAATAAGGAAAGGATCTGAAAAGTAAATGTGCACAGAAGATAACATTCCATAGCACCAAAGTGAAGTTATGTGTTTGATGGCTGATAAACTGACGAGCAGGATTCCGCAAGTGATCGACAATTCACAGGAGTTGCGGAAAGAGTGTTGGGAGTAGGGAAAGGAAAGAAGAATTCACTTAGAAATATTCCTAAGTATGGAGAAGAGATAAGGAAGAAGAGAAAGGAGCTACAATAGAGGCAATGACAGGAAAGAAGAAGAGAAAGGAGTTGCAACAGAGGTAGAGATAGGAAGGAAGAAGAAGGAAGAGCCACGATAGAAGGATGAAGAGCGACAAAAGGAAGAGCCATGAAAGAAGGATGAAGAGAGATAGAAGAAGGATCCATGATGGAAGGAAGGAATGTGACAAGATAAGATGTGATGGAATAACAGTAATAAAAGACGTACAAGTGACATAATGACTTGAAAATGACAGTAATGCATAATGGCTAGAAAGGAATATTGCCATAAAGATGGTGGGTATGAGTTTGACTAGAACTAGTAGAAGCCACACGTAAGAAGACATTATTGTAAGGAAGACTATTAGCACTTAATTTTAGGTGTCACTAGAATAGGAAATACATCCTATTGGATAAATATAGAAGTCATATGAGAATTTAACAAGTAATGAGTATGTAAAGAGTTTGTAACAAGTTTGTAAACAAGTCTATAAACAGAATAACCCAAAATGTATGTGGGTTAGCTTCTGGAATGTTAGTTCCTGATTATTGTTAGTTGTCTATAATTGTTGTTTGTTAAAGGTATTTGAGTGCATTTGAGTTGAAGAATCTGCAGCTGAGTGCACTGAAGTGTAGGAAAGGTTGAGTCGATCCAGGCTATGTGTGGATTGTTAGTAGAGTTGAGTAGGAAAAGAGTAGAGAAGAACATCAGAGAGCATGAGAGAAAAAAATATCTTGTAAAGTTAAAAAACAAGGTCTATAGTAGATTCTACAGCTTAGTGCATAGATGAAAGGTGCATATATTTCTCATCCCAAATAAAGAGCAACTTGTCAATTTTTCCTGGATGGGTTTCCACGTTAATTTCAGTGTATTTGCATGAATTTTTAATGTATTTAATTTATCTGTATAAATATTACAGTGAATGAATGCTTATAAGTTTGATCATGAATGAATATATGTCTATCAGTCATGTTTTTATCAGTTAAATGTATTTATGCTGCACTTGGATTGGCGTTAGAACCATTGCACAAGAATAGTTGAGTTAATATCTAACTGCTCATAATATGCATAAGGTACCATAAGAATAGTATGCGACACCATAAACCTCCCACCCAATTGTGGAAACATGGTTTTGGAAGTTACCCAATAAGGAAAGAGAGATATCTTGGGTGAGACTGCATCTACGAAGTAGGTGTGACCGACTGAGATTTAACCAAAATTGAAAATCAATCCAACAAAACACTCTAAACCTTTACTGTAATCCCATTTCATAGTTGGAGAGTAGCAACAAATAGCTAAAATTCCAACTAGAATTCACTACCTAGAAAAAAAAACTTGCTAACCTATGAGGTATGAGAGCATGAAAACTCCCAACTAAAGAGTTGGAATCCATCACAAACTTTATCCTCTATAGGGTGATGAAATATGAGTCAGATAATATGTCTTGAAGAGAAATCATGGCTAAGGTATATCCCCCCTACCGAGAGGGATCTCGGGTAAACATCCCTAGAATAATGGTAACTAGGATACCCTGTTCATGGCATGTTCGAGTAGGTGATTTGCCACTTCATCCTTTGTTCGTTGTGCCGTCACCAGGGCTCACAAAATGAAGACTAAAAGTAGGTGTCATTTAGTATAGAAGGAAGTGTAGTATTCTACCCATACCTTTGAAATAATACTTGTGAATTCGACCCTCCTAAGGAAGAGACCTACCCAACAAATTGTTTGTAACTGTGTCAATAAATAGTAGGGGGTTTCGATACCATAAGCGTCAAATACTATGTATCATATGTAAGTTACAAAGGGGAATTATTTCAATGACTATATCTAGTGTCCTAAATCAAATACAAGATTATTTTTTGGTCCTCAAATGAGGTTAATCTGTTTTAATTTATGGTTTATTTTAAGGCTTCATTGACAACATGAACCAACAATATTTTAACTTAGCGAGTGATTTGTGTGCATTGGTTTTTTGTAAATCATATAACTAAGAAAATAAATGCTAAACATAAATGAAAATTTCCAATACTAAGTTTATACTTTTCTATAAAATATCACTTTAACATAAAAACGATATGACTAAGAATTCAATTTTCAAAGCATAGAAATATTATTAAGGAAAATTGTTGCCAACACTTTTGTTTTTGTCTTTTGGAGAGTGGAAATAAATATTTTTGTAACTTTTGAAGCATAATTAATAGAAAAAAAATTACATATTTGAATTCCTCTCAAAAAATTATATGGCTTGAAAAAAACACGCAAATCCAAGTCCAGAAGACAAAGATATCTTTGTTCAAAAAATGACAATTTTCAGCAATTTTATGCGTAGACAAAAATATTACAGAGGACGTTTTGAAAGAGAGAAGGATCATATTGATCAATAGAAGGTGGATTTAGGCCGGTTTCATCACTATAAAAAATTAAATATAAAAAATAGACAAAAAATCAAGCATATAGAGAAAGACCAACATAAAAAACTAAGAGAGAAAGGTGGTTGAATAGAACCAGAAATTGATATCGATCAAACCTAATGGAGTTGCCAAAACTATCACTGGTTTTTGCAAACCAGTATTTACGAAAAGGAACGTACTAAGGTTTATGGAAACCTTTAAAGTAGTTCAAATAGGGAAAATTTAAAAAACTAATAAGCATAAGCAAAAACTATGTTAAGCATCAACATAACTAGAATTAAAAACATACAAGAAAATCTAAACTAACATTGGATATATTCTTTGACACATGTACTCAAAGAATGAAATAACTAGTTTCTATTTTAATAAAAACATGTACTATATAGTGACCAATGGCTACCTCAGATTAGCAGTGATAGGGGGGCTTGTAGCTTTTTGGAGAAGAGTGAAACTAGTCTCTTAATTACTTAGTGTTCTCCAGTCGTAGCTCACAAGGTGCAGATCTAGGTAAAATGGGAATAGTCAAGGGAGTTTCAGATCTCAAGGGGATATTTTAGCATAGTAAGAGGATGAGAAATGAGTGGAGAAGTTATGTTGTAATGGGGGGCCTTCATGGTCAATTTATAGTCACTATAGGTAGGATGGAGGGATAAGGATCAATTGGAGATGTTTCAATTTTTTATTTTTTTATGTTTTGAAGTTTATTTTACCTCTCCAAGATTTTTGGGATCCTTATCCATGCTTTTGGGTAAGTGTCAAGTTTTCATTTTGTAAAAAAGGAAATACCCAAAATATCATTTTAGGCAATATGACTCGTAATTTTTATTAAATGAGTCAATTTAATAATTAAAATGGTCGTTTATGATTGACTTAGGTATTTTGGATGAATTAAGGTTTGCATGGTGGAAATGAAAAGTGGTCAAAGGCATAT
Source organism: Pseudotsuga menziesii (assembly GCA_001517045.1). NCBI lineage: Eukaryota > Viridiplantae > Streptophyta > Pinopsida > Pinales > Pinaceae > Pseudotsuga > Pseudotsuga menziesii. Next base: position 131,243 of record LPNX010833245.1, on the reverse strand, counting down.
AGGTTTTAGGAGGATAGGTCACATGTAAGGTGGACAAATTTTTGTTCTAACACTAGTTGTTTCCAGTTGGGGATGAGTGGAAAATTATGGGTATAATGACCATACTCACCACAAATTGAGAAATAATAGTTTGTCCTCGGGTTGGAAGTTTTCCCTATTTTGAGAGGTTCATTAGTTCTTGCATTTGGGTTACTCAAATTCGTGTTTTGTTGGGGAGGGGTTTCCCCCTTTGCCCCTTCTGTTGGTTGAGTTTGTTCTTCTTTTTCTTCTTCCCCTAATTTTTAGGGTTCTAGGGATTGAGGTGTTCAACTACTCAAATTGTTGAGCATGCTTATGAAAAGAAGGTTGGAATAAATTAACCCCCATATGAGGCATAGGGGTCGAACCAGGATGACACAAGAATGAGTAATAAATATTATACCCATTTGGTGAGATATATTCTTATTTCACTCGTGACTGCTTGAAATGTGTTAGGGTAGGTGGGACTGTAGCACCCATACTGTTGTTGTCCAAATGGAGGATTTTGGATCGTAGTATGAGGTGCTGACATAATGAGCATGGGTGGATACTCCACCACCATAGGGGGTGGTATAGGAGTTAGTTGTGGGGGTAATTTTCCCTACTCAAAAATGGACCAAATAATCCCATCCATTGAATTCAAATACCCTACATGGGGGGATTCAAAGAACAATATTGAGAGGCATCGAGGAGGGTGTTGTATAAGTACCTGAGTTGTGCAGAGATGAGATCAAAGTGTTGGTCCTTCATGATTTCCTCTTCCTCAGTGATAATTAGTTTTCCACATCATTGATTATGGTGGGTTAGAGAGATTCGATAAATTAATCCAATTAGAAATAATATTGAATATCTATTTTGCACAAATTTTGATCCCTACACCACTAGTGGATATGATTCACTAGAGACTGAACCAATTCATCCACAATACTATAATTATGGGAAGCTTTCATGAGTGGGTTGTGGGGGCTATGCTTAAGTGAGTCCTTTGGAATGCTTGAGATTTGTTCCATGCTTGGGCATGGAATTTACAAAGGGACTCTCAAAGGATTAGGTATGTCCTCTCCTTGAGTAAGGTCAGGCCTGCCATATCCTTTAGCTCGACTCTATTGGTTGACCTCGATTGTGTTCATGTAGATTTTTTCGAAGGAGCCATTTCCTAAGGGGAGAGCGTATTTTTTTTTAGTAACTGCACTTTGGTTGGAAAAGGATTGTGCAACACAACTTGTCGAGGTTGTGGTGGAATAGGTTCTTGAGGAGGATTTGTGGTTTTTTTTTCTTGGCTTCCACTAGCTATTGGAAGTTGGGGATGATTGCACAATGATGTGTATAATGAGCATACTTGCCACAAATTGAGCAAGAATATCTCATCCTTAGGTTGACATTTTCCCCTTCTTTGGTGGGGTTATTAGCCCTTGCATTTGGGTTACGTAGGTTCTACTTCTATTAGGGAGGGGGGTTTACCCCTTTCCATTGCTAATAATTTGGTTTGTTCTTTCCTTTCTTCTTCCCCTATTTTTCAAGATTCTATGGATTGGTGGTGTTCAACTACTCAAATTATTGATCTTCTTGATGGAAAAAAAGGTTGGATAAATTAACCCCCATATGAGGCATGGGGGATGAACCAAGAGGACACATGAATGCGTAATTATGATTATACCCCTGAGGTGGGATACATTCTTTCTATTCTCCATACAATGCGGATGTAGGATCTAGTTGTGCCATTTGTGGTGTAGGTACTGTGGTTTCTTGGCTTGCATGAGGGTAGGTAGCACTGTAGGTCCCATATTGTAGTTGTCCAAATGAAGGATTTGTGACAATATTATCAAGTTTCGATACAACAAGGATGGGTGGATACTACACTTCCATAGGGGGTAGTATGGGAGTCGATTATGGGGAAAATTCTCCCTATTGGGAAATCGACCCAATAAAACCATATGTTGAATATGAAGACCCTACATGAGGGGCTTCCAAAGAATGATGTCAAGGGGCATTGGGAAGGATAATGTATAGGTACCTAAAGTTTGCATAGATGAGATAAAAGTTTTGGGGCTTCAATATGGAGTCTTCATCATTTTGTAGCAAGGACATTTCGACATATTTTGTTATGGAAGTTTGGAGAGATTTGATTAACCAAATCAATAGCAACTGAGGTTGGATATCTATTTTGTGCAAAGTGTGATTTCTACACCACTCATTGATATGGTCCGTTGTGTGGGTAGAGGTGTTCTACCAAAATTTCTTATGAATTTAGAGAGAGTATTGGTAAATAAAAGTAGGTGATAAATGTGATGGCTATCATCCCAAAAGTGGCATGGGAAGCCCCTAGTAGGTTCATGTACCATTATCCAGCTATACTGGCAATAGTTCATTGGAAAAAGTGAAGTCTCTCTTAATCGTCCACTATATTGTTGGAGGAACACCATAAGTGGAAATCAATGAAATGGTTGGTGGAATCATCTCCTTGTTTCCCTTAAAAATTAGGGATGTCTGAGGGAAGCTTATTAGGACTGGTGAGCCATCCATGATAATGAGTTATGGGGTCATTTCCTAGCTTTGCTAGGTCAAGGAAACCCAGGATAGCTATGAATGATATATTGGTATTTTCTGCAGCCATAATACTATGTGTGTTGTTTCCTTGAGGGGTAGAATGGGTAGTATGGGGTGGTGATCTCTTTCGTCAATGTGAAGAAGAGGATGTTGACTGTCCTCCTCTTTAAGAATGAGAAGAAAGGGGGTATTTCCTTCATAGGGTGGAAATAACACAGTGTCTATTCCATGAGAGGATGAAGGAAAAGGATTTAAATTCTCTCTAAGGGGAGAAAATTAATCAAGAAAGGAGAAGCATCACTCAAAGGATCCAATCAATGTGGCATGGGATTTTCCATGACTAAAGTATTTATCTCACGGGCTATGAGGAGAAAATGGAAAAACACTCATCAAGAGAGGGGATAGGACTTTCAATCTACAAGATTGCCTTAGGGGGTTTTGTTATTTAATTGTGGAAGTCTTATGTAACAAGTGAGTGATGTTGGAATAAAAAAAATGCAAAAATGCAAAAATATGCCAGCCACCATAAATGAAGAATGGTATAAAAGTGAGTGATACGAGTAATTTTAGTTTAGTGCAAATGGTCCAACATGTACGTTCTTTCTAATTATGAGTTATGTAATATTGTATTAAAAAGGAAAAAACTATAAAACCCCTAAATACCTAAGGTCCTTCCTCTCAAATGTAATCAGGCCTTCCAAAATTACAATCGTTAGTGACAATGGGATCCACACAATGATTAAATAGTAAAGGTAACAAATATCTAGTTATATTGATGATGGGGCAATGTTTCAAAAGGGATGGAAACACTTCCCAATGACAATATCTGACTTTAGGAGTCAATGACACTGACCATTTATCCTTGGCAATATCCTATGTTTGTCCACAAAGATACCAACTTCGAGTGTGGATAAGTGGTTCTGCATGGGTGGTATAATGTCATCCCCCTAACAACAACCTCAATGACTCATAATGGGGAGGAAGGAATCTATACATTAGATTCCACATTTTTGGAAATTATGCCTTCTTTTCTAGGTTGTATTTTGACACTTGCTTATAGCAGGATTTGATAATACCTTATAATTCAACATTGCTATGCTTAAAAAATATAATCAAACTATTTTGGTGGGAATGGTTTAGATGCTTATCCCACACAATCCTATCTAACTAAAATATTATTTTGTGACCTCATGTCGAGGATTCTAGTTGGTTAGAAATTAGAAATGTTGATTTCAAGGGTTCAAATTTAGTTAAGGTGTGTAAGGGAGGTATCTCACAATTCCCTTCCTTTATTATTCATTAAGATCACAGGTAATGTGACATGAATAGAATAATCAAATTGGAATATATTTTATGTCCCTTAATGTGTTCTAGTGATTCAAACACACGTGAAATAAGAAAATTGATTGTTGCAACTAAATAAAGAGCTAAAAAAAGTTAAAATGGACATTGTAACTTGAACTCTAAATATTCTAATGGTGATAGAAAAACAAAACTCTATTTTGAATTAAAAGTATGTAATAGAGGTATTTCACGAACCTCCCCCTTTTCTGGTTCACCATGATCATAAGAAGTGCAACGCGAAAAGAATATTTAGTGAGATCACAGTATTTATGTACTTTATTCTATGAAAAAGTGATTCTACATTACTCTACCAACAAGATGTAAAGTAAGAAAACATACATAAGATCTCTTAAATACTAGTGAAAACCATGAGGCCTCTTGAAATCCTTCAGGTAAGTAACCTTGGTATATTTCAAGGTAAAACCCTTTTACTTCCTAAGCTTAGGCTAGGTGAGATAATTACTATAGAAAAAAAATAAGTATTTCAAGTTAACTAATTCTAGTGCATTACTGAGAAGCCATTGGGGTTGTAATATTGTGAGAAACTGATAAAAAGAAAATAAAAAGAGACTGTGGCATGCAAAACATAGAGATAGTTGTGCAGCAACACATAAAAATCACTCACTAGAGCATAGTAGTGTGATTACAATGCGAGAAGGTTGTACAAATGGTGAAAGAAGAACTACATGAGAAAGGGTTTGGTAACATGTGTAGACAACATAGCTGTTGAAGAGATGTTTTCTTGAACTACGTGTTCGTGGTGTAGTGATCTGTGTGTTTGTGTAAAATTCTATTATGGTCAGGAGGAGGCCGAATTTCCAGAATGAATAGTATGGACCTCTTCACCTACAAAGGAAAATAAATCATAAATTAGTTATATAACAAATAACAACCTAGTTAATAAGAGATGGACTAACTGAAGTTGAGTCACAATGAATACTCTTGTAGGAAATTATGCACAAAGGCATGTAGTCTCTCTGAAATTTTATGAGATAATTTGAGGTTGTTGACAAGGCCCGATACTATGAAAAAAAAAATCTAATAAACCCAATTAGATCCTGCAAGCTCTTGTTAGTGAAATAAAAATAAAAAACTAAAACTAAAGTAACTTGAAATAAACAAAGGAAAAGAGGGGATGCAAACCATAACAAGAATCCAATGTAAGAACCACTTTATAGTTCCCCATGGTCAAGAAAATACATGTAGTGTCACCCATGAGGTGTGGGATTCAAAGGGAAGCCAAAAGTATCCCTTAAAGAGATCTATTTTTGACACACGATATGCTAAAAATATTGAAGAATAAATTGGAGAAACACTTGCCCCTTGGAGGAAGGAGTAAAGGGATATTGGAGAATTATAATAGGTCTGGAATAGATGCACTATGAAGAATATCCAATACAATTCCAAAATCATAACCCTTCTACATATTTTTCCTTTAATATGTATTCACATGGATTCCTTTTATAGGCCAATAGGTTGCCAAGGAACAACTAGATCCAAATGTGAACCCCGTCACCTCATGAACTAGCTTCAAGGTACACAATGGGGGTTATTGAATGCTCATCCATCATGTTTAGAAGACAATTTTGAATTTTTGTTGGTGAGGAGGTTTCATGATCCTTTAATGCATGACTGGTGGTTGGGATTCTACCTTTTTGACAGTGGAACATATATCAAAGGGAAATCCACATAGGTGTCACATAGGCACAAAATTGAAAATATGTGTAATAGTGCATATAAATAGATGTTTGGTCATGCGACCTTGTATTTTGACTGTTCTTTGGAATTTCTTGACTCATACTATTTCTTATATATTGACGAGGATTTATTTGGTTGACGTATGTTGTATGTTGATGATGCCTTACTATAGTAATTGCAAACAATGTTGCATGTGTGTGATATTTGAGCGTTAACAACCACCCACATCCAATATTACATATTCAATAACTCTTATGTACATGGAACCTTTTACCCATGATGCATATAAAGAGTGATCCAATTTGTGCTGAGGTACATGATGGGGACAACACTCGACTGAAAGAGTCAATCACTGTTATGTAGGAAGCTTAGAAAAAGAACAAGGAAACCAGGAAATACATTATATCAACATAAAATATGCACACAAACAATATGAAATAATTTGAACCAATTTATATTATTGCTTCTTCTCTCTGAAGGTTTCTTTCTTGTTACAATGATGTACATGTTTATATATAATGTTGAGATGCTTAGGTGACTACCTGTTACATTCAGTTATAATAATTTATAACAGTTCATAAGTTCAACTGTTATAGACGACTGGAATACAGAGACATTAGGTCAATTTTTGATAGGTGCCGACAAGGCATGTCAAAATTTTGTATGTCGGTCATGAAACCTGTCCTAGTTTTTTGAGGCCACTTGTGTCGAGGTTCTGACTTGTTAAAGCCAATTTTGAACCTGTTGAAGCAGTCGAACTAGTCGAAGTAGTAGAAGTGCTATGCTTTTTTCGACGATCAAAAACATGCTAACTAATGGTTGGATCATTTCTCCTTCCTTAAGAAACAATGATCTCCATTGTGTATTCGTTCAAGTGATGTAACTTGTTGGATACTTCAGTAGCAGAGTACCATTTACCTTGCATGGGGATATGTCCAGTGCTATCCACTTGAAACAAGGGAATGCAGTTCATCCTTGTATGGCATACGCATCGTCCCACAATGATGTCGCAAAGAAGATGTTCTTGAACATCTGGATGGATGTATTCGGATTTTGTTGTATGCAAGTCGTTATGTTCTAACAATGGTCCATGGTAAGGTCGAAGTAGATCTACATTGAAGATTGGATGTAGGTCAGGGAATGCACGAATGTCAAGCTGAAAAGCATTTTTTCCAATATTACTTTATGGGCCATATCGCAAAGGTTTCATCTTTCTATATAGACTAGTGAAGAGCTCCTTCTTTATATGTAACCAGACCTAATCCCAAATTTGGAATGAATGAGGAATACGATGCTTGTCATGTTGGGATTTAGATGTTGCATTAGATCATTGCAACATTTCTTGTGCTTGCTTCTGGATGTTGTAGATTTGATCTATGAACTTCAATGCTTTCTCAACTTCTCATCCTTTGAAGTCAGTGTCATTTGACTGTGTCGAAGAATTGGTCAAGTTGATAGGCACTGAGGGTTGAAATCCATAATAGATATCAAATGGACTCTTGATCATAGAAATGTGTTGATCATGATTGTAGTTGTGTTGTATGTATGGAAGGTTGTCATCCCATGTTCGATGATGGTTATGGTTGTACATGCGAAGAAGTTGTACTACCAAGCGATTTATAAATTTCCTCTTTTCGTCTTTCTGTGGATGGAAGGATGTTGAAAAACAAAGTCTCATGTTGAGCTGTGGCCAGAGATTTTTCCAAATGGTGCTGAAAAATATAGCATCTATGTCAGAAATAATAGTTGTCAGGAGGCCATAATGTTTCCAACCATGTTCAAAGAAGAGCTGAGTAGTCTGTTGTGTTGTCGTAGTCTTCTTGCATGGTATGAGTATAGCCATCTTGGAAAATCTGTTAACTACTACTAAGATTGTGTCATGTCGATGTTTGGAAGTAGGACATCCCGTCAAGTAGTCCATAGAAATAGATTCCCATGGTCAAATATGAACTAGAAGGGGTGTGTATAGTCCTTTTTGTCGATTCGGTGATTTAGAAATGGCACAAACCAGGGACCATCAAATGTACTTGTTGACGTCATATTTAAGTGAAGGACAGTAAAAATAATTCTGGAGGATAATATGTGTTTTTGCAACTCCAAAATGTCATGTAGTCCTACTCTAGTGTGCATCCCAAATGAGCTTATGTTGGTTCTCACCGGTCCGTACACAAATATATCCAATATTGTATAGCAAGGTGTCCTTCACTAAGTAGCCGATAGTAGACAACGTGTCGGTCTAAAGCTGTCGATAAATTTTGGAGAAGTCACAGTCTACCGAATACAGCTGTGGCCACGTAGTGGTCATCTGATACAATTGGCTATGGCATTGGATTTTCCCTTTTGATACTTAATTACTAGCTGAAACTATTACAGGTAATTAATCCACTTGATTTGTCGATTCTTCTATATTTTCAACTGGGACGAAGCAAACTACATAGGTTTATGGTCAGTGGGGATGACTGTTTTATGCCAAGAATGTAGTGCCTCCATTGCTTAAGATCTTTCCCAATGACATACAGTTATTTTTCATACGTCGAATACCTTCTAATAGTGTCATTCAAAGTCTCGGAATGAAATGTGACTGGGTGACATAACTGGGTGATCACTGCATTGAGAGCATAGTCTGATGTGTCAGTCTCAATATCAAAAGGTTGATGCAAATTAGGTAACACAAGTATTGGTTAAGTATAAATCTTGTTTTGAGTTGTTCAAAATCTTGTTGTTGTGTCAGTGTCCATTTGAATACATTTTTCCTATTTCCTTTAGTCAACTGATTCAAAGGACATGTGATATGACTGAATGCAAGTATGAATTGTCGATAGAACATATCCAAACTAAGAAAAATTATTAGTTCATGAGTGTTTTGTGGAATGGGCCAATATTTGAGGATTTTCACTTTTTATGGATTGGCATGAATGCCTACAGAGTTAATTACATACCCAAAATATTTGATGTTGGTTATCGCAAATGAGGATTTTTCCATGTTCAGATATAGTCGATGTTTCTAGAGAGAATCGAAGACTTGTTGAAGTTGTCTGACATGTTCTTCCCATGATCGCCTGAAAATCAATATATAATCGAGATGGCCAATGACACACTCGCTGATGAAGGGTCGTAGAAGTTCATCCATATATATCATGAAGGTTGCATGTGCATTGGTTAAGCTGGATGCATGGATAACCATTCAAACAATCATTCCTTGGTATTGAAAGTCACTTTCCATACATCGATGGACTCAATCAGAATTTGATGATATCCTGACTTAAGGTTGAGTTTTGTAAAGAACTTATCACCTTTCAAAATTTCGATGATTTCATCTATCCGTCGACGAGACTATTTTTTCTTTACTAAAATATTGTCGAGATCCCGATAGTTGATGCACATGCGTCAAGTCTCATCTTTATTTGGAACTAGGATGCTTGAACTTCCACAAGGAGAAGAGAAGGGGAGATATGACCCTTGTCGATCAAATACTAGATTTTCCTGTGAATCTCTTTGTTATTGAGAATGGTTATGTAAATAGATACATTAATTAGGTAATGAAGAACCAAGAACAAATTCAATGGATTGTTTTACCTGACAATGTAGAGGTACTTTGTTTAGCTCTTGAAATACGTTCTAGTATTGCTCAATAATTTTATCGATATGTTGTTGTCGTCGAGAGCTTCATGGGTCGGTAAGTCAACTAATTGTTGCAGTCTTTCTGGAATGTTGAGGATTTATCATAATTAATGCAAACTTATGAGCGTGGTTGATAAGATTATTTTTTTGTTTGGAAGTTATCATAGCAACTGTGGATGTGGGTTGTCTATCTGGTATGTCGTACCATTGATTCTCAATTTTGACAATCACCTTTTGAGGTCATGAATGATATGTATCGTGTCGATCCAAAAAGAAAGGTTTCCCAAAAAAGGCGTCAACTACAGAAAGCGGTGCCACATGATAGAGTACTTCATCTTCAAAAGGATTAATGAAGTAGGTGAGTCTAAATTGGCATGTAATCCTTAGCTCATGTCCATCCTTCATCCAACCGATATTGTAAGGCTCAGGATGTGGAGTGGTGATAAGACCAAGTTTCTTCACAACATTTTTAGAAACGAAATTCTGCTACCTGCCATTTCCCATAATCGAATGTAATGGATTTTTCTAAACCCATATCTGTGTATGGAACAGGCACTCTCGTTCCTCCTCATCGATGATAGTCAAGGGTTTCATAGTGGCCAGGGTTGAAGCCAAGAGGGTTACTACATCTAGATCATATTCTATTAGTGTTCTATCAGACAAGTTAGAGGAATACAACTTTGCCAAAAATGTCTTCTAAGATTTGCATTCCGATGCATCATGCCATGTTGAATTGCGATAATCACACCATTTCCCGGTAGGAGCTTGTTTGCTGCAATCCCTCATGTATTTTTGAAATTTATTCTTTTGATGATCGGGATTTGGTGGTGTCAGCTGAGAAGGGTTCTTTGACGTGTTGAAGTCGACCGATGAATTCTCGTTGGATGTTTGACCTATTGTCTTTTTCACAAAAAAGGTTTTCCTTTTTGTTTACCTTCAATATTGTTGGTGTAATGAAATGCATTTGCAAGCATACTGAAAATCATAAAATCCATCTCTTGCTGATTGTATGGGGATAAACCATTGACGTACTTCAGGAAAAGTAATTTTTCTTATTCTTGGATGCTATTTCTAACCATGAGTCGATAAAAATCGTCAGTATAACTCTGTACGGACTGTTGTTTCCATTTCCTTAGTTGTTGCCACTTCTTATACTACTGTTCAAGATATTTGGGCAGGTAGATCTCCTTTTCGACATACTCAACAAATTTTACCCATGTGTCTATGGGGTTGCCTTTTTTTTCTTTTTTTTCTATAAATTCCTCCACCAGTAGTGTACGGAGGTCGACATATTTACGGATTCAATGGTGATATTTTTCGCTTCGAAGAGTTGATTCATGGAGTATTAAAATTCTAGTTGTTTACCCATTTTTCGATGGACTCTGTGTCAATATTTCCTTCAAGATTCGATATGTCCATATTCATTTTCACTTTGAAGGGGATGGTTTTATTGGAATGAGGTCACGTAGAGCATTCCTCGGAGTTCAAATAAAATCGCATTAGAATCTCACTGAACTGGGCGAACATTTTGGTCTGTTGGTGAGCCAACTATTTTTCTATGAGTTTCTATGCCTCATTAGTTGCATGTCTATTGCTTTCTTCTTCGACCATATTTTCTGAAGTTGAAGGAAGTGTCTTCTTGTTTTGCTAAGATAGTGAGCATGTTTGAACATAAATAAGTTAACTAACTTTGATGGAAGTGTTGATGTAGCTTAAGCTCTGGACAGGATCAAGCTCTGATACCAATGATCCAAGTCATGCCTAGGTGCATGCTGGGGAAAACAATAGAGTGAATGAGTCGAGCACTGTTATGGTTGAATCTTAGCAAAAGAACAAAGGAAAGAAGGAAATACTCTATATCGACAGAAAGTATGTTCACTAACAATATGAAAGAATTCAAACAAGTTTCTATTATTTCTTCTTCTCTATGAAGGTTACTTTCTTGTTACAATAATGTACATGTTTATATAGAATGTTCAGACACTTGGGTGATTGATCATTACATTTTGTTACAATAAGTTATAACATTTTGGAAGTCCAACCATCATAGACGAATAGAAGATAGATACATTCAGTCGATGTTTGACAGGTGTCGACAAGGAATGTCAAGATGTTGTATGTCGATCGTGAAACCTGTCATGGTTTGTCGAGGTAGGTTTTGTCTAGGTTCAGAATTGTTGATCCAATGTTGAACCTATCGAAGTAGTTGAAGTAGTTGAAGTGCTAGAATTTTTTGAAGTTCAATGACATGCTAACTGCTGGTTGGATCAAAGAGGGATACATACAACATGAGGACTTCAGGGAGGTGTTTCAAGATTTTCATTCATAAAATTTAAATCTAGAAGCTTATCAAAGAGGCACACACCTGCAAAGTTCTAGGTCATTTTGGTGTTGGAAATATAGTTGCTAACTTATAGTTGCATCCTTTATTGTACTGGTAATCCCAATAATAGAAATAAATGTCTCTACCATCACTTACATGCATCCACTCGACCTTGGGAAAGAATTTCCATGGATTTTATGAGTGGGTTATCAACCACCAGGAAGGGACATGACAATTTATTTGTAGTATTTGATAGATTTGGCAAGATGTGCACTCTTATTCCTTGTTAAAAAACCATAAAAGGACAATGAATAATGCACATGTTCTTTAAGTAGGTTTGTGTGCATTTTGAGATACCAAGGATCATAATCTAATACCGGGATACTATATTTCTCAATTCGTTTTGGACCACACTTTAGGAGAACATGGACACTAAGTTGACGAGATATACAACATTCCATCCACACACAGATGGGAAGACAAAAGTAGTCAATGTGACTTTGGGGTATCTTTTAAGGAGTTACAATCAAAATAATATCAACACTTGGTATGAAAATACTATCCATGTTCATCACTCTTATAATAGAGAAGTCCACACTTCCATTGGTAGGTCCCCTTTTAGAGCTTGTTTTGGGTATCATCCACCTTCACCTCTAGATGTTGTATATGGAAAATAGGGAGAAGTGATGGAAGACACCAAAATTAAGCATTAAAAGTTGAAAAAATCATAATAAGATGAGTAAAATCCATTTACAAGTACATGAGGCAGTCAAGAATTCACAGGAAAGGTACATGATTTTACCAAAATAGGGTTGAGAAATCATTCAATGTAAAGGATATAATTTTGGTTATAGCTGAACAAGGAAACACTACAAGGTCCTTGTAAGAATATCAATGCTCTAATGTATGCCATTTATACCACCACACATGTCCATTTACTCAATAATTAATGTGGAAAATATTAAACTCTATAAGACTTCCATGTTAGATAAGGAGGAGGAGGTCCTACCTACCATAGAGTGATCAATTCCTTATTCTGAAGAAAAGTTGGTAGAAGACATGATTTTGCAGAAGAGTTCCAAAACTACTAGACATGGGAAACTTGAACTTTGGAATATTGGGTTTAAAGAACAACAATCAAGCAAAGCTAAATGGTACTTCCTTACTTAGAGAAAAACATTTCTCACCTTATTTAGTAAGATATATTTGGGAACGAAAATCCTCCCAAAATGGGGATGAACGATCCAATATGGATCGACGTATAATTTGTCATCAATTTTGGTGATTTCTAGGTGGAAAAAGTGGATGAATTGGCTTGTAGGGCATATTTTAGGGGTAGGTCTTACTTTGCATTTTTTGGGTCTAGAACCTTTTAGGGAATGTTTGAGGGCATAATTGATTTTCTTGGGGTCAAATTTTTTTAAAAATATATCTCAAAACATTTGAAATTTTTCTACACTTTGGTACCTTTCCAACGATGTAAGGCTCTCCTCAATCAGAGTATGTATGAGGAATTTATGCCTACTGCAATTTTACCTAACTAGTTTACCACTATATCATTTAGTGGATTCCATTTCATCTCTCATTCCCCACACATGTGGATAAAGACACTTGTGAAATTCAAAGAAAAATTAGAGCACCTGAGTGGGCCTAATGGTTAAGAGCATGTGTTATCTCCGTAGAGGTCACAACTTCAAACCAATGGGGTAAGGTATCCCATTGGCCATATGTGACAAGGATCAAAGGGTAGGTGACCCCAGGGATAGAGGACCACCCCAGTGGGATTTGGGACATCTCGTACCCTATTGAGCCATAAGTTACTAGCATATATAGCTTTCCAATTGTTGGATATACATTTTGTAGGTTTTTGTTCCCATGGTTCAAAATAATAAAAGAATAATCTAGAAAGTTAGAAACCGTAACTCTAATCAAGAGTTAAGGCATCTATAAACCCTAAAACTAACCCTAGAGGGATATCGAGCTATGTTAAATTATGGGCCATTAGGAGGAGAAGGGGTTATTTTATGCCAATGTCATCGTATTGTTCCATAGTGAATCCAATAACAAATTATCACCTATTTATATATATTTAAAGCTTACTATTTGGGTTCCCACAAGGCATAGAGTAGATGTTGAATGGGTTTTCTATTAAGGAACTCTTTGTGTAACGTCATCAATTTGAAAATTTGTGGGTGTGAGCCTTACAAAAAACACTTATTATTTGGGCATGTGATTTTATGTGCTTGGTTATCGACACACACACATAATTCAATTTATAATGGATAATAACATAAATACAATATTGAAACACAAATTTTCATCCTTATTTGGATTGTATATTTCAACAATCCAATGCCAATTTTTGTCTTGATTGTAATCTTAGCACTTTTTCCTCAATTGATTCTCACTAATGAATACATTTTCCACCTCTTCCAACTCATTGGATTCTCACCAATGGTGAAGTCATTTCTCACATATGTATCCTATTACTTCTCCACATTTTGAGAATAGTATCCAAAGTAAATCATATTTTGCAGAAGCTTCAGGATATTACAACAATGTGCTCATTAATAGCTCAATATGTCACTTACAAGATTTGAACGCAAGTGGGGAGGAGACCAATAATATCCCATAACCACCTGAGATAGACCTAACACACACACACACATACACACATACACACACACATTCCTCCTTCCTCTCTCCATACCTTGACATGCATTTCACTCTAAGCGCTTATTTAAGTAATTCCACATTTAAGGTTATTATCAATTCTTGTTCCATTCATATTCATTTTTTGTTTCGATCAAAATGAGTAGGGTTTTCAATTCTCTCTTGTACCACTATTAGTCTAGTAATGGTTCTATACATGCTATAAAATATTTCTTAATCCAGAACACCAAACTCCATATATTTAAGCTAGTTTTCCCCTTTTTGCAATGACTAAATATTTTATTTCCTATAGGCCATTCTTGTTAATCTACATCCCACAAAGGTTGGTTGATCAAAACCAAAACCTTTTTGTCAATTCCTAGTTTTGTTGGGGAGGGCTGATCCCCATTATTGAATATGCAACAAACATATGTTGGATTAACTAGCATTTTTTTGGCATGAATACCGATCATTTTGTTCCTTTTGAAAAAGGTTTCTAAACACTCCAATTTCCATATTATTCCATGAAGAATAAAAATACCTCGATATGCATACCTTTCCTCAATTTTAGTATCTCTAAAAGGTATTTACACCTCAAGGGATTTGATCTATCTCAACACTTGGTAGAGCCAAGTGTAAGATGGATCTATGTAGAATATCCTTGCAGCAAGGACCATGCTCTCTATACCTTTGAAAGGACAAGAAATTGACAAATAAGATGGCCTTCCTATAAATATTACAAGGAAACTTAATATTGAACCCTATTCATCTAGGTTTCTCAGTAGTATCTATTAGCACTCCGTTTGCAACAGTCGAGTTATGGGCTTGGAAGAATTCAAAAGGGTCCTGCTCAATGAAGAATTATACAAACACCCCTTAGGTTATCCAATCAAAGGTTTTCATCGGTTAGGACTGTCAGATGAAGGAGAGACCTCGATCTACAGTGGTAGATCCTTCCAAAGTTCAAGACATGCATCAACAAAAATGAGATAAAGGGGCGTTGTAGATCAAAGATCCATAATCACAACCGAGAAGATCAATGATGGAGCATTGTTCCACAATACAAAAGATGTGAGGAAATATTTAAGTTTGGTATTCGCGAAGCCTGTTAAAGAGGACAAGCAATGAAAGGCCGAGATCAAGACAAATCCTGATCGACGGCCTGAGGTGATTTCACTAGGAAAACATGCACGAAAGAAGGAAATTTTCTTAATCGTGAAATGGATTAAAGGATGGAGGCATATGATAGTGAAGATAAGAGTATGAGTAGATCTACGGCCATAGATGATTTCATGTTCCGAACTAGCATGGATAAAGTCACGATTCCAAATAGTGAAAAGTGGTACTGGCTGCAAAGATCAATGGTGATGATAAAGGCGGGGATAGATCTATGGTCTTGGTTCATTTCATGATTTGACCTAGTGCGGACGAGGTTAGGATCTTAATTCATGAAAAGTGGTAAGGTTTTCTCCAATCGGACGGTCCCGATGAAGGCTGGTCAAGAATCAACAGCTGAAGTTTAAAGAAATGTGGATGGCATATGTAAAAGGAACCCAAATCAAAGGGTTGAGACAGTCCCAGGTTGGGCTCTATGGGAGCATTTTTTCAAATGGGAGCATCAAGGGTCCAATGCCTGCACAACCCTATTTGTCAATTCCACTTTCCAAAGGTGATGGGGTTGCTGGAGGTACGCTCCACCGTATTGCCTGTGAGAGATCCCACCTCACAGAATGAGGAGTACAAGAATGACTAGCCACTGCAAAGGTTTTCCTTTTCCAGAATCGATAAGACCCTTCTTCCAGACCCCTAGTCTAATAGTGTTACCCTGAGAGAGAGGTGATGCAGAGAAGGTTGACAGGTAAGAGACACAAACTGCTCTGCCATTTTGCGTCCATGCAGAAAGGTGATTTTGAACATGGAGGAGACACAAAGGAAGGGGTAGAAAAAGCACTATGCTAACTCAAAAAACTAGCTAGGGAGTCCAAAACCCACTCAATGGTGACTCTCCTGAAAGCGACCAGGAGTTATCATCCTCGAGGTCTACAAGTGTAGCAACAGAAACGTTGGGTTGTCACCCAGGCCGAGCACGCCCACTTATTCCATAATGTCTGTTAATATTTTCAAATCATGGCGATAGTACCACACTCTAAACCATTAGTGTCTGATTGTGACTGGAAATAGTTTTTAGGTTTTGTTTCGGGGATTAGCCTCAGGTCTAAGATAGCATAAATATACTCCCGGTAGAGGGAGATAGGGGTTGGTTGGGAAACTTTCAAGGGCTGAGGCTCTCCATTGTTATTGGTTTTTGGATTTCTGTTATGTGAATAAAATTGCATAGGGATGATAATTATTCATGGCAAAGATTCCTGCGTCGTCTTTTTCTTTCAATATGTAACTTTCCTTGTGTGAATGTTTATCATGTTTTTCATTCCAGTTTGTTATTTTCTTTCATGTTTGGACAATAATGTATAAGGGCCAGAATTCATCCTGTATTATCTCGGCTCTTTGTTTCAAACATTTTTAAACAATTTCTTCTAAATTCACAAATAATTCATCCTATAAATGCTCTGCATGATGGTTGTTTCCTCTCATCCACTAATCACCTGCTAAATACCTCCTGATTGAAAGACGAGTGTCTACCTTGCCTCTGTTCATAAATTTCCACAGTTCTATACCTCATTTAACATGTTCCATACTTGGACTATCGAATCCATTTCCCAATGGTCCCCCTCTCTAATCATCCCACCTACACCTTATAACAACATACCTTCCCCATTCAGGAATCTGACCTCTTGACTGTTCTCAATTGAATATCTTGCCCAAGAAAATTTGGTAAGTAAACAAGAGATCCCTCTCTGACTGTGTTGGGCCAGAAGTGCAGTCTAAAGTTTTTTTTTTGTTACTTGGGAATGATCCTTCCACCAACCTTTGGTTCAATCCCGGTGCTAACAAACTGGCGCCATTGGCGGGGACGAGATTGAAGATCATCCCTGGGTATGGACGACATAGTTTCATATTTGGTTGTTGATGGTGAACAACAATCAGACATCAAGAAGGTTGTGCACTCTTCACCTAGCAACTCCACTTGTGGTATGACCCAAAAATCATATTTCAGAAAGAACTGGCAGACTTTGCTGGGAAAACAAGCTCGTTGTGAAGCCTAGAAAATGCATGGTGAAAGGATGAGATACTTGAGTTTCCATTTCTTCCAAGATTCCTTTTCTTGCCTTGTAAGTTTGTTCTTATCCTTTCCTAAATTTATCAAAACATCCTTCGATGGTTCATTTTGCTCGAAACAGAGATATGAATATATTCCTGTATATCCTTCTTTACAAACTGAAAGCATTGCATCATCTTGTACATTTGATTTTGACCAAGTCATTTTGCCCGAAACTCATGACATCAAAGGTCACCCCTGTGAACCTCATGAAACTACGGTTGGTGACATATCTATTTCACCTAACCTAGTCTCTCTCAGTATTCCAAGACGATACAAGCCACTACACTTGCCTCCTACCGTTCATGATTTTCATACAAAGCATTACAAGTACCTCCCTAAATTTGATGGAGAATCCAAAGGCCTCACTGCTGAGAAACATTTACAAGCTTTTGAACATTTCTTTGATCTTTTGAACATGTTCGCATGAGGACTTTTGCCTATTCCTTGTTAGGAGATGCTAAATAATGGTTCAAACACTTGCATCCTAAGTCCATCAGTACCTAGGAAGGGTTTTCTTGCACCTTTTTGAAATTTTGGGGTAGGAGAAGGCTGCTGGACCAAGTACTTTCTAAATTCTATTCCCTGAAGAGGCAGGAAGGTGAAACCATGTCTAGTTTTAATAGAATATTTGCAAGCTTTTATTATAACATGCCAAAGGAATTCCAACCCCTTGAAAACACTACCAAAATCTATTATGCAACTACCTTTCCTCCTGAACTGTCATTGCTTCTTTTGGAAAGAAAATAAACCACTCTGCTGCACATGTTTACTGATTGTTTGGAAGTTGAATAAAACCTTAAGATGTCCCAAATATTGTCAGGTCAAGAGAGTGGTAGTGAAATAAAAGATACATTAAAATTGGTTGGGCCACATAAACGAAAGGGGGTAGTCCTTGTTCGGCTAAATATTTTCCTTACTAGATAGGAAAATGATCAAACTGATATAGAAGCAGATGGTTCTACCACTTTATTTTCTGAAGGTTGTAATCTGCTTAGCACCAAATCTGTTAATGACGATTTTAAAATGGATTTTGATATACCTGTGTACGATGACTATGAGGAGGAATACCTAGAATTTATACCCAAAGAGCTAGCTATAGAACCAAGGTATGCTAATGGATAAAATCAAGCTACAATCCAAAGTCAGAGGGCTGAGAGAGGAAACAATAATAAGTGTGTTGAAGGTGATAGTCTGCCCTTATGCTATTCCTCATTTGAATTAATAAGGCACAAACTTAAAGCCTCTAAGCGGAAATAGAACTTAAATGATATGGTCATAGTCATGCAGTCCGTCTCTTCTTATTGATACATCAAGAGTTTCTTATGAAGCATTGGGTCACAAAGAAGGAGGTAACGGTTCTCGAATAAATGCCTTTTTTGAATTTTCACCTTCAGGAATATCACCCCATAAAGAAGGATTGTGCCTGCTCGATTCTTTCGAAGAAAAATATGATATCCATGCTGAGGCATATAATGAAGGTGAGGCTTTAGATTCAGAATTTTTGTATAAAAGGGTGTGTATTTCATTTCAAAACAGTCATGGGAATCCATTTCAAAAATATTTCAAATATCATCCTGACAGCTCATCAGAGGATGGGCGTTTTGGACAACTTTCCCATGATAAATAGACAATAGAATATGCTAGATGTTGCCTTGATTTCTATGACCCCATAGTAGAGTACATGGATATTTTGGGTAATGGTAATGATTGGTTATATCTCTGCTATAAATATCAGTCTGTTTGTTATAGCCTTCTTCCATTATGCATTTCATCTCTGTTCTTAATCAAGCATGAAAAGGAAACAAAATTATTGGATAAGTTGCTTGATTGGCTTCATTTCAAGTCAGAGTTCACTTGATTAGGCATGTGTGCTCAATAAGGTAGACTAGGTAGGTACAAATGAGCTCGAGGTCTATCGATCATTTCCTTCAGTACTGTTTAGTTTGTTTTCACTTTCAGTTATAAGTACAAGTTTGTAGTCACAAATTTTCTCAGTTTCATAGTATGGTTAAGAGCATAGTTTGTAGATGGACATAAATTTGCTACAGGAGTATCTTAGAGCATGTTGAAGATTTCAAAGAAGGACTAAGGGTGTCCCAATGGATCTGGCACTTGGTCTATGGGGTTCTTTGCTACCTCACTGGGAGGATAGTATCCCTTATGGAGCCAGCTGTTAGCACTCCATTTGCAACGGTCGAGTTATGGACTTGGAAGAATTTGAAAAGGTCCTATTCAATGAAGAATTATACAAACACCCCTTAGGTTATCCAATCAAAAGTTTCCATCGGTTAGGAGTGTCAGATGAAGAAGTGACCTTGATCTATGGTGGTAGATCCTTCCAAAGGTCAAGACGTGCAGCAGTGAAAATGAGATAAAGGGGCGTCATATATCAACAATCCAGAATCCCAATGGAGAAGATCAACGATGGAGCATGGTTCCACAGGACAAAATACGTGAGGAAATAATTAAGTTTGGTATTCACAAATCCTGTTAAAGAGGACAAGCAATGAAAGGCCGAGATCAAGGTGAAGCCCGATCGACGGCCTGAGGTGATTTCGTTGGGAAAACATGCGTAGAAGAAAGAAATTTTCTAAATCATGAAATGGATTAAAGGACGAAGGAATATGATAGTAGAGATAAAAGTATGAGAATATTTACGGCCATAGATGATTTCGCATTCCAAACTAGCACGAATAAAGTCATGATTCCAAATCGTGAAAAGTGGTACTGGATGCAAAGATCAACGGTCATGACAAAGGCGGAGATAGATCTATGGTCATGGTTCATTTCTTGATTTGAACTAGTGCGGATGGGGTCAGGATCTCAATGCACAAAAAGTGGTAGGGTCTGCTCCGATCGGACGGTCCCGATGAAGGCTGATCATGAATCGGCGACTGAATTTTAAAGAAACATGGACAACATATGTGAAAGGAACATAAATCAAAGGGTTGAGACAGTCCCAGGCTACACTTTTTGGGAGAAGTTGTTTGTATGGGAGCATCAGGGGTCCGATTCCTGCCATCCCTATTTGTGAATTCTACTTGCGAAAGGTGATGGGGCTGGTGGAGGTACACTCTACAATATTGCATGTGGGAGATCCCACCTCATAGAAGGCGAGGAGTACAAGAATGAAAAGCCACTGCAAAGGCTTGCATTTTATAGAAGCAATACGACCCTTCTTCCAAACCCTTAGTCCAATAGTTTTACTTGGAGAGAGAGGGTGTGCGAAGAAGGTTGAGCAAGTAAGAGACACAAACTACCCTGCTAGTTTGCATCCATCCAGAAAGGTGATTTTGAACATGGAGGAGACACAAAGGAAGGGGCAGAAAGGGAACCATGTTGACTCGACAAACTGGCTAGGGAGTCCAAAACCCAGTCCATGGTGACTCTCCTGAAAGCAACCAGAAGGCATCGTCCTCGAGGTCTACAGGCGTAACAACAGAAACGTCAAGCTATCACTCAGGTCGATCATGCCAAATTATTCCATAATGTCTGTTAATATTTGTAAGTCATGGCAATAGTACCACACTCTAAATTGTTAGTGTCCAATGGTGACTGAAAACAATTTCTAGGTTTTGTTTCAGAGATTAGCCTCAGGTCTAAGATAGTATAAATATACTCTCAGTAGAGGGAGATAGGGGTTGGTTGGGAAACTTCCAAGGGATGAGGCTCTCCATTATAATTTGTTTCTAGATTTCTTTGATGTGAATAAAGTTGCAGATGGATGATAATTCTTCATGGCAGAGATTCATGCGTCGTCTTGTCTTTCAATATGTAACTTTCCTTATGTGGATGTTTATCATGTTTTTTATATTATTTTGTTATTTGCTTTCATGTTTGGACAATAGTGTATAAGGGCCAGAATTCATTCTGTATGCTCTTTCCCCTTGGTTTCAAACATTTTTAAACAATTTCTTCTAAAGTCACGTAGAATGCATCCTGTAAATTCTCTTTGTGATGGGTTGTTTCCTCTCATCCACTAATCACCTGCTAAATATCTCCTGATTGAAAGATGGGAGGCTACCTTGCCTCTGTCCATAAATTTCCACAGTTCTATACCTCTTGCAACATGTTCCATACCTAGACAGTCAACTCCATTGTCTAATGGTCCCCCTCTCTAATCCTCCCACCTACACCTTATAAAAACATAACTGCCCCATTCAGGAATATGACCTCCTGATTGTTCTCGATTGAATATCTTGCATGAGCAAATTTGGTAAGTAAACAAGAGATCCCTCTCTAACTGTGCTAGGCTAAAAAAGCAGTCTAAAGTGGTTCTATTGTTACCTAGGAATGAGCCTTTCGCCAACCTTTGGTTCAATCCCAGTGCTAACAGTATGAATGGCCTTAGTGCATTAATTGGTCACTTGTCCCTAGAATCACATTCATTGGCTAGTCTCTTATGCCCATCATGAATTTCATTGGCTAGCAAATTTTTCCAACACAAATCACATTGGATGGTGTCTTTCCCCTGTTAATTTGATTCTTCTTTTTATTATTCCTATTATTACTCCTATTAGAATTTTTGTTACTAACTAGGAAAGATGAGTTCTTTTATTAGATGAGGGGAAAAGGGGTCAAAACTAGTTTGATGATGTTCACATAAGGTGATTTCCTAGTAAGCACTAGAAGCATTTGATACATTTGGAGTCGAAAAATAACAAACCAATATCCCCACAGTGAATCCAAGAATATTCAATGTAGCCATCAAGGGGGCACCAATATTTCTAAAGTAATGAAAATCACAAGAGTCTCCTTGCAAAGGGACCCCTTCGTTGATACCTATAGGAACATTTACCATAACTTACGATTTAAAAAAAAATCCAAAGTCAAAAAATTACAATCAATGCATGCCTATAAAATAGTTTCTAATATTTAGCTAATAAAACACGCTCCTCCAAAATCTCACATAAGGTAATGGGTTCAACTATTAAAGAGATAAAAAGGGTCTTCTGAGGTCCACCTAGGATTATGACGGCCCAAGTGTTAGGATATTTAGACACTTAGGAGTTAGTTAAGATCAACTTGGTTAATATATACATTACGAAAAGTGTTTTTCTTTAGTATGCATTAGTAAGCATTTGTAAATATCTAATCTGACGGTCACGATATGTTCTGGACATAGAGTGATCCGGCGGTTCATCTTCTCTTAGATCATACCTACCCTTGATCCATGGCTTAGCACCCGATTGGTCCATGATATCTATTTAAAAACCATGGAGGGTCCTTGTCTAGTTGATCGATTATGAGAAGCTCATTTGTAACTTTCTTTCTTTTGCATAATAAATTGCCTCAAGTAACTATTTCGCTCGTGCCGTGGAGTGTTTCTTTCTCGAGGGTTTAGACCACGTCAAAAAATTAGTGTATCAATTTGTGATCTATTTGTGTGAATGGATGCTCTAGGTGTTTGATATTTTGGGAGTACCTTGTGTACCCGAACTTGGTATCAGAGCATTTATGAAGAGTCGCTTCTGGTTATGATCTAGATCTTGAACTGGTGTTGCCGAAACTTTGAAAGGGTTTCTGGTTCTCAAACTTTTGTGCATTTCTAGGATATGGGAGGTATTCCATTGCATCTGGAGCATCGTTTTCATTGTAAAATAGTTTTCGTTTGATCAAAAACGGTTTCTTTTTGCTCTAGATACATGGATTTCACCAAATCTGAAGGTATAATGTTACAGTGACGTTTTTATTTTTTATTTTTTTTAAATATCTCATATTTATAAGTTTTATTATTAGATTTTTTGTTTTAGTCTCAGATTGTTTCCTTCCTTGTCTATGTATGCTATTTTGCATGCGCCTTGCACAATTATGACGAATCAAAAACATAAAGGGAAATGGTTTTTCTCGACCGTGTATTCTCTTTGTCATGGAGCTTGTGCGATTGCGGTGAATCAGAAATAGAGATAAAATGTAAAATTTCCAGGAAAACTAATGATATCTAACGCTAAAAGCGTGGATAATTTTTTTTTTTTCCGTTTCGGTTTGTAGTGTGATTTGTAGGAAAAGAAGCAAGCATAGAGACCGAGTAAAAAAAAAGAAAAAAAAAACCTTCCTCCTTCCCTTCTTTTACCTAACTTTTAATATTATCTGACTTGGTTCAAAGTTTCTTTATTCCTTAATAGGTCTTGAGTTGAAGTCTTATTAAGTTACTTTTTTAAAAGTGCATGCAATTTCTAATTTTAAGTTATTTTTTTGTAAAAGTGCATCTCACTTAAATTAAAAAAAAATGAGTCACTTAAGTCTTTTAGTTTTTTGCTGCATTATTTAAAGTAACATCATTGTAAAAGTGAAATTCGCTTCTTTTACAAAAGTGATTCACTTAAAGCAAATTTATTGTAAAGTGATTTTCAAAGGTTCATCTTGGGAACATGGGGGTTCTTTTGTTTAGTTAGACAATTGTCTATCTACCACGTCACTATTGGGGACATTTTCAACCTTTTTTTAATCAAGCATAACTTCATCATACAGAGTCATTTTTCAGTGCTGTGCTTTTGGAAACAGCCTATTTTTTCGAGATCTTTGTATCCAGACTATTGTTTCTATTTTTACAGTCATCAATTTGCAATATAGCCCCCCCATGTGATATTCGACTTACCAGTTCCAACTATTTATCATGGAAATATCGTATGAAATATGTTCTACGAAGTAGGGGACTTTTTAGAATTACCTCGATGAAAAAAACATAACCCACTGATGATGATAAAAAAATAAAATGGGAAAATAGATGTGATGAATCTCATGGATTGATTGGGATGTCAATCTTTACTAATATGCGATTCCACATATCTAGAAATGATGAACTTGATAAAGATTGGGAAAAGTTGGAAGCTATGTTTGGTAAACACAATGAAATTCGAGGTCATCAACTTGAAAATGAGTTGATTTATTTAAATCCGGGTGATTTTTATTGCATTCGAGATTATTTATCCTAGTACAAAACTCTTAAACTCTTATGTGCAGACTACAAAATTAAGAGGGAAGACAAACAATGCATTTATCATATTCTTTCCAAACCTGGACCTGCATACTCTGTTTTTGTATCTATATTTTACTCCATGAAAAAATCCTTGAATACAACTAGCTATCAAGAGCCTAGTCTTGAATCCTTTTGTGATTCCTTGATTAGAGAGAAAGATAAGCTCATACATCTTGAAATGATTAGCAATGTAGATACATCTAGGAAATCCTTATTGCCCCAACAAAAAGAAAAGTCCAAGCCTCCCAAGAAACAAAATATTCGCAATAATAAACCAAATAAGTGTCCCAAACCCTCTCAGTTGGCTCTCTCTCTAAAAAATGACAAAGGATCCAAGCCAAAAGGAAGGTAGACTGAGCTTCATTGCAACTATTGCGGGAAATATAATCATGATGAATCTAAGTGTTTCAGGAAGATGGTAGCCTTGGAAGCAGTAATGAAGAAGCGCCACACCAGCATAGATTCATCTTCGAAATCTACCTCTCATGAGCATGCACTTTGTGCTTTTGGTTATTCTTATACTGCATCTTCTTCTTCTACTTCAAATGAATGGCTCATTGATTCTAGAGAATCTTATCATATGGATAAGGATCAAGCCATCTTTTCTACTATGCATGAATGTAATACCAAACAAATATTTTTCGATGATGATATATCTCTAAGTGTTGTAGGATTTGGGACATTTCTATTAGATAATGGTCATTTTAGTGATGTACTATGTGTTCCAATAATTTCCTACAATTTGTTGTCAGTCTATCAAATCACCCATTCTGGTGAATGTAAAACTGTAATGTTTACATCTTACAAATTTGTAATCAAGGACTTTAAATATCCTCAACATGTCCTAGCTACCAAAATTGTTGATGATATCACTTGGTTGTACAAATTTAACAACTTTGGGTCATCACCTTTTCCTTCAGTTTTTGTTGCTCATAGTGATAACTTGAGCAAAGTTTGGCATGAGTGATTTGGTCACTTAAATTATCGCTCATTGCAAGAACTACGTAAAGACAATATGGTGATAGGTATTTCGATGGTATATTGCAGGGATGGTGTTTGTTTTGGTTGTGTACTCGAAAAACATCATTGGGATAGTTTTGACAAACGTGCCTCTTGGAACACCTCGGTTCCCTTGGATCTTATGCATAGTGACTTGTGTGGTCCTCTTCCGTATGTTTCCTTTCCCGGTTTCAAATATTTCTTAACTTTCATTGACGATTACTCCAGACACGCTTGGCTTTATTTCCTAAAAATTAAGAGCGAAGTATTTAACATGTTCTTGGCCTACAAGGCCCTTGTTGGAAAAAAATATGGTCATCAAATTCTTATGTTAGGATCTGATGATGGAGGAGAATATGTTAACAAAAATTTCAATACTTTTTGCACTAAACAAGGAATCTGACAACAACACGTTGTTCCATATACACCAAAACAAAATGGTGTAGTTGAACGAAAGAATCACACTTTAAAAGAAATGGCTAATTGTATGATCCAATCTAAGGGACTTAGTATTGAATTTTGGGTTGAAGCCATAAATTGTGCAAATTACATAGTTTATCGCACCCCCACTAAACATTTACAATGTATCACACTAGAAGAAGCGTGGAGTAAAATTAAACTAGATGTAAGTCACTTCCGTGTGTTTGGTAGTGAAGCATGGGCTCACATTCCAGATGAAAAATGAAAAGCATTGCAGCTTAAAAGTGAAAAGTGCATATTTGTTGGATATTCTAAAGATGTAAAAGGTTAAATAATTATTCAACCACACTCTAATGATATAATGATTAGAAGAGATGTTAAATTTGATGAAAATATCTTGGCCTATGAGCCTAAATCAACGGTTGTGCCATCTTTGGCCTACGAGCTTGATTCAACGATTGTGCCTTCTTCTAATTCCAATTTCCTTGACAAATTTCCAACTCTAGTTTTTGATGATGATAGTGAGGATGAAAATCCACCTCCGCCTGCTCATGTTCCTTTAGTTTCACTAGAAAAATTTCTTCCTCGATGGGTCCGTTCAACATGTTAAGCAGTTGGTGATCTTGCCAGTGATCCTAGAGATCAATGTCGAACATGTTCTCAGTTCGAGCAATCCTATTCTCTTTTGGCTCAAGTTTTAGAGACTTGTGATCCAGAAACTTTTGCAGAAGCTTTAGGAGATCCAGACTAGGATGCATCTATGGATGAAGAATATCATTCTTTAATCGAAAACGATACTTGGGGTCTTGGACCTCTTCCAAAAGGAATACAACTTTTAAGATGTGAATGGGTCTATAGAACTAAGTATGCATCAGTTGGAAGTATTGAAAGACTTAAGGAAATGTTAGTTTCCAAATTGTTTTCCCAAGTTTAAGGGATTGACTACAATGAAACCTTTGCTCCTGTCCCAAAAATGAACTCCATCTACCTTGTTCTTTCCCTTGCATCCTTACATAACTGCGAAGTCCATCAAATGGATGCCAAGTTTGCATTCTTACCTGGTGATTTACAAGAGGAAATTTACATGGAACAACCTCCTGGATATGTTTAGAATAACTCTAGCATTTTCTGTTTCCTTAAGAAATCCTTATATGGCCTTAAGCAAGCTCCTAGAGCTTGGTATGTCAAAATGGATAGATTTCTACTTGACACTGGTTTTTCTAGATGCTATTCTGACCCCAATTTCTATACCAAGAAAGTAGGAAACCATCTCATCATACTTGTTCTATATGTTAATGATCTTATTCTTACTGGTAGTGACCTTAAGCTTTTAAAACATGTGAAATCTAGTCTTAAGCAAAATTTTGAAATGATAGTCTTAAGACATTTGCATTAATTTCTTGGTCTCCAAGTCTTGCAAACCAAAGAAGGAATCTTTCTTTCCCAGTCTAACTATGCTTGTGACCTTCTTCATCACTTTTACATGGAAGATTGTAAACCAACCCCTTCTCCTTCCTAGTTTGGAGTCAAACTTTCTACTACTTGTACTTCACTTGAAGTTGATTCCACCTTGTATCATCAGCTTGTTGGTAGTCTCTTATACTTGAATCATTCTCATCTTGACCTTTCCTTTGCCATTGGTAATTTTTCCTATTATATGCAAACACCTCATGAAAGTCACTGAAAATAAGCAAAAAGAATAATTCTATATATTCGAGGTACAATTCAGTTTGGGATTCATTACAATATAAGGGGACACCTTTGTTGGTTGGTTTCACTAATTTAGATTGGGCCAAAAATCTCGATGATTGAAATTCTACTGCAGATTATGTTTTCAGTTTGGGATCTGGACCTGTCACTTGAAATTGCAAGAAACAACAAGCTCTTGCTCTTTCTTAAGCAGAAGTATAATATCGAGTAGTAGTTAATTCCAATCAGGAAGCTTTATGGCTTTGATAGATCCTTTCAGAGTTTGGATTCGAGCAGAAGCAACCTATTCCACTTTGGTGCAACAATCAAAGTTCCATCAAGCTCGCCAAAGATCCGGTTGTACATCAACGCAACAAACACATTGATCTACATATGCACTTCATCATAACTATTGTTCATGATCATGATCTTCAAGTGCTATTTTTCCCTACAGATGATCAAGTTGTAGACATCTTCACCAAGTCTCTTACAGAAGCAATTTTTTCTAAACTTCAGTGTATGTTAGGAGTTTGGGATTTCGTCATTAAGGGGGAATAGGATCTAATTCCTACTTTCTTCTCCTAATAGTGTCGCTTTTGTAAATCCTTCAATCCTATCCCAAGTTGTTCTTAAGGGGGGATGTTAGGATATTCAGACACTTAAGAGTTAGTTAAGATCAACTTGTTTAATATATCCAATAGGAAAAGTGTATTTCTTTAGTATGGATTAGTATGCATTTGTAAATTTATAATATGTGGTCATGATATGTTCTAGACATAGAGTGATCTATCGATTCATCTTCTCTTAGATCATACCTACCCTTGATCTTTGGCTTAACACCCGATTGGTCCATGATATCTATTTAAAGAGCATGGAGGGTCCTTGTCTAGTTGATCGATTATGAGAAGCTCATTTGTAACTTTCTTTCTTTTTCATAATAAATTACCTCAAGTAGTTATTTGGCTGGGGCCATGGAGTGTTTCCCTCTTGAGGGTTTAAACCACTCCAAAACATTAGTGTATTTATCTATGATTTGTTTGCGTGTGTGGCTTATCTAGGTGTTCGGTATTTTGGGAGCACCGTGTGTACCCGAACATCAATTCCAACCAATGTGGAAGATAATAAAAATTTCCACTTGCTACAATTACCTAATGTGCAAGTACCCTCCAAGGGAGATAAGATAGATGTTATGAATTTATTT
The DNA here is from genome assembly GCA_001517045.1 of Pseudotsuga menziesii. NCBI lineage: Eukaryota > Viridiplantae > Streptophyta > Pinopsida > Pinales > Pinaceae > Pseudotsuga > Pseudotsuga menziesii. The sequence goes on along the minus strand of LPNX010833245.1, from coordinate 102,532 downwards.
CAGATACCACAAGCACTTCCCGCTTGTAGTCACCTATCTAAAAAACTTAGGAAATGATAGTAGGTCACCATTTCATAAAAGGAAATTAAGTAGAATAATCATGGTTTTGGAATTTGGATATGAATAAGGAATGTAGGACTTAGTCTTAGACCCAAAACTTTTGAAAAATGGTTGCACCCAAGGAATTGAAAAAACTACGAAAGCTTCCATACACACATATACCACTAAACAAGCAAGAAGAGAATCTTTACAGTTTCCTAGATTGACCTCATGCTTGACTAGGACACTAAATATATTAAGCAGAAATAAAATAAAAAAATCATCCAAATAAATGGTATCTAATAGAATAATTGTAGGTTCACTATGTAGGATCAACAACTTCCAATCTAAGAATCACTCAAATGAAATTAAAAAAATATTTACATGGGTGTGGGGAGGAAGGGGGGTTTCACTATAAATCACCTATATGATTTCCTGTCATGGTTATTCCACAATAACCTATGAACATTATATTGTGATCATGATTGTATCACATGATACATATTGTATCATATCAACACCATTAACACTCACAACTGTTATGTAATAAAACCGCAAATGTTCGCAATTGTTCTTAAGAAGACCCACAAGAAAGAGGAAAACTAATTCAATATCCCAAAAAATTAAACATAATACAGATGCTAAAACAAAAATAAAACTATTGACACCACTAATAAATAATAATAATAATAATAATAATAAATATTTACAAGTTAAAAAAACTATTACAAAACAACCTAAAGAAGAAAATTCAAATAATTAAGAGAACTATTATAAAGAAGAAAATTCAAAGAATTTATTCTCATGGAGTGTCCAATTCTATTTAAGAAAAAAATCCTCCTTTAGTTTAGGTAAGTGCCATGGTTGCAATGGTCCTTACACTTGACTTAAAAATCCTAAGACAGAGTTCACTGGGATTCCTAAGACTTATTTTAATGCAGATTGGTCTTCCTTATAGAGTCATCAAATGGATCATGTCCTCTGTAAATTCAGTTAACTATGAAGTTATTATAAATGGAATTCCTACAGAGTTCTTCTGGGCTTCCAGAGGATTGTGCCAAGGATGATCATTGTCTCCTTTTTTATTCTGATTAGTAATAAAGGGTCTCATCATAGTAATCTCAAAAGCTAAATCTGATGGGCGTATAAAAGGAATCAAGTTTGGGCAGGATCTGAAGATATCCCACATGTTGTTTGTTGATGATATCATGATATTTGGTATAGGTTCAGGCTATGAATGGAGTTTCTTCTCAGATATTATTGAGATTTTCTGTAACGTCTTGAGTATGTCTATAAACCAATCTAAATTAGAATTGCTTGAAAGTAAATTGGATTCTATTAAAATAGCAGAAATTAAAATTGTTTTCTAGTTACAAGTTTCTTCTCTCTCTCAAGGGTGGAAATATTTAAGTTATTTTATAAATCCAAATGGTTATGTTACTGGTGACTAGTTATGGTTGATAAAGAGATTTGAGAAAAGTATCAATCATTGGTGAGCTAATTTTGGCTATCTCTTGGAGGGAGATTAGTATTAGCTAAACCTATGTTGGAAAAGTTAGTGATGTATTGGCTCTCATTGAGTAAAATTCCTAGATCAATTCTAAATGAGATATATTGTAATATATTTTCCTTTATCTAGTCAGGTAAATATGAGCAATCCAAGATTCATCTTATGAAATGGAAAATTCTGGTCCACCCAAAGGAACTTGGGGGTTGGCCCTTAAAAATATTTTCCAATTCTCTAAATCTCTTCTAGCTAAAATCATGTCGCTAGTTATTTGGGGGAATAGTACTTGGAGGTGTGTTATTAAGTATAAGTATTTTAAAAGGTTTTCAATCTTACAATGGATTCATTGTTCTATAAAATCCAATAAAGGAGTTTCTAACTTCTGTTTTGGATTAATTAGTTCATTTGAAATCTTGAGAAATTGGATGGCTTAGTGTCCTGGAAATGGACATGAGATATGTATTGGACTGGATCCTATAATAGGACGGTTGAATAATTATAAACTTTCGATCCACCTTGTTCAGTTTCTACACAACTAATAATACTTATTATTATATTAAATTATGGTCCCTTCTCCCTTACATAATACAAATCATGGTTAGATTTCAGTTGCGCAATTAGGACTTTACGGCAATATGGCATATGAATGGACAGAGTGTATTATATTCTTAATGGATAAAAAAGAGCCTTTAAATTCGTGCTGTGCTAAGTGGATACTTACTCCAAATCTAGCTTATCATCGAGCTTTGAATATCAATCCTCTCTAACATACAACTCCAAATGGTGGTACAAAGTGTTGTGGAAATGGAAAATCCCATATAAAATTGCAATGTTCATTTGTCTCTCCCTTGAGAACGTTCTACTCACCTCGGACAATGTATCGATAGGTGGTGTGTTTGGGCCCATTTTGTGCATTTTATGTGGCTATAATGAAGAATTGATCTCTCATATATTTTTTGGGTGAAAATTCACCAAATCTGTGTGGGTTGTTGTTTCGAATCTATGTAATTATACAGTGATTTTGGAAAGAAAATCTTGTTTCAATGTTTCATCAATTGGTGGCATCTAGATTCCTACTGGTTGACTCTTCTCTGCTTTCTCTACTATTAAATATGGAAATATAGAAAAAAAAATTATTTGAGGATATAAAATATTGGAATATCCTCTACAACGTCCATGGGTGTAGCAACTTTCTATGAAATCATGGCTCTATAAGATCATCTCACTTCATTTTCCCAAGTGACTTATCCAGCCCCGATTCTGAACTATGATAAAAAATATTGTATTTTTTGATAGTTCTTATCAACAAGAACAATCTAAATGTGGTGTCGATTTTGTTCTCTAGCTTGATAAAACATTTTTTTATAACTTGAGGATGTGTTGTGGTTCTGGTTCTAATAGAAAGGGTGATCTCATGGGATTATGGATGTTCTTATCCTTTTCCTATCATCTTAATTTGGAAATACTATGATTTTTTGGTGATTCAAAAGTCATCATTGAATGGGCTTCAAATAAATGTTGCACCAACATTCTTCACCTTATTGTCTATATGGATCAAACTAGTTTCTTGGTTATCCAGTTTAATGAAATCTCCTTCACTCATGTATACAGAGAAAATAATCATCTTGCTGACTCACTGTCTAAGGCAGATTTTCTAGTGGAGAAAGGATACATTTTGTACAAGCTTGGGGAAGATGTTACGATTCTATCATAAGGGAGACTTTGGACTCTCTTTTCCTAGTCTTTATTTTCTGGGGCAATTTCCCTCCCTTTTTGTCCACCTTGGGCTCCTTTTTGGGGCATTTTGTCTATTTTCTACTCCATTGTAATTTCCCCATTTTGGTGACATATGGATCATTATATTTAGCCAATTATTCCCCATGTTTTTAATAGGAAATTCCATTAATTTCTTGGGATTGGATTTTGGAACAAGAGAATTAATTAATAGTAGTAGTTATTATATCCTAAAGTTGAAGATGCACTATTAGAGAAATTATTTTCCAAGAATAAATTTTATTTTAAATAAAATAATAAAGATAATGGGCCATGTGGGGCACATTAGGAGATAAGTTTTGATTACAAGGAATTGAAAAAAAAATTAGAGAAAGAAGAAAGCATCCAAAGCAGAAATGAAAAAAAAAATAGAATAAAACAAGAAAAGATGGAAAAAAGTGCAATATAAAGAAGAAAAGTAGGGTAAAGCAAGGTAAAAGAATAAAAGTAGGATAAAGAAAACTGAATTTTGATGCTATCTTCTATAAAAGATTTAATCCTACAATAAACTTATATTTGATGGATCCAATTATCCAATTTTTCAACACTAAGTTCTCCATTCTAAATAGGCAATTCTCACTTAATATCAAGCTTTAATTGAGGCATATTAAAATCAATTTTTCCATCAAATTTATTTTATTTTCAAATGGAGAATGTAAAGAACCATCAAGAAATGATTGCGAAGATGGTGGATTTTTGGGAGGGTTCTCACCACCTCCTTCTACTTTACCTTGAGTGTGAGATGGGCCACCTTGTTCACCCTTCTTACAACCTTGATAAAGCTCCTCCACTATTGTTTGCATTCTCCTGAAAGGTTTAAGAAATTCCCCTTCAAATGGGATTGAAGAAGCCCCATATTCTCCTTTTGGTGAATCCATTGTACCTCTTCTTGAAATAATTTCTAGATGAAATCCCTCAAGTTATCCTTCATTGCGTTGAATCATTGATCTTTTTAACATTCACAAACTCACAATGCAATGGTTAAGATGCTCTGATATCAAACTTGATCTAAAACAATTTCAATATTTTTTTAAATAGATAATTTGCATGTGAAAATTGAGTTATTAACATTATAAAAGGACTTTAAAAAGACATATTTAAGTGTATAAGAAAACCACATAAGAAAATAAACAAGTATGCAAACCATAAAATTGTAGACAATAGGTGATAACGAATTTCATCTCTCCTAGGCTATGTCTCCAGGACACTTCCAATGAGAAGGTCAATCTGATTAAGTCTTCAAAAGCTTACATACATAATTTCTAGAAAAACTTCTAAGTTCTGTGATTCAAACTCAAAAATAGACTGTACGACTGTGTTCCTCTCAAAATTTCAAGAAAACAATAGTATAAATTCAGCCCCCTTTTCCTAAAGTATCCTTTGGCATGCACTTCGAGATAACCTATGCCCATGCTTTCCATTAATGGGAAGCATTCCCATTAATGACCTATACCTTCTCGGAAACTGTGCATAGTGTTCCCTCCGTCTCTCTCTTTGTATTTTGGGGCTCCAAATAGGGTTTTTTATGGTGGTTTATGGGCTTCAAAATGGTTGCCATAGGCCTTTTTTTGGGCTTACAAAATATAATATTTTTTAAGTAACTTGTCCCAATCCTTTACCAAGGAATGGGTCGTAGCCCATTGGTAAGGCGTGGGAATGGCGGAGTGGAGATCCATGGGTCAAACTTGCGAGCCTCTCACCTCCCCTTTTAATGTGCAATGATTTGTTTCTTGGATATGTGATGGTGCTTGTTTGGATTACAGTAGTGACTTATGGTTTGGTTCATAGTGGTGACTTGTAGCTTAGCTCGCAATTGTGTTGTGGATTTTCCATTAGACCGTCAATTCAATGGTATAATATGTGTCTAACATGTTGGGGGAGAGGGTTAATCCCTCGACCCATCCCTTTTTCAACATAATTGTTAGTTCAACTTCAAGTAGAAGTCACAACCTATACAATTAAGAACCATCAAGTGGAGGTTATGGCTAGATGAATATGGTGGAGCATTAGGTGGAGAGGAGTTAGGGGATTCGATCTTCACTGAATCCATATGTTTTGGTAGATAGAACTAACCACTTCGAACTAGTATGCCATGTGGCAGGCCATGTTTGGTCCATATGGACGCCTTCCCTACAACTTGTAATCCTATCGTTGGTCCAACTCACCTTCAATGTCACTTGGATGCCTCCACGTGGACTGACGTAGGATTGTCACATCACCTACATGAGCCCATTGTTTTTTCATTTTACATGTTTAGTTGTAAATTCATAACTCAATAAAATTTCATGTATGAAGGTAATTTTGTGAGAAATGAACGCCACCAAAAATCTCTCGATGAACTCTACACTATTATAGTCTTATTTTTATATTTTGAAGACTTTCATTTTAATCAAACTTGGATGTCCTTTTGGATCAAACCTTCCCACTGGAAAAAGCATGGAATCATTCAAAAAAGAGGTGAGGGTACAGTTCCCTCACTCTTTTGGTTTCTAGCCATCATGCCTTACTTGGATGCATTCCTTTAAGCCCCACATGAATATATTCCACATCACCTCTTCATGAATACCTGGTCCACAATAATAGGAGGCACATACAATTTTAATTTTTCCACATTAACTATGGAATACATTTGCATATAAGGAGGAAAAATTAATAGATAAGCATTGTTACCAACTTGATACAAAATTGTAAAAGGTCCATACCTGATTGGTTTCAACTTTCTACCTTCACCTTGGAGTCGTTCTTGGTTGATATGAAGCCAAACTTAATCACCAACTTGAAAGTGATAATCCACCCGATGCTTGTCATGTCTTTCTGTATACTTGACATGACTTGATTCCAACTGTTCTTGCATTGTTTGATGAATCAAATAAATTTGTTGAATAAAGTTCAAAGCTTTATTCACATGAACTTGTACATATTCCACTGAAAATTTTCCAAAAAAAAAAGTATAAGGGAGACTTTGGAAAATACCCAAAACATGTCTCGAACGGAGACTTTTGTGTTGAAAAGTGTATGGCTCGGTTGTAGGCATGCTAAACATAATGTAACTATTCATCCCAAAGTTTAGGATGCTTGACTCTACCCTCGAAGAATATGTAAAATGATTTAGTTGACCACTTCAGTTTGTGGGTTGGTTTGTGGATGGAATGGTGTGCTTTTCTTTAACTTTGTGTCTATAAGTTCCCATAAAGATGACCAAAATTCCCTAAGAAAGAGGGAATCTTGATAAGATGAAATAGAAGTAGGTAACCAAAAAATAACACATACATGTCGAAAGGTCAAGTGAGAAGTCAACTCAGTTATGACCTGCATATTACAAGGCATTAAAATCCAAATTTTATTGAACCTATCCACAACAACATATAAGTAATCATATCCATTTCTAGACATTGGTAACCCTCTGACAAAGTCCATTGACACACTTTATTATGGATGAGAAGGAACTGAAAGTGGAGTGTACATGCCTAAATTTCTATTATTTGGCTTACTTTTTGCACACATAACATGTCCTTTTACATACTTGGACATGGTATCATTCATTTGATACCAATAACAAAACTTTTGTAATTCTACTACAATTTTTCCTACACCAAAATGCCATGAAGTGAGAGAATTATGAGCTTCTCTTATCACATGCACTCTTTCACTTTGTGGAATATAGTTCTTTCCAAGATGATACAACAACTTGTCATGACTATGATAATCCATTTCTTCATTTTGAGAGCCATGCATTAGTGATTCATATACTTCTTTAAATTCTTTATCCTTCGTATATTGTTCAACATAACTTGAATGTACCAAAGGACTTTGTTGAATGACAATAGAAGAACTCTGCAACTTTGTTCTGAATTCTTTCTTGTACTTAATAACCAAATGAAATTGTTGTATGAAAGCGATCCACCTAAACTTCCTTGATTGTTGTAGCTTATTTTGTGATTGAAGATATTGTAGCAGGTGATGATCAGTATGTATAATTGTTTTTTTACCCATTAGGTAATGTTTAGACTTTGTCACACTTTTTACTAATGCATACAATTATTTAGCATAGGTATGATAGTTAATTATTGCTTTAGAGAAGGTTTCAGAGTGATAGCATATTAGTTTTTTTTATGTTGCATTAAGAATTCCCCCATGGAATAACCACTAGCATCAATTTCTATCTCAAATCATTTTTCTAGATCTGGTAGTGCAAGTACTGAGTTGTGTTTATATTTCTTCCAGAGTGTTGAAGGATTTTTGTTCTTTTCCTTCCCAATAAAAGAGTTTTTTCACGCTTCATAAGGGATTTAAAGGAGAAGCTATGAAGGAGAAGTTTGAAATGTGTTTATGTAATTGTAACTTCGGAAGATATTCTAATGTGTTTTATCATTGTATGTTGTTGTACCCCCATCGGAGATGTGTTTTCTTCGTTTCGAATGTTGTTATTGTGTATGGACCTTGAGGAACAACCTTCGTTGTAAGTTGGGGAAATAGTCCCTAGTGTAAGATCATGTAATGTATTTTTGGAGTGTCTCTAGGAGAATTCCTCCTTGGGTAAGACGATAGATTCTAGTCATGTAATAAGTCAGTCACTTAAAGGGTATAAATAGGGAGGCTCCCTCCCTCATTTATAAATACACTCACTCACTGAAGTTCGCATGAGAGAGAGAGAGAGAGAGAGAGAGAGAGAGAGAGAGAGAGAGAGAGAGAGAGTTGTATAATACTTCTTCTTGTTGGGTTTGATCATCTTGTGATACATTCTTTGTGGTGAAACTATTCTGAGGAATTTTGCATGATTTTCTCTTTTATGGTTTTCCCTATGAAAATATGTATGTATTGTGTATATGCTCTATATTGTGTATCTTGTTGTACTTGTTATTATTTCAGCTAAAGATGGTAATCAAGATAATTATATTAGAAAAAATAACATGGTATCAAAGCCTGTCTAAAAGAAGGAAGTGTGCAGTAGCGAAAACTAGGGCTTCCTAGTTCAAGGTATTCTCTCCACAGATCATCAAGAAAAGAGGGCTAAGATAACTCGCCTCAATAGGGTGTATATTTTGGTGGAAGCAGAATCAAATTTGAAGAAGTTTCAATTTTTTACTCTATTGCTTGTGCCCTGAGAATCTAGGTCATCAAGTTTCAGAGGCTTCCCACATCAGTCTTTAGAAAAGAACCATGTTTAGAAACTTGCCTCAAGGAGGCACATATTTCTGTCCAAAAAGTTTCTCAAACTCCCAGTTTGGAAAATTAGGGTTTCTTTTACATACCCTATGTCATCTTTCTCTGGAACCAGGTCAAACAGCTCAAATCGATAAGATGTAAGTCTTTGTTATTTCCATTTCAGGTTTGCATTTGAAAATATGACTCAACATACTCAGCTTGAGGACAAGCTTGGAGGGGTTGATAACTTCTGAAAATGGAAGTACAAAATCTCCCTTATCCTTGAAGAGAAAGATTTGGATCAGTAGATCAATGGAGAAGTTCCAAATCCAGAGGGAGATGAGGCTAAAGCTACTCATAAGAAGAACTTGTTTAAGGCCAATAGAATCATTGAAAATTCTATTGAGAATCACCTCATCCCCCATGTGTCATCCTTCAAGAAACTGAAGGAATTATATGATTCTTTGATGAAGATGTTCGAAGGAAAGAAATTCAATCAGAATATGACATTGAGGAACCAACTGAAAAACGTGAAGATGTTCCACTTCACAAGGGTTTCTCAAATAAAGGAAAAACTTGAATAAATTAAAGAAAATGTAGAGGAAGAAGATATTATGATGACTAACTTGAATGGCCTCCCAAGATCATGTGATTCATTCACTTAAAGAATATGTGTAAGAAGGAAGTTGATATCTTTAAGCTGACTCTTAAAAAATTCACACAATAAGAAGCTCGACTCGTAACAAGAGAAGAGAATATGGGAGAAACTGAATATTAATCTCTTACTGTTCCTACTAGGAAGAACTATAATAAGAAGGAGAATCATCATTACAACAATAAGAAGGATAAGAAACAAAAGAAGTTCATAAGAGATCCTCCCAATGTTCAATGCTATACTTGGGATGAAAAGGGAAACTTTGTAACAGAGTGTCCCAAGAACACGGACTCCTTCAACAAGAAGAGACATCATGCTCATACCGCCAAAGATGATGAACTAGCAAACAGAAGATTCAAAAGAGAGAATGATGATTCATATGAAGAGTATGTGTTGATCTCGGCACGTACGGGAACTATCTCACATGGAAGCAATCATTGGCTTATGGATATTGGGGCATCTAAACACATGACGAGATACAAAGGATCATTCATCAATATGTCTAAGCATGAGTCACCTTACAAGGTGAAACTTGGGGATGATTACCAATACCCCATAAAAGGGAGTGGAGAAGCTTCATACAAGATAGACTCCAAAAAATATTTAAAGATGATGGATGTGCTATATGTTCCAGGTTGAATAAGAATATTCTCTCCATATCTTTACTGTATGCAAAGGGAATGAGAGTTTCATTTGTTAATGGCAAAGTTCTAATGTGGCCTATAGGACAGAAAATAAATGATGCAACAATGATTGGAGAACTAAACAAAGGCTTGTAAAAAATAAAAGGACATCCTGAAAAATCCTTAGTTCATTATTCAATATAACCAAATGAACTATGACACCCAAATCTTGCACATGTGCATTCCAAAGCACTCTCGATTGCAAGAAAAGAAGTCTCTAGACATCCATAGATCGAGGAAAATCATGAAGGCATTTGCAAAGAATGTGCACAAGGAAAGAATGTAAAGATGACATTTCCCAGCGATGAAAGTAAAGATAAAGGAATACTAGAGATAGTACACTCAAATGTATGTGGACCCATGTATTCCATCTCAGTAAGAAAGTATGTGTACTATGTTTCCTTTATAGATGATTTCTCATGTAATTCCTAGAATCAAACTTCCCTTTACCCAAATTATCATCAGCTTGGTCATAAACAAGGACAATATCTCCCTTGGTGAAGGTGTGAGGGTGAACATTAGAGTCAAAATGTGATTTTGATCAAGTCTTAGCCACTTCGATCATTTAGAGAGAGGCATGACGGTCATCATTGGTTTGTTTGAGCATAATAAGATATTTTTCTAATGGCGAGGTATCAGGGGGGAGCTTGACGACAAGGCAGAGTGATGGAATCTGGAACTCAATGGGAAGGATTGGAAAGACACCGTGTACTAAGTGAAATGAGGTAAAACCAGTGGTGGTCTTTGTGTATGTACGATAGGCCCATAGGGAGGAAAAGAGAAAGTGATTCCAATTGGATTTATGTTTATCAACCATTCCTTGGAGCATGGTTTTGAGGATCTTGTTGATAGCCTCAACTTGACCATTTCCCTCAAGGTAGTATCTAGAGGAGTACTGGTGTTCAAACTTCAACATGATCAAAAGCTCTGTCCAAAGCATTTCATCGATATGAGAACCATGGTCTGAGACTATCCACTGGGGGACGTTGAACCATGTGATAATGTGGTTGAAAAATAAACGTGTCATCATGTTGGCCTTACAATTGAATGCAGGCATGGCCTCAACCCATTTAGTGAAATAATCAACCACCAAAATGATGTACTTATGACCCTCGACCGAGGTGGGATTACAAGTCATGAAGTCCATCGCCCACTTGCGCAAGGGAACAACTGTGACCACGAGATGCAAATGTGAGAGAGGATTCGTTGCTTTTGGGGCAAAGCTTTGACAACTACGATAGTGTTTCATTGCATGGATGCAATCGGAAAATATGGTAGGCCAAAAATAACTGGCATGGAAAATATTCTGGGTGGTAACCAAACCAGAGAGGTGGCCACCAGAGGCTCCACTGTGACAGTCATTCAATATTTTTTCAGCCTCATCATGGGTGAGGAAATGACACGATATGGTATCGATGCCTTGATGGTACAAGAAATCCCCTATGATGATATAGAGAGCAGATTGGTGTCGAATGCGTTGATGATCTTTGTGGCTTAAATTATCCTTGAATTTACGAGTGCGTAGGTACAAGAGGATGCCCCTATATTAGGGGTCTTCTGTGGATATGACAAAAAGATATTCACCGAGAAGGTTGTTTGTAATAGGTGATGAAGCAAATGATGGAGGGAGTTCTGTCATTAAGGAATCTAATGCTAGATATTTGGTGCTTTTAGGGGCAACAAATTCCATATCATACTCCTGGAGAATGACAATCCACTTGGCAGGATGACCTTGATTAAGGAAATGGCTCAAGAGATACCTCATGGGGTTGGAATTGGCCATGTCTCGAGTGCAGCTCAAAAGGATGTGATGGCATAGATTTTGAACACAAAATATGACATCGAGGGCCATATTCTCTTCATGTGAATAACATAAATGGGGACCAGAAAGCTTCTGGATGGCATAATAGATCACATGCTCTTGACAAGTATCGTCTTCTTAGAAAAAAACTCTAGCGATGGTATTTTCAGATGCTGACACATAGAGAATGAAATCCTTAGTGAAGTCGGGTGGAGACAACAATATAAAAGATGCTAGGGCTTGTTTCAATGCATCAAAAGTGCCGTGTGCATGCTTATCCCACATAAACGGAATGTTGGTATGGATCATTCGCAAGAAACTATGGAATTTTGTCGCATAGTCCAGAATGAAATGGCAAAGGAAATTGGCCTTGCCTTGGAGACTATGCAGTTAGCACAAAGTACATGGTGAGGGAAGGTTCAGAATGGATTGAACCTTCAGAGGGTCGACTAAAATCCCTTTGTGAGAGACGCTAAGCCCATGTAAATTCCCAGAAGGGACACAAAACACACACTTGATAGGGTTCAAGCAGACATTGTATTTGTGACATCATAAGAAGACTTGTCATAAGTCATCTAGATGCCATGAACACTTCTAAGAGTGAGTCGTGAGGTCGTCTAGGAACACCAAGATGATATGGATAAGGTCATGGATGCAATATGTCATGGCCCATTGAAAAGTGGCTGTAGCATTTTAAAGTTTGAATACCATGACTCGATACGCAAATGTGCCCCAAGGGGTTGTGAAAGCAGTATTTTAGTGGTCTTCTATTCGGATTTGAATTTGGTTATACCAAGAAAAACCATCCATGAATGAAAAGACTTCATGTCCAGCATAGGAGTTAATGATCTAGTCAATGAATGGAGTGGAGAAATTGTCCTTGGGACATGCCAAGTTCAAATAACGAAAGTCAGTACAGACATGAATGGTACCCTATTTTTTATTTACGGGAACATGATTGGAAACCCAAGTGGTATATGCGATGGGGTATATGAAACTTGATTTACACAATTTCTCGATCTCAGCCTTGAAATCAGGATTCTTTTAGGGGTGGATGGGTCTTTTCTTTTTGTGTATGAGCACAACATCAGGCCAATTGTTGACATGATGTTTGATGATAGATGGATCAAGCCCAGGCATCTCATTATAGGACCAAGCGAAAATATCATGGAATTCTTGAAAAAAATTCTTTGTAAGAAGCCACTTCTTCAGGGGTGCAATACGCTTCGAGTGTAATATCTTCAACTACCTCAAGGTTGGTTCAGATGTTGACCTTGATGGTTGGTGAAATGTTGTCCATATTACCCTCTTTAAAGGTGTCAGGTATCGGAATGGGGTTCTTGAACTAGTCGACTTTTCCATGGATGAAGTCTTTGGGTTCAACTTAGTACTGATCCAATGATGAGAGAGGTTACTCGAGAATAAAGAAAGAGAGATGGTTCATATCATTCCAAGCATACTCAAGAGCTAATGAATATTTAAGGATTTCCTCATCATTGTTAAAACAATGCGTAGATAGATCTTAGGGATCCTCTATGTCTGAGGAAATGAGAGGACTACTGGAACTAGAGATCATGTGTATAGTGTTGGTTGTGTTCAAGGAAGAAGCTGGAGGGTGGATTTCCTTAAGGACGGTGATGTCAGACTCACAAGAGTGTTTCAAAAGTTCACAGAGGAAAAAACAATGCCCAGGAAAGTCTGGGAATTGGTGAGAATAATGACCATATAAGCTGCAAACTATGCAGGGATGGTTGGTTCGCAATGACTTGTTCTTGACTATCGGTGGATCTAGGACAGTGACTACTACAGTGCCATTAGATGTATCCAGAGTGTACATATGGGTCCAAACGATAGAAAACTATGGACAATTTTGTGTTGCATGACCTTTGATATCACACAATGCACAAGAAGGATTTGGATGTAGTTCATTCATTGCTTTATCGGCCTTTCCCCTAGCCTTATTTGAAGGAGGAGGGGCAATATTGGAGACAAGAGGAGTCTTGGATGGACCAGGAAGTGGGTGTGGCACCATATCAATGGGTTGGATGGTAGTCAACAAAACCTGGGGATTCGGGGGTGGGGTTGGTGGATCGAGGTATGACACAGGAATTCCCAATGTAAAATTTGGTAGGTTTAGAGTAGCCATGACAAGCTTGCTCATGATACAAGATGGTGGAAACAAGAATGGAATCATGTGGATCAAGAATGAACCCTAATAGTTCCTTGATTAATGATGTTGAGATTGTGACTGAGGTTGCGATGTGGTCAGAATGGTATTGGATGTGATAATACACAAATCCTATATGTCAGTCGGTGTAAGTGGAGGTGGTAAGGACAAAAAGGTGTCTGTCATAGGAGTGTTGGTGAATAGGCCTATGCCAACAATAGATAAAGATGGAATGGACACATTGTCGATGGTGGAGCTGATATTTGGAAGGACGTGTTCCAGCATGGGAAACCCCTTCAGATTGTAGTAAGTCAACTGGTCAACAATCATGATCTTCCCATCATGATGGAACATCAGGATTCAAAATATGGTAGAGGCCACGGCTCGCATGGCATACATATAGGTACATCCTAGGAGGAAGTTGTAATCAAGTTGTGAATTGACAACCTCAATGTCAATCAACACCATTTTACCATTTAACTCAACAAGAACATTTGTGAGAATCCACTGTGGCTAAGTGGAGAGACCATCATAAGCACGGAGAGCGATAGAAGCTTGAAGTCTTGGGGACCTAAGTTTCTATCAAATGGTAGTTGACATAACACAAGAGGATTCCCATTCATCAATAATTCATTGATGTATGACCAAATTTAGAATTGATATCAGAACCTCGAAGGAGACAGTAGATGACATCCTAGGTTCTCCTTGGTCCAAGTCGAAGGGGATCAACCTGGAATCAGAGGGGTCAACAACACCTAGCATAGACAACAATGATCTGCATTGTGTTGGGAAAGTTTTATGCACTTCCAAAGTGGACATCGCTGTAGTATATTGGGACAAGTTGTCAACTATGTTGTAGTTGAGATCAGCTTTGGAATTAACATTTTTTGCGACACGATGAATAGGAAACCGTTGGATCTGGTCGCCCCATCTTTGTGGGTTCTCGGTAAGTGGAGAGACATATCAGAATTGGTATAGCTAGATGTCGCTAATGGGTCAGTGATTCCTATGGTGGATCTATAATGGTTATGTATTATCTAAAGGTTGAACTCAGATGACAACATCATGAGGTGATGGATACCATAGCCTTACCAGGTGTGGTCATAGTAGGAGCTGCGGGAGAAGGTGTGCCCAAGGGTTGGGTTGCAACCATTCCTTGGTGTAGTAGGTGGTTTTGGAGAACCATAGGCGGAGGACCTAGTGGTGTTGGGTTTGGCTCAGCTCAAGCAGCCGCGTTCGGATCACGTTGTTGGTTATTTTGAAGGAATTGCTGGACGCAAGCCATGTGGGGACACAGATGACTATAATGACTGTAGGTGTTGCAATAGAACACAGATGGTTGGTCCATAACTGTGGGTTCTTCCTAGATTGATTGGATGCTATGGATGTTTTTCATGTGCTTCATCACCATTGTTGTTTGGAGGGTTGGCATGTTGGCCGCCGCCTTAGGCCTGATTATTTCCTTGGTCTCTTCCTTGCTTATTCTTTTCCTGCCCTTATTTGTTTGTGGGGGTGGGTTGGTTAAGAAGTTTTGTTGAGCATAAACCTGTCCCATAGAGACTGGAGGAGTCGGCACCGAAGCAGGTTGCACAGGTGGTGCATAATAGATGGGGGAGCTGGAGGGGATGCAAACTCGGTCGCTTGGCTAGAATACGATTGTGCCAAACAAGTCGGTCCATGGACACGATGAGTTGGTGTGGGAGGTGCGTAGGAGGTGGTGGCTCTGAACTGATCCATCATACATGAGTAATCGAGGGAGAAATTGGGTTGGGAAACACGAAGGATGTTACCCGGGTGTGGTGGAATCATGGGAGAGGCTGCATAGAACTCAGGGTGCTACTTGATAGATCTAATGACTGCATCATCGACATGGGATGCCCTCATCATATCACGGCAAGAGGTGCTGTATCGGGGAGCATCGGTTATGATGGTATATAAATAACTAGACTGGGCATAGATAAATTTGAACTATTGAGCCTTTAGGATGGATTCCTCCTCAGTTTGGGGTCTCTTAGATGCGATGCCATTGGTTATTGGGGGGAGTAAGGTTTTGAGAAACCAGCCAAGGAATATCCCATCATCCAATTGGACCTTGAAAAATATACATTGACATAAGCACTTATGGATGTGATCTTGTTAGATTTTTAACATTAATCTAGCATTATATTAGGATCTTTAACTAGGAGAATAAAAAGCACAGAAATCAAACACAAGAGACAATGAACATAGTGTTTTTCCCCAAGGAAACCATAAATGGAGAAAAATCCACCACTTCCTCGGAGATAGAATCAACACCAAAATTAAAACCCAAAATAGTAAGATGATCTCCCAACAATAGTAGCCTATTTTTTTCTAGCCCCAACAACTTGTTCTTTTTTAGATATGTGCTACAACTGAGTGTGAGTGAGTGTGCGATTAATAGAGAGACTCACTCTCTATTTATACTAATTCCCAACTTGACAATGACTCACTGGGGATGAATTCATGAGGTGATTCTAACAACCCTAGAGCCCCGGAACTGCGGGGACTTTAACCCTTGAACAATAGGAGGGTTACCCACATTGACTTGACATGACTTTTTTATATTGTAGAAACTCTTGATCGAAACATCGGGGCATGAAATGTCTCAATTACATTACAAATACTTCCCGGAATAAACATCGGGGTACAATACATAAGAAATACAAGTGAACACATTCTGAAGTTACAATTTATCATCTTAAGTCTTCTTCTCTAGATCATCATCGAGTCCTTGTCATATTCAATTCATCTTCATCTTCAAGTCATATTCATCTTCAAGTCATATTCATCTAGATCCGGATCATCACTAGATCTGGATCATCATCACTGGATCTGTATCATCACTCAATCTGGATCATCTCTACTTTTGGAACATCTCTGCTGGATCATCATTAGGGGTGCTATCTCTTGATTCTTCTTGTCATAGGAAGTTCTACAGAGCCAACCCTTTTTCATGTTGGTTGTAGTCCTAGCCTCCATGTAGGTATTTTCTAGCACTTATATCTGACCCTAAGTCAGAATGGCCCGCCCAACACTTATATCTAATCATGTAGGAACTAATCCTATAATCATATCAAAAAGGCATGCCCAACACTCACATCTGACAATGTGGGAACACATCCCACAACCCTATCAGAAAGGCCCAGCACTCACATCTGACAACCAATGTCAGAAAGGGTTGGCAGTTACATTCGACCATGCAAGGAACCAATCCTCCATGCCAAAAGGTCTTTGCACTTACATCTGACAACAAATGTCAGAAAGGCTCAGCACTCACATCTGACAACCAATGTCAGAAAGACTCAACACTTACATTCGACCATGCGAGGAACCAATCCTCCATGCTCAAAGGGCTCTACACTTACATTTGATCATTGAAGGAACCAATCCTACAATCACTTCAGAATGGCTCTGCACTCACATCTAATCATGTAGGAACCAATCCTATAGTCACATCAGAATGGCCCTCAGTCAGACTGAACTTTCCTGGTAACTGACCAGGTGCCTCCATTCCAAGAATGGCATTCAATGCTTATATATGATCATGTAGGAACCAATCCTACAGTCAAATCAAAATGTCTCAGCACTCATATCTGACATGTGAGGAACCAATCCTCTCATCATGATATAATGGCTCATCCCTTACATCTGACAATGAAAGGAACCAATCCTCTCACCATGTCAGAATGGCTCACGAACTTATCACTTCCCTTTGGAGGGAACCTCGATCTAGAGAACACCAAGCTTATCCCTAAAGTACTCAAACTTCACTCTAGCCAATGCCTTTGTCAACACATCAGCTATTTGTTCATTTGTCACAACATACTAGAGATTCACTACTCCCCTTTGCACCATATCCTTGATATAGTGATACTTGATCTTCATATGCTTCGACTTGTCATGGAACACCGAGTTCTCTGACAAATTCACACAACTGTGGTTGTCGCAATGTATACAAGTAATATCCAACTGGAGGTCAAATAAATAAGATAGTAGCTTCCTCAGCCATACTGCCTCAAGACTAGCTGAACAAGTTGCGATATACTCTGCTTCAGCTGTACTCAATGCCACACAGGATTACTTCCTGCTAAACCAAGAGATCATACCTGATCCCATACTAAAGCAACACCTTGAAGTGCTCTTCCTATCAATGGAACTGCCTTCCGAATCTAAATCAACATAACCCTCCAAGTTAATATTTTGATTCACCTCATACTTGATCCCATAATCAACTGTACCACTCAGGTAACACAGAATATGCTTTGCAACAATCAAGTGAACATGTCTCGGATATGTAAGGAACTGGCTCAAGGTGTTCACAGTAAAGCAAATATCTAGTCTTGTGTTTGTCAGGTACATCAAGGATCCAATCATTTGACAATACATCATAGCATCAATCGATTTTTATGAAGCGTCACTTAATAGCTTCAGGTTTGATGCCATAGGTGTGGTCATGGCCTTGCACTCCATCACCCCAAACCTCTTCAAGATCTCTACAGCATACTTCCCTTGTCCGAGGGAGATTCCATCCACATTCTGCCACACCTACATGCCTAGAAAATAGTGCATCATTCCCAAGTCCTTCATTTCTAACTCAACACCAAGCTTCCTCTTTGTATCAGTAATCAACAAATCCATACCTATTACAAACAGATCATCTACATACAGTAGGATTATCACTGAGTTACCATCTTCAACCTTGTAGTAAAGGTTGGAATCTGCTTTACTTTTGGTAAAGCCCAAACTGGATAGAAAGCCATCAATTTTTTCATACCATGTCTTGGGTTCATGTTCCAAACCATACAGGGATTTCTTCAATCTACACACATGAGACTCCCTATCATGTGTTTCAAAACCGAGTGGCTTCTCTACATACACTTCCTCTTTCACTCCACCATTCAAGAAAGTAGTCTTGACATCCATTTGGTGTATCTTCCATTTCATCACTACAGCCAGAAAAAGTACTGATCTGAGGGAAGTGCATCTGGCTATAGGTGCAAAGGTTTCTTCATAATCTATTCCTTCTTTTTGTGAGAAGCCATGAGCCATGAATCTTGCTTTATATTTCTCTATGCTGCCATCTGCAACATGCTTGATCTTGTACATACATTTCGAAGTTACAACAGACTTCCCTTCTGGCCTTGGGAGAAAATCCCAAACATCATTCTTCATGATCGATTGATACTCTTTTATCATAGCATCCTTCCATTCTTTCCATTTTGCCGCTTCTTCATAGTTGGAAGGTTCTTTATTGATAAAGTCACATAATAAAGCTACATACTCGGAGTAGGACCTGGTCCTCTTTCTTTCTCTGTGATTCTCTTCTGGAGCCCCATATCTTTCCACACCTTGTATATCTTCTCATACCCAAGAAGGTTTCCTCTTGTGTGGATTCTTCTCCTGAGGTGGATATACAGGTTCTTGAGCTTCTTCAAATTATCGATATTCTTCTTGAGTTTCTTTGTTCATGGTTGTGTCATGAATTCTGGGTGCTTCTGATTCTTCAGGATCTTCAGAAGGTTTCTTTCTGGATTTGTTGTAAGCTGAGTCTTCATCAAATGTTACATCCCTACTGATGTCAATATTCTTGAATCCTAGGAAGTATATTCTGTAAGCCTTCGAGCTTTCAAAGTATCCCACAAATATACCCTTCTTTCCTGAAGGATCTAACTTTTTCCTCTTTTCTTTCAGAATGTGTATGTACACTGGGAAGTTGATTATTCTGAGATGGCCAACTTTTGGTTTCTTTCCAAAAAAGACTTCTTCAGGTGTCTTGTTCTCGAGTGCTCTTTGTGGAGTATGGTTCTATACATACACCAATGTTCTGGTAGCTTATGCCCATAAATTAATGGGAAAATGTTGATCATGAAGCATTGCTCTTGCAGCTTCCATGATAGCTCTATTCTTCCTCTCTGCAACCCTATTCTATTGTGGATTATATGGAGTGGATAAATCCCTCTTAATCCTTGAATATTTTCATAACTCTTTGAATTCATTTGATGTGAATTCTCCGCCATTATCTAATCAAAAGGTCTTGATCTTCTTTTCTGTGTTGTTCTCGATCAAGGCTCTGAATTCCTTGAACTTTCTGAAAACTTCATCTTTGTTCTTCATAAAGTATATCCATGTCTTCCTAGAATAATCATCAATAAAATAAACATAGTATACATAATCGCTTAAAGAATTGGATGACATTGGACCGCATACATCGCAGTGAATGATTTCCAATATTCCTTTTGGTTTGCTTTCGCTACTTGGAAATGTCTTCTTTGTGTTCTTTCCTTTTGCACATCCTTTGCAGACTACTTCATGTTTTGCTTGAATTTATAGAAGACCTTCAATAGCTTTTCTTGCAAGTGGTAGCGCTATGTAGTGCACATGTGCAAGCCTTCTATGCCAAAGTTCATTTGGCTCTACTGTGTCATGGACCAAAGCTTGTTCTGGATGCCCCTTCAATTTGTATAACCCTCCTTTTTGTTCTACAATTACTATTGGATCGTCAATAGTCTGTTCTCTTGGCCACGTGAGGATTTGGCCATCTACAAATGCAACCCTCATGCCTTTTTCATCCAGTGCGGATATGGAGAGAAGTTATTCTTTAGTCTTGGTACAAACAAGAAATCCTTCATTTTCATAGAATTTCCAGATTCTAGCTTGTAGGAGGATTCACCACTACCTTTTATGGGATATTGGTAGTCATCCCCAAGTTTCACCTTACGGGGTGAATTATGTTCGGACAGTTTGTCAAAAGATTCCTTCAATCCTGTCATGTGTTTGGAAGCCCCACTGTCAATAAGCCAATATTTGCTTCCATGAGTGACAGTTCCCATGAGAGCAGAGATCAGAACATATTTTTCATCACTTGAAGAGTCTTCACTTTCTTGTTTTAATTTCTTCCTGGGAGGATCATCATCCTTAGTAGTGTGAGCATGTTGTCTTCTTTTGGAGTTCTTCTTCTTCTTGGATCCACTCTTATTCATGGGACAAATTCTAGCAAAGTGTCCTCTTTCATCACATGTATAACATCTGATTTTGGATAGATCCCTTCTTACAAAATTATTTTTCTAATGAGAATGCTTACCTTGATGATGACGATTTTCCCTTCTTCCTTTCTTGGAGTGTAATACGAGAGCTTGATCTTCACTTCCCATATTTTCTTCTCAAGCTACTATTCTAGCTTCTTATTGTGAACATTATTCCCATAGTCTACTGAAATTGATTAGCTTCTTCCTAGTACAGATTCCTTGGATGAAATAATCCCATGACCTAGGGAGACCATTCAAGGTTGTCATCACAATTTTTGCATTGTCCACTTCTTCATCTACTGCTTCAAGTTGTTCTTTGATCTTGGAGACTCTTGTGAAGTATGAATGGATGGTCTCCTCATTTTGGATCGTTACATTCTTCAATTGGTTCCTCAAAGTCATCTTCTAGTTTATGTTCTTCCCTTCAAACAGTTTGGTTAGGGCATTAAATATAGCTTTAGGTGTCTTGAGGGAGGACACCTATGGTATGAGGTGATCCTTGATTGAATCAACAATAATCCTCTTTTGCATAACCAAATTCCTCGTATGCAAGGCCTTATCCTCATCTTCCTTTGGAACTGGAACCTCCTACATGATTTGGTTTTGGGGGTCCTCACTCACCTTTCCCTCAAACTTTGGGATATCTGATGGAAGTTTTGTAGGCATGGGAGGCTAGTGTGGTTGATGACTAATGGGGTCATTTTTTAACCTTTCCAAGTCTGGAAGGTTGATACTAGCCATAAAAGGTAGGCTATATCTAAGGTTGGCTCGAGGAGGACCAATAATCATGTCGATGGTTGCAGGAAGGTAGTTCCCATGCATAACTGAAATAGTCATAATGGACATGGAAGGGCCACTACCCCCAGGTATGAAAGGTGGTATGGTAGGAACTACGGTAGCTAGTGTGGCCCAAACTGTAGTGGCTATCGTACCAGCAGCATTGTGTGTAGTGGTGATGGGCCCACTAGCAGGGATACCCATGATGATGGGTGGCAAGGAAATAGTTCCACCACCAACTATCCCTTCGTGTAAGGGATCTGGATGTGTACTAGCCATGGGGCTTGTGGGGGTAGTGAACAAAGTGGGTTCGGATTGTTAGGAATCCCATCAAACTTAGAGGCTGTGTGTGGCTCTGAAGGTTGTAAGTGATGTCAAATATGGCTTCAACGGTGATAGTTCAAAGAACCGAACTAAGGGGTGTGCCCCTTAAGCCGAGTAGCTGCTGTTGTTGGTCATTTTGAAGGAGTTGCTGGATGCGAGCCATGTGGGAACACATATGAGTGTAATGATTGTAGGTGTTATAGATGGCACATGGATGGTTGGTATGTAACTGTGTGTTCTTCCTAGAATGATTGGGACACTTTGGATTTTGTGTAGGTAGTTCGACATTGTTATTGTTTGGAGCGCTAGTCTGTTGGTTGCCTCCTTGGGGCTGATTATGGTTTCTTCCTCATAAACCTATCCCATAGACACTAGAGGATTTGGGGTTGGATCAGGTTGCACAGGTGGTGCATAATAGACTCGAAGAGTTGGAGGGGCTACAAACCTAGTTGCTTGGCCAGAACATGATTGTGCCAAACAAGTCGGCCCATGGAGGTGATGAGTTGGCGCAGGAGGTGCGTAGGAGGTGGTGGCTCTGGACTAAGCCATCGAATGTGAGTAATCAAGGGAAAAAATATGTTGGGAAACATGATGGATGTTACCCAGGTGTGGTGGCATCATGGGCTAGGCCGCATAGAATTAAGGGTGTTGTGCGATAGAGCCAATGACTCCATCATCAGCGTGGGATTGCCTCAGCTATCAAGGTGAGAGGTGTCGGCTCAAGGAGCATTGGGTATGATGGTTTATAAATAACCAAACTGGGCATAGATCAAGTCAAACTGCTGAGCCTTCAGGATGCATTCCTCCTAGGTTTGGGGTCGCTCAGGTACGACGTCCTTGGCTATGGGGGGGAGTAAGGTTTCGAGAATCCAGTCAAGGAATATCCTATCATCCAATTGGATGTTGCAAAAGCTACATCGACATCGCCACGCATGGATGTGATCCATGATGTGGGTAGTTGTGGTTTGAAGATAGGATAAAATAATCTCCACTCCCTTGCCGTATCGGACAGGTAGTTGAAAGTGTTGAAGGAATATTGATGCAAGTGAGGAGAAATCAAGGTAAGTAGCATGAGGAAGCTCGATGTACCATTTGGTCATAGAACCCATAAGTGTGCATTGGAGAAACCTCAATATAATAGAGTCATCCATAATAATGTTCGATGAACACCACAAGTGGAAAGACATGATGTGGTTTTAGGGGTCCTTGCCCTCCTTTCCCTCAAACTTTGGGATGTCTGAAAAACGTTTTGTAGGCATGGGAGGCCAGTGTGGCTGATGACTAATTGGATCATTTTAGCAGGAAACAAGAAATGTTTAGCAGGAAACAAGCAAGGGGTTGTAAAATATCAGATATGGAAAAAAAACCAGGTCTGTACAGAGGCTTGGGACAAACAGTGGTATGAAATAGGCATGGAAAATAGACTGTAAACTTATAGTCGCACCTTTCAGTAGAGCAGGTGCGAATATGGGTCACATAGAACAGAAAGGGAGAGGTTATCTAGATAGGAAAAATCCAAGTTACACAAACCAGGAGGAAAGACACAACCGAGTCGCTCAAAACATGGTCACATGGGTGACTCGGGTCGCTTCAAGAGCCAGGACAGGTACAATCTAAATGCTTGATCCAATTCACTCATATCGAGGCTAAAGTCGTGACCTAGGTCACGCTTATTGGGCATAAAGGGATGACTGGGTTGAGACCTATGGCCCTATATAAAGTGCAACTCACATCAAACAACAAAATATTAAAAACAACAGAGCTAGCAGGGACTAAGGGATCAAGAACTGATGTAGTGAAGGTTTGGATCGGTCGCGTGGGGGCCCGATTGGTGATGGCTGAAGGAAGAAATGGAAGAAAAAGGTGTAGAAAACCTACAAAAAAAGGGATCCCATAGGATCAACCAGCAGAGTTTCCAAAACTGTAACGGGTAGTTCTCCCCTGTTACGTGCAAAAGCACCAGCCTTAGATCAGTGTGATCGTAAGGAAGAGTTCATGGAAAAATACAAAAACAATCTAGAATAGTAACACAAAGCAAATATTTTTAACTTTTTTTGAATATAGACCGACTAAAATAAATAAATACAAACAAATGAAAGTATACCTCCTTTCTCGTAATATGGGCCACCATGGTCGTCTTCGGAAGTGGTCCACCTCTCCATGGGTTGGTTCTCTAATGGTCTCCAGGTGGGTATGGAGAATATCTCAACATACAATGTGGGAATGGTATGGCGATGGGATGATGGCCAAGGAGTGTGTGCATATCTGAGAGCAAAGGTGTCAGAGCATACTCACAAAATGAAAAATGATAAAAAAAGGTTCTTTTGGGAGAGCCCTTCACAATGTATTTATAGAATGGTTCTAGGTTTTTTTTTACCCAATGTGGTTACCCATGGTATTTTTTGACCCATGGTTTTCTCTCTTTTAGGGATTTTACACCCTTGTTAGGGTTTTTGAACCCCTTTTAGGGTTTTTGATCCTTTTTAAGGGTTTTTTACCCTTTTTTTTTTAGAGTGAGGGTAAATTACCATAGTAAATAATAATGTTTTGGACCATTTTTTGTGGAAATACAATTGTGAAGGTCAAAAGTAAGGGAAATATTGTAGGAATATGATGTATGTATGTGGTTTAGACCATGTAGAGCTAGGTGGACATTTTTTTTGGTAACAAGTGGGGGGTACAAAACCAAGTGTAACCACTAGCTCTAAAGCAGAAGGTGTCAAAAGTAACTACAAATTCTAGAATAATCACAAGTGTCAAAAGTAACTACAAATTCTAGAATAATCACAAGTGTCAAAAGTGCTAGGATTTTTTCCATTCCCTCTCACAATGTGGATCAAGGCCTCCCATGCTCTTTTGTGGTTTCTGATGTGCTAGTTGTTTAATTAATTAATCATTTACAAAAATAACAACAATGTCACTCAGTAATTTCTCCCTTTGTCACAAGAAAAGTAGTTAGTCTCTGACATACGTAAACAGTACTTGTAGTTTTGAAATAAGTAAACTAGTTGATGTACATTCTGACATTAGAAGTGATAATTTTAAATACAATTAGGTAGTTAGTCAATGTGGGAAACTTCTCGAAGTATTCTAGATTTTCTTATATGTATGTAGTTACATTTTTGAGTGGTAAGAAGAAATTGAAAGCTCATATTTCATCAATCATTTGTAGTTGTATGTATCCTCTATTTTTTGTCTCTTTAGTTTTGTGCTCTGTTCAAATTCTTTTCCTATCCAATAGATGGTATCAAACCAAGTCATTGGTGTTGAGTGTTTCTCCACCAGTTCAAGCAGGTTGCAGGATTCAGAAGGAATTTACAGAACTATCTCCTCACGTACAAGAGGAAGTTGAGTTGAGCTTTGTTCAAGAGGTGAGATGAAGCCATCATTGTTTTATACCTTGAAGGAGCGAAGAGGAAATTTAAAAAATTAAAATAAATTATATTTTTGTTTTAAGAGGAAGAGTAATTTAAAAAAATATTAAAAGGAGTATTTAAAAAATAAAAGGAGGAAATAAATCTTGGAAGTTTAGACTACAATATTTTCAAACAATGCCATCCAATAGTAACCTGGGTCAATCTTAAGGTCTCGTTCTAACAAGAAAAAAAATTATGAATTTTGGTTTTTTACAATGAACACTCATTCGTGAAGTCACAGGAATATTGGGAAACTGTTGAATATGGGTTCAAAGAACCAAATCAAGCAACAATTGAGGACATTATTAATTCCAGAGAGCACAACTGAATGAACAGAGAAAGAGAGAGGCCAGAGCACTGTGGAAAATTCAACAATGTACAGATGACACCATTTTTCCAAATACAATGAATGCTAAGACTACAAAAGATTCCTGAGATATATCGGAGAAGGCATATCAAGGCACATATAATGTGAAAAATGTGAAGCTACAGAATCTAAGAATAGAGTTTTAAACTCTAAAGATGAAAGAATATGAGACAATAGACCAATTTATGACTAGTTAATGGAAATGGTCAACCAGCTAAGAATCAATGGAGAATACATAAAAGTGTTGAAATAATGTAACTTCAAAGAATATTATTCTTGTACTTCACATTATTATTATTCATCCTTCAAGAGATGTTACTGATGTAAAAGGACATGTAAATGTCATGAGGTAAACCCTCATTTGTACGTCGGGTCACTAGAACCCAGAAAAGATGATTATAATTATTATTATGAAGTGTAGCTAGGTAGGTCAGCCCAGTTATGTAAAATTTCAATTGGGAATTTTAGTGTAAATAGGGAGGTGCCCTCCGTCATTTATACAAACACACTCACACTTGTATTGTGCAAGAGAGAGAAAGAAGGAGAGACAGAGAAGGAGGAGTACCAGTGTCTTTGGTGTCTTATCTCTTATGCTTGGGGTTTGGTCTCTCACTTTATAAGAACATGTTCCTTAGTCATTTCATACTGGTAATCTATATTGAGGAAGTCTTGTTGGGTTTTCCCCTTTAGGGTTTCCCAGCGTAAATTTTGTGTACCTTGTGATTGTCTTTGTTTCAGTGATCCTCTTTATGTTGTTATTATGGAAATGTATTAAATGCTAATAAAGTTAGAAATCAAGCTATGACAGCATAGAAAACTTAACATGGTATCATAATTATCTTAAAAGGAGCATCTTTCATAAGGAAAATATCTCTCTACTTCTTCGGACAAGGAAATTATGGTTTTCTAAAAAGTGGAATTTTTAGTGCAAGTGATATGTGGAAGTGTGCCCCTCCTAGATGTATATTTTGGCACCAATATTGAAGTTTTCCAGTGGGAATAACCTCCATAAATTCAAGCCCCAGTTTGGCTTGAAACTAGAAAACCAGAAACTACAATCCAGAATCTTGCAAGTCCAGTTTCAAGGGTTAGAATTTGGATTCTTCATAAACTGACTGTGCCATCATACTCGCCTCAGCCAATTGCACCTTTTGGTGAGTACATTTCTGGGAAACTTTCATTTTTTGTCATTTTCTGATCTCCAGGACAGGATATCTCTAGGCACTAAGCTTAATAGCAAGTTGGAAGGTATAGAAACTTGTGTGCCTAGAAATATAGAATAGGACTCATTCTAGAAGAGAATTATCTTGCAAATTTTATCAAGGGAGTTGTGTTGGATCTTGAAGAATACGAAGCAAAATAAAAGTACAAGAAATATATGATTAGGGCTAAGAGGATCATAGCTAATTTAATTAAGGATCACTTGATTCCTGAAGTATCCTCTAAGGATACACCTAAGGAGATGGTTTCTGCCCTATCAGGAATGTATGAAGGAAGAAACATCAAACGAAAGATGAACTTGAGAGCCCAACTCAAAATTACAAACATGAGCAAGGGTGAATTTATCCATGAATATACTTCACAAGGGTCTCTCAATCAAAGAACACATAGGAACAATTCAAGACAAGATTGATGAAATTGAACTAGTATTGACTGCTCTCAATGGTATTTCTAGACCATGGGACTCCTTCATCCAAATAGTCTATGCAAGGAAGGAAATCCTAAAATTTGATGTCATATGGGAAGAATGTGTTTAAGAAGAAGCTAAAGTAGATAACCGAGAAGAACTACTTAGAGATAATTACCATGCTCTAGTTACTCATACTAGAAGAAGAAAAGGAAAGCATCATTCATAAAAGGAAACTCATAAAGGGTCTGTTATCTCCATATTTGTCCCACGAATTTTGGATTCCGTCAAGCATGAATCCAAGAATTTACGTCGGAAGAGGGATGCACGAGAGTCAATTGACACTCTTAAAGTATACTGTATTCTTGGTGCTTCTACTTATCAGCAAATTGTCTTTCAGCTACTATATACAAATAAAACCTCTTGTGCAACCAACAAAGGACATAATGAATGTAAAAGATGTTCATTACCAATGGCATGAGTTATTCCCAAATGTACCAGGAAACATGGGTGCAGTTATATATCTCTGGGCTCCTGTCATGTTGATCTACTTCATGGATACCCAGATATGGTATGCAATATTCTCTACATTATCTGGTGGTATTTCTGGAGCTGTTCGGCGATTGGGAGAGATTCAGACTTTGAGCATGCTGAGATCAATATTTCAGTCTTTACCTGGTGCTTTCAATGCTAACTTAGCGCCATGTGAAAGGCCACTACGTAAAGGATTTTCTCTTGCTCGGCGTTTTGAAGAGGGTTCTCCAAACAGGAGGACAGAAGCTGCCAAGTTTGCACAACTGTCGAATGAAGTTATTTCTAGTTTTCGCGAGGAAGACCTTATAAGCAACAGAGAAATGGACCTTTTATTTGTTCCATATTCATCAGATCCAATCCTGAAGCTAATACAATGGCCACCATTTTTACTTGCCAGCAAGATTACCATAGCATTGGATATGGCAGCTCAATTTAAAGCTAAAGACACAGATCTCTGGAAACGGATATGTGCTGATGAGTACATGAAATGTGCATTTCTTGAATGTTATGAATCATTCAAACAGGTTCCGAGGGTACTAATTGCTGGTGTAAATGAAGGATCCAATTGAAGGAAGCACTTGTAGAGAACCCACGGGTCCATGGCTATTCCACCATGTTTATAAATGCATAAAAAATACTTTTCCTCATGCGTGTGGGATATGTATCAGATAAACAATTGGATGGTAAGAAACATGTGCAAAAGGTTACCGAGCCTGAGTTCAATGGTCTTAATTTAAAGTTCTGTGGATGCCAATGAAGGTGGCTCTTCCAAAAGGTAAATGCCGACATCAAAGTATGCAAGTGCCAAATAAGAGAACAGTTCACCATGTAAATATTTGGATGATCATCAAACTATCAAGCTGCAGGATTTTGAGGCAACATTCCGGTGACAGAGTATGATAAGAAGAGATT
>LPNX010833245.1:6517-69301 GCA_001517045.1 Pseudotsuga menziesii | reverse complement strand
CCACGGGTCCATGGCTATTCCACCGTGTTTATAAATGCATAAAAAATACTTTTCCTCATGCGTGTGGGATATGTATCAGATAAACAATTGGATGGTAAGCAACATGTGAAAAAGGTTACCGAGCCTGAGTTCACTGGTCTTAATTTAAAGTTCTGTGGATGCCAATGAAGGTGGCTCTTCCAAAAGGTAAATGCCGACATCAAAGTATGCAAGTGCCAAATAAGAGAACAGTTCACCATGTAAATATTTGGATGATCATCAAACTGTCAAGCTGCAGGATTTTGAGGCAACATTCCAGTGATAGAGTATGATAAGAAGAGATTTCTTTATTATTTTCCTTTGCCCATTGATAAAGTTATGACAGTTGGTTTGATTTCTTTAGTACCTAGAAGTTTCAGTGATTTCTTTAGATGGTAATTGAAGATCAACTCCAGATTCAAATACAACACTGATTGAATCAGCATTGGTCAAAGGCAGAGGTATTAAGTTTGGAGATGTTAATATCTCAGCTGCGCAAATAAATGAAGATGGAACAGATAGTGGCAAGCTTCCAACTAAGCGTGAGACTGTCCAGACAGAGAACACAAATGCTAACAACAGATAAAGTAAACACCAAGAACAAAGTCCGTGGTTCATTAAGATCGTGCATTACACGTTGGATGTGGAGTTTCAAGCATGTACCAAGGATCGATTATGAATATAAATCATATGACAGGTCATGAGGAAACATTCAAGTGAAATTTATCGTCAAAGATGCATTCAAGAGCATCAAAATATTATAGTTAGCAAATTAAGTGACAGAGCGTTGAGTGGCAACTAATCAGTCCCGGGATTTCAGAAATGAGATCAAATCTATATCAAATAATTATAAATTCAGGAAGTTAAAGAAGGCTGAACATCTGTCAGATTTTTGGTCATGAAAATCAAGTATTTCCATATTCGATGGCTGTTCGAGATTAAAGGAAGAAGATTAGCAATAAATTGAACCATCTATCAAACTTTATCTTCGAGTGTTAATTTTCTTCGGATTTCCAGCCATAAATTTAACAGTGGTCAAAAGGGCAGTTCTATCATTCGAAGGCTCGAAGACAAGCAAATACACAAGTGGCAAAATATTCAACAGATTTGATCAATCCATATTTGAGGGCACTTGACAGATATTGAGGAAGCAGTTCCATATTTTTTGTGATTGATTTCAGATTTATGATTATCTTTTCCAATATTATTGTACTCTGCTATTTAAGGAGGATCATTTTTTAATGTAAAGGAAGGAGAGGTCCCAGCCAGAGGGCTCGATAGCAAGGGGACTGCAGGTTGGCAGTTTTGGGATGATGCTGGATGTATGCTGAACCATTTTCTGTATAGCATAATATCTTTACAACTTCACAGGTTCTAGTTTTGAATGTGATATGATGATGTTTTGTTACTGTATATTATGAATTGTTTTCTTCGATAATTCTTTTATATCTGTGGTCATTAACAATCCATGTTATAATTCTTATTGAAGGAAATAGTTATCTTTTGTTTAATAAACAGTTACAGTTACACTTTTTATCTCAGGATCATAGAATCCTTTGCATGAAGCACTATTTTGAATGTTATGTTATATGAAACCTATGATTTCCATTCCAGCCTTCACTGTCTTACCAACCTGTTGAACACTTTGATCTTTTATTGTGAATATTTGTATTTAATTGTTTGAGATATATACCAGCTGTATACATATGTCATATTGTGATTCTATTCCTGAAAGCTATACAAACCTATGATACTAGCCTAGGGTTTTATAGTGCTGTGAATATATACTAGCCTTCAGTTTTATACCAGTCTGTATTTTGATTTCATTTCATTTTGATTTAGTCTTTCTCAGACTTAAGATTTCCTTAAGCTTGGATCCCCTGTTGTCTAGGTCCAACTTTAGGGATAACAGGGTCTTATCGTCCTAAGAAGTTTCAAAAGAATAAAAAGGGAGATTACAAGAATAAATATTTCTCCCCTTATCAATGTTTCCATTGTGACAAGATAGGACAAATTTCCAAAAATTGTCCGACAAAGAAAGAAGAATTTAAGAGGAAGAATAGCAAAACACATCATGCTAACCTAGAAGAAGAAGAAGAAGAAGAAGAAGAAGAAGAAGAAGAACTCGGAAGTTGAAGAATATGGAGGGTGGAATGTATGAACTAATAGGTCACTCAGAAGCATCATTGATCCAAGATAAAGGTATTCCTATGCACTAATGGGCTAAAGCAACAAGGACAACAATATATGTCCATAATAGAATATCCCATAGTGCACTTGGATTCAAAAGTCATGAATAAATTTTCACGAATAAGAAACCAGAGGTAAGTCACCTCAAGATATTTGGTTGTCCAGTGTTTTTTCATATACCAAAAGAGAAAAGAACCAAATTATATCCTTCCAGAGAGAAGGGAATATTTATTGGGTACTGTGAGGTCTCCAAGGCCTTCAGAATATATATACCAAGTTACCATCATATGGAAATTAGAAGGGATGTAACCTTTGATGAAGATGTATCTCTTAGGAAGTCGAGAAGGTGCCAACATGAAGAAACATATGAAGAAGTTGTAGCTCCCAGAGCTGTAAATCCGATGAAGGAAGTTACACATTCTCATGATGATGAGATTCTAGAAGCACATGATATCTTGGATCCCCAAGAACCTCTCCACATGAATATATACCAAAAGAGAAATATATCTTGGGTCTACAATATTATTGAAGAAGCAGAAAGGTATGGTGCTCCAGAAGGATCCACAAGGAAGAGAAAGAAGCCAAAGCCATTTCCTAGTTATGTGGATTTCATGTGTGATCTTGTACACAAAGAACCTACCTGTTTTGAAGCAATTGTTCAAAATAAAGAATGGGTAGAAGCTATGATGGAAGAATACCAATCCATAATGAATAATGATGTATAGGAAATAGTTCCTATATTAGAAGGAAAAAGTGTGGTATCTTCCAAATGGATCTACAAGATAAAACATACAGTTGATGAAGTATTGAGAAGTAGAAAGCCATATTTGTGGCCCGTGGATTCTCTCAAAAGGAAGGATCGTCCATAATGTGGGTAGTGTACTTGATACCATAATTTCAAAAGGAAAATTTGTCTAGAATGTTAGTAGTGGACTTGATACCATAATTCTAAAAGGAAGGATCATCCAGAATGCTGGTAGTGGACTTGATCTTGTAATTATGAAAGGAAGGTTCATCTAGAATGTTAGTAGTGGAATTAATCATGCAATTCTAAAAGAAAGGATCATCTAGAATGTTGGTAGTGGAATTGATCCCGTAATTCCAAAAGGAAGGATCATCCAGAATGATAGTAGTGGACTTGATCTTGTAATTCCAAAAGGAATGATAGTTCAAGAAAGTTGGTAGTGGACTTGATCCCATAATTATAAAAGGAATAATGGTCCATAATGTTAGTAGTGGAATTGATCTCATAATTCTGAAAGGAAGGATCATCCAAAATGTTAGTAGTGGACTTGATCCCATAATTCCAAAAGGAAGGATCGTCTAGAATGTGAGTAGTGTACTTGATCCCGTAATTCTAAAAGGAAGGATCGTCCAGAATATTAGTAAGTGGAATTGATCTTGTAATTCCAAAAGGAAGGATGATGTTGGTTGTTGTTATACCGGCCTTAGATGATGTTGCTACATACTCGATTTGTTGATGATGATGTCACATGTTGTTGTCGTTATTCCAGCTTTATGCAGATGATCTAGCCTCGTGCTAGCAATGCTAGTGATGGATCAATTGTTTTGCAGATGATGATACTCTAAATCCATGTTGCATATCATGATGTTCTCGTAGATGGTGATGATGCTCCAACTCCATGTTGTTGATGATGTTATAGTTCCATTTTGTAGATGATGATGCCCCAATTCCATGCCACAAATGATGTTACTTCATCTCTATACTGAAGATTTTGACGATGTTACTTGACAGTTATGTATTGAAGATTTTGATGATGTTACTTCAGCTCTGTACTGAAGATAATGATGATGTTATTTCATATATGTACTGAATATGATTATACTCCAGCTCCGTGCTCAAGATGATGATGTTGTTCAAAACATTCAATCAATTATAGATGTACCAGATGATGATCCAAAAGATGATGTTAATGATGCCTCCTCTTTCTCTCTCCTTATGATGATGTTTTGTTGATCCAGACCACTTATTGTTGATGTCATTAGAATACCCTTATTGTTAAGGGAGACCGTTGAAATAATGTAACTTTGAAGAATATTCTACTTGTACTTCACATTATTATTATTCCTCCTTCGGTATATGTTACTGATGTAAAAGGTCATGTAAATGTTATGAGATAAACCCTCAGTTGTAAGTAGGGTCAATAGCAACCAAAAAATATGATTATAATTATTATTGTAAAGTGTACCTAGGTAGGTCATCTCTTCCGGTTAGGTAGGTTGGCCCAGTTAGGTAAAATGTCAGTTGTGAAGTTTATTATAAATAGGGAGGTGCCCTCCCTCATTTATACAGACAAACTCACACTTGTATTGCGCAAGAGAGAGAAATAAGGAAAGATAGAGAAAGTGGAGGACCTGTTTCTATGGTGTCTTATCTCTTATGCTTGGGATTTGGTCCCTCACTTGATTATCCCTTATTCTTTGGTCATTTCATATTGGTAATCTATATTGAGGAAGTTTTGCTGGGTTTTTCCCTTTATAGTTTCCCAGTGTAAATTTTTGTGTACCTTGTGATTGTGTTTCTTTCAATGATCCTCTTTATGTTCTCATTATGAAAATGTATTAAATTATAATCAAGTTATAAATTAAGCTATGAAAGCATAGAAAACTTAACAAAAATACGTGACATTAGTTCAAAAAGTCTAGAGGATCCTTACTAAGAAATTTGGTATGCTGGTAATTGCAATTAAGGAATCCAAGGATTATATTCAATAAATGAGCTGATAGGATCATTACTGTCTTATTAATCTAGACTTAATAGGGAAGAAGAAGAACTTGAACATGCCTTCAAAACACAAGCATATATCAACATGGGAAGATTCAACAATTACAATTCATAGAGAGAGAACAAGCCAAGCATGGATCAAGAAGACAAGCCACAACACCCTATGAGGTGAAGGTTTTTAGTAGAAGAAAAGGTATGAAAAATCTAAAACTCAATGTTATTGTTGAAAAATATTTGGTCATTTATCCAATGAATGTAGGATAAATCATTTATACCTAAACAAAAATAGAGCTAATGTATCTAATACATTTAAAAGTAGCTTAGAATCTCTATTTCTATGTTGTCATGAAGTCCAAGAAAGAAATAAAGACCTATGGTTGTTAGACAATTGTTGTAGTAACCACATAATAGGAGATAAAAGTATTTTTCTAAATGTAGACAACTCAGACAAGTATGATGTCATATTAGGAGATGATAAAATTTTCAATGTAGTTTATAAATGAACATTCATTTTTCTAACAAATCAGAAGAAGAAGAAGAATATGTTTGGCATCTATGTAGCCCCTAATCTAAAGCACAATTTGATGAGTGTTGTTCAACTCACTTAACATGGTTATAAGGTCATATTTACAAACAATTCTTGCATAATCTTGGACAAATTCCAAAGTAGAAAGCTCATTGCTAGGATTAAAATGACCAAGAATAGGATGTCCTTTAACCTTAAGAAATGTTAACCAGTTAGCTTCATGTGTACACAATGTCACAACTGTAGATGAGTCTTGGTTATGGCATTTGGGATTTGGTCATATACACTTTGGTGGGATGAATTTATTGTAGTAGAAATAAATGGTTAAAGGATTTCCAATAATTCATGAACCAACAAATTCTTGTAAGAGTTGCATATTAGGAAAACAACAAAGATAAATATTTCCATACAGTCCATCATACATAGCAAGAGCACCATTGGAGTTGGTGCATACTTATTTATGTGGTACCATACAAACACAGTCCTTAGGAGCACATCTTCATTTTCTGACTTTCATTGATGATTTCAGTCATAAGACTTTGGTATATTTTCTAAAGAACAAATATGAAACTTTTGACAAATTCAAGGAGTTTAAAGCTTTAGCTGGAAAATAAAGTGGTATGTACATTAAAGTTGTAAGATCTGACAGAGAAGCTAAGTATGATTCTAAATATTTTGAAAATTAATGCAAGTATCATGGCATCAAAAGACCAATTGTAGCCAGATATACTCCGCCGTAAAATGGGCTATCAAAAAGGAAAAAATCAATAATGATTACGGCTAGAAGTATACTCAAAGAAAAACAACTTGAAAATGAATTTTTGGGTGAAGCAGTTGCATGTTCATTCTATATCTTAAATAGATCACCTGCAAAGAGTGTCAAAAACAAATTTCCTCAGGAAGCATGGAGTGGAATGAAGTCAAGTTTTCAAATTTCAGAGTCTTTGAATGTGTAGCTTAAGCACATGTTCCATAATAGTTGATAAGAAAGTTGGATGATAGGAGTGAAAAAATGCATTTTTACAAGGTGCAGTGAACATTCAAAAGCGTATAAACTATACAATATAGTCACCAAGAATTTTATTGTAACCATATATGTGAAATTCATGGAAGCAAAAGATTGGAACAATCAAGGTGAATAGTCAACTACAACTACAAATTTAGCACCCTTATTACCAATAGAAAATAAGTTGAGCCAACAAGACAACAAGTATCTCCATCTAGATTACCAAGATTGCAGATTCAAGGTGAAACTTTAATGCATGGAGAACAACAAGGTAATAGTCCTCACTCTAGTAGTGATTCAGATCCCATAATAGCTTCATTAAGAAACAAAAAGACAAGAAGGTTAAGAGAAATTTATAGCCAAGATTATGAAGTAGATATGCAAGTTCATTTTGCATTATTTTCTTGTGAGCCTATACATTTTGAAGAGGCCATTAAAGAAGAAAAATGGATCCATACAATGAATTAAGAAATTGAAGCAATTGAAAAGAATGACACTTGGGATCTTGTAGATATACTAGAAGGAAAGGACAACATAGGAGTTAAATGGGTTTATAAAACTAAATTTAATGAAGTAGGATAAGTGGAGAAGCATAAGGCAAGGCTAGTTGCAAAAGATTTTGCACAAAATCCTGGAATTGATTCTGGAGAAACCTTTGATCTAGTAGCAAGGTTAGACACCATTAGTACATTGTTGGAGTTAGAAACTTGTTGCAGCTACAACTCCTTCCCCAAAATTTTCAATTTTAGGGCCCCTCCTTTTTGTTTTTATTAAATCTGGCCTAGGAATATCTTTTTTTCACCAAGACTGCGCTGAAGTTCAGTTTTTTTCTTAAAAAACTTGATTTTTTTCATTTTCTGTATCGAAAGACTAGTTTACTATCCTTCTGATATCGGAAGCATAGTAGAATATCGTTTCGACGTTGTGGAAGCCGAACTGTCAAACCCGTCGAAAGAACTTTAGACTCCCTCACCAATTCGTCAAACCTCGGGTTCTTTTCTCCTCGTTTTCATTTTTTCGATCTTAAACACTTACTGGTTTTTGATATTCTCGTTGTTGATATTTTTTACAGGAGTGATTCGGAGCCCTAGTGTTTGTCATTGCTAACATTGTGGGAAACTAGTGCTGAGACGTTCTGCAAATAGTTGTTTTCCTGGCTGACTCCTTAGAACTTAGGATTTCCAAGTTCCAATACCTTTTAAAAAAAAAGTAAAGCCACAATGATACAATTGTTCGTTGCCAACATTACAAGAAACTAGTGCTGAGATGTTTCACAAATAGTTTTTTTCCTCACCGAATCCTTAGAACTTAGGATTTCCAAGTTCTGATACCTTTTTAAAAAAAAGTAAAGCCGCGATGATACAACTGTTCGTTGCCGACGTTATGGAGGAAGTTCATTCTTGATGTTCTGAACTTAAAGGTTAGTGGTTCTGATGCCGATGGACTTAAAAGTATCCCAGGCCCATAGTTTGGTTTGCACCCACCATTGCAGTAGTCCTCCAAACTATCCTTTCGAATGATTTAGGTTTTGGCTGCCAATAGGTTTTGACCACCGATAGGTTCTCGCCGAGTATTATATATATGAGTGCATGTATTATTTTGTTTTATCCTTTGTGACTTGTCATTTGCATTGGTATGTGTTGTTCGTAACGTGCGCATGCGCCTAGCTGTCAGAAACTGGTTCGTTTCTTGTAGAAGTTTGTACCATCCAGTTGACTACACTGCTATTGCCAGGCAAGTAAACAATGGTTTACTATTTATTTTTTTTGGTTTTATTGGTTGATTGTTGAACCATTAGGTTTTCTATTGCTTAGGTTTTCTGCCTAAAAGGATTTCTTGCCCCTTACGGTTTTTCATGGTTGTTTTACTTGGGAGGGTGAGAGGTTTTAAGTTGTTTACAGTTTTGTTAGTGGGAGAATCCAAAGTCAGTGTGATCTTTTTTTCATCATGGATGCATTTGCCCCAGCGCAAGGGGTTAGGGCACGGTTGCAGACATGCGTTTTGCTGTTTGCAACACCCGTTTCTTGGTTTTTCCACAGTCGGCCAGGGGTATTAAGCTGTTGTTCATGCGTTTACCTGATCACGTGGGACTATGGAGGATTTTTCCTTTTCGGTCAGTTTAGGGCTTTTCTCAAAGACAAGCGGCATGATTAGTCTGATATGTCCCTATATTTGATAGAGGATTAGTTTGATACAACCCAAGTTGAGATGGAGTATTTTTTATGAAGTGAAGTTTTCAGACGATGGAGCTTATGCATTTTAGGAAGCGGCCTGTAGGATATTTTTTTTTATTTCTCCTTGATTCTTTCATTCGTTAAATACTGTGTTTAATTTATTTTTCAGAATGCATGTTGAGGAGGTAAATAAATTGATATATTTTCCTATTTATTTTTTAAACACTTGCTAACAGATCAGTTGTTCTAAGAACATGTTTTGAATGTGATAGGTTGATTGCTATAATGAAAACATGTCAAAGAGACAAAAGAAGAAGGATCCTATGGTTGAAGGAGAGTCTGAAGTAGAGATCATCACCAAAGTAGAGTTTATATACGAAGATACTAAATACTCTACTGGGGTCGAACCAAACTACAAGTGGGGAGAAATCTATAGAATGATTGCCAACCAGAATCTACCTGATGCCAATTTTGAGGAGCTGACCATCTATGCCAACATTGAGAAATCAGCCCTAATGAAAGTAGCTACGAGGGCCAAGTTATTTCCTTGTTCAAAAGGAATAGTTTGTATTCTTCCTAGGGAAGATGTAACCACAGTGATTATGGAAAACACTTCTAAGCAAGGCTATGCTGCATATAGCCCTACATATGTCTCTATGGCTTACCATCTACCCTCACCCTAGGTTTATTTGACAGAAATTTGGTTAAAGGAAATAGATATGGACGTAGTGGAGATTGTAAAAAGAATGATGATACCCAGAAATAACTTCCAAACTAGACCTTTCGGAGAGTATGACACCTCTATTCTCCATGCTCCCTACAGGTTCATTGCATTGATGTTAAATAGGATTTTT
This sequence comes from Pseudotsuga menziesii, assembly GCA_001517045.1. NCBI lineage: Eukaryota > Viridiplantae > Streptophyta > Pinopsida > Pinales > Pinaceae > Pseudotsuga > Pseudotsuga menziesii. The sequence continues at coordinate 59,787 of LPNX010833245.1, read as the reverse complement.
GACATAGCACATGGGAAGAGCTTCAAGATAGGTTGGATACTAGTCATTTTCTTTGTAGCTACCGAAGGAACCATCTTTAACTCGGAAAATATAGTGTCAAATAGCCTCTCTGCATGTATATCAGCAGCCTTAGGAGGGGTGTCTCAAAAGAAGTCATAGTTTTATATGAGCTCTATCTTGATTGATTGCATATTGTGCACTCAATCTTTTCCTTCTTTGAGATGTAACTGGGAAAAGGACAGAACCCCAGTGTACACAGCCTACAAATTGTTATGGGCACATAAGTACCATATTTATTATAGGGAAATTTGTGATCATTTCATTATGCCCTTATATACCCTCATTTTCTTGACTTAATGCAATTGCATGTCTGAAGAGGCATTCAAAGTCATACAGGAGTTTGGAGATTACGATTTGACGGAGGATGGGTTGTATGTAAAGATGTATGGTGGTTCCATAGCTCCTTCCCTACTGCCAAAGTATGCCATGGATTATGTACTCCATAAGGAGGAGGTTAGGTAGTTGTATATTAATGGTGTAGGCAATTTTTTGTTTGAGCATAAAAAAGAAACATATCCTGTAGTACCTTTATTTCTTGGAAGTTATAAGTTTTTAAAGGTCAAGTTGGTGGCATAATTTGTTAAGGAGATAGAATATTTTTGTTTTGGCGAAATGAATTTTCATAGGAATGACTCCCACAACAAAGTAGCGGACTACTGCAAAGAAGCAGGAATTCATTTTGAATATACTGATTTTTGGGATAAAGATGAGGAGACATTCCAAAATGCGAAGAACATAACCATCGTTAAGAAGAGATTCAAGTAGAAAATAACTACTATGGGTGGAAAGGGAAAATCTTTAGAGAAGGCTAAGGAATTAGAAGAAGAAGAGGCTAAGAAGAGAGAAGAAGATGCCAGAAGACTAGCACAAGAAGCAAAAAGCTTGTTGAAAAATGAAGAGGATGAAAAGAAGTGAGCTATAGAGGAAGTAGTTAGAAAGGAAGAGGAAGAAAGAAACAAAAAAGAAGAAGCTGAAATCAAGAAGAAATAAGAAGAAAGTGAAGGTTTGAGACTAACAGGATCCCAAAATGATCAGCAGACTATAGAGCAGGTTGATACACAAGGAGTACAAGATCAAATAGATCAAGAGCAAGGACAATCTGATCCCGATCCCTCGAAACCTACTGCATCTTCTGGCAACACATTTGGAAAAGCATCATTATCTGAGATAAATTTGATCCCTTTCACTCCTACTAAAGGGGAGGAGGTTCCTAATTTTAGTACCATTTTTTATGATAAAGAAAAGAAAAGAATTGTTAAAAGAACTGAGAAGAAGGTCGATACTAGAGGATAGTAAGGGAAAATGATAAAAGATAAAACATTGGTACACGGTACACATAATGATCCACAGTTGATAGCAAGACCTGGGGTAGCATTAACCCTAGCAACTAAAGATAACGTGGACAGGATCGTGACTGATCTAGAGGAGTCATGAAATAATGTGACCCAGCTAAACGAGAGATTAAAAAGGGAAAAAGATGAGAGCCAAAAGCTGAAAAGGAAGTATGAATATATGAGGAGTGAAGTCAAGACTTCAAGAATGAAATTCCAGACTCTACAATCAGATAAGAATGATTTAGAAATATCTGCAGAAAACATAGAAAAGAATGCTCAAGTTAGCTTAGCTGAATTACAAAAGCTACAGCTAGAGCATCAGATGTTAAAGACTGAAAGGGATGATCTTCAGTTTCATATGGGAATTTAAGTGCAGAGAAAAACAAGTTGGAGAGCAGTGTTACTGAGTTAGAAATGGAGAAGGATACCATAGAGGAAAAGCATAAGCAATATCAACAACAGGTGGAATCCTTAGAAGAATAGAACAATGCATTGACCGCATCACTTAAGGATGCCATGGAGCAAAAAATTGACATCCATCCTTTGAAACAACATGTTCTGATTCAAAGAAAAAGGATCCATCAACTACAGATACGGATAGAAGATGAAAGGTGTAAAATTTTGTAGATAGACACCAGACTAGAGGATATTATAGACACCACTTCCTACTTTTTGGATAGGTCTCAAGATATTTTGGAGATTCTAAAAGGAAGAATGGTTTGGGTATAAACAATGAGTAATCTCCCATGGAGCTAGCAGTAAAGGATCAACCAACTCTAAAAAAAGAGTATGAGTTACTGGAATTTGCGATTAATGTGGCAGAAGAGTTCAAGAAAACTGTGAAAAAGACAAAAGGAGCATGTGCTGAATATTATAGAAGAGTGCTTTCCACATACAATTGATGTTAGACTTCTATAGAAAGGATATTGGGTGTGCTACTGGAGCATGAATTGTTTTTAAAACATCTACAGGACAAGTATCAAGAAGATGAGCAAGAAATACGACAGGTCAAGGACCTAGATGAATGGATATTGAAGAATGTGGTGGCACATGCAGCAGTAAGTATACATCTATTAGAAGACCAGCTGCACCTAATTCTTGCTAGGATAGAGGGGGTAAAGACCCAAGCTGCTAAATACAAAATTAATATTTGATTTCTTGAGCCTTCCGTGTTTGAAGGCACAGCAGCAGATGCTCATGCATGGAAGAAGTTCATCAGCGAGCAAGTTGGCCCTTCCTCATAATTTCTTTTTGAAATTTGGATTTAAAATGTAATATATTGTATTAATTATGTGCACAAGCTATGAGACAAAATTTTAGAAAATGAAAGGTTGGGGAAGCTCAAAAGACAATGAGGGGCAGCCCAAAAGTTTTGTTTTTTGTATAAATATAGGAGAGTTCTAGATGTAATGGGGGTTTTTCTAGACTATCTTGAGAAAGTATTGTAAGAAGAACTATTTCATTTTACAATAAAGATTCATATGTTTTTGCTGGAGAAAGTTCTGTTGATTGTTTCAAATGTTTGCTATGGGCTAGTTGAATATGAACTATTTCTTTTCAGCTTGTTTCCATTAACTGTGAGATCATTCTAACTCATTGAATTTATTTTCATGTTATGAATGTACTATGGTTTATTCTGTGAAATTTCGACATTGAGTAATGAAGGTTTTAATTAACAATAAGCTATCTTGTTTATATTTTCATTGATGTTCATGTATTCTGAAACATTAACAGCTATCTGTGGTTTTTCTTTATGCATGCAGTAAAGTACATTACTCACCATTAATGATAGTTTTTCTCCCTAGGGATAGGTTAGTTAGTCTTAGTTAGTTTCTTGCTGTTTGTGATTTAGAAGCGAGAGAGTTAAGACGAGAGGTAACAACCTGCACATCACATTCTCACCCTCCTCATTATCTCTATCATCTACATTTTAGTTAGGCACTTGCGCATCATACCTTAAACATAAAAAAACTAAAAATATACATAGTGGACCGGGCCATAACCGGTAAAGCACTTTAATTGTTATTGATCTACGATAGCCGGACAGTAAACCGGATGGATTCCCCATACCAACAATAACAAGCTAATTAGGAATGTTTATTGGGGAGAATCCCTAACTGTTGTTATCTGCAATTTTCCAGGCCTCAACACAACTCAAAACAAATGGAAAGTGTATGAGTTAGATGTCAAATCAACATTCCTAAATGGAATTTTGGAAGAATAATTTTGCGTAAATAAACCATCTGGGTATGAAATCGAGAATCGAGAGCACAAAGTTTACAAGGTGAAAAAGGAACAGTATGATTTAAAACAAGCACCAAGAGCATGGTATGGAAGAATTAACTCTTAATTAGTCATGGGTTCTGCATAAGAAAATATAAACCAACATTGTACACCAAAACATATCATCAAAACATAATTTGGATTGTATGTTTGTATGTGGATGACATAATTTACACGAGAAATTTAATGCTGGAAAATTTCAAATTAGTCATGAAGATAGAGTTTGAAATGGCAGATTGTGGGTTAATGAAATACTTTCTTGGCATTGAAGTTGAGCAATCAGATAATAGCATATTTATATGTCAAAAAAAGAATGTTAAAAATGTCTTGAGCATATTTAAAATGACAAATTGTAAGCCAATAGACACTCTAGTTGCAACAAGCACAAAATTAAGCAAACAAGATAAAGGATCGGTAGTAGATCCCACTTTGTACAAAAGACTTGTTGGCATCTTCATGCATTTAACAGCCAAAAGACCAGACCTTATGTATGATGTGAGTTTAATTTCCAAGTTCATGGAAATTCCAAAATCTTCTCATTGGCAACAAGGTAAGAGGATTTTGAGGTATATAACAAGTACAAGTAATTTTGGCATCATGTGTTCAGCCACAAATTCTAGTTCTTTAGTTGGATACACTGAAAGTGATTTTGCAATTAGTATTCATGATAGAAAAATCACTTCAAGTTATGTATTCCATGTTGGATCGGGTTTAATTTCATGGAATCCCATTGTGTCAATATCTTCAACAAAAGTAGAGTATGTGGCAGCAACATCAACAACATGTCATGTTGTATGGTTGAGAATAATATTAGAAGATATTCAGCATAAAGAAAAAGGAAGCAACACAAATATTTTGTGGTCACAACAACTTAGCCATAGAGCTTTCCAAAAATCATGTATTCCATCGAAAAAGTAAACATATTGGCACTAGATATCATTTTATGAGAGATCTTGTAAGCAATGGAGAAATAAGTTTGAATTTTTGTAAATCTCAAGACCAACTAGTTGATATCTTCACCAAGCCATTGTAAAGAGATAAATTTGTAAATCAAAGGAATGATCTTGGCATAGGTAGTCAAATAGTAATTGTAGTCCTGAAACAAGTAAATTGAATGATGTATATTCTCACATTAAAAGTGATAGTTTTAAATATATTTAGGTAGTTGGTTAGTTTTAAATATATTTAGGTAGTTGGTTAATGTGGTAAGCTTCCCGAACTAGTTTGGAGGGTCTTATATGTATGTAGTTTCATTTTTCACTAGTAAGTGATGAATTTTATGTTAATGAAGAAGAGATTGAAAGCTTATATTGCCTCAATCAGTTGTAGCTATATGTATCCTTTGTTTTTTAACAAAGCTCATATATATATCTATATCCTTAGCTATGTGTATGATTTATTTTTTAACAAAACTCATATATATCCATATCCCTAGATACAACAGCAAGGTAGTTATAAAACAGTTTTTTAAAACTTTAAACTGTAACAACATTTTGGAAAATGTATTTGGTTGAGCTAAATTGCTAAATTGATCAACATAACCAATTCTTCTTATAACAATAACCAAAATAACAAGTACCTTCAATTCTCTTTTGAGTTATTAAATTTCTTACACTTTTCAACCTAGTGCTCATTCCAAATATCATGCATTATTTTTATGTGGGCACATTATGCCTTGCCTTTGAACTAAAATAATAATCAAACTCTATTTCAGTGAATGATAAAACTATGATAAAACTATGGCATTTGAGAGAAACACTTTATTCATGAAAGATCTATAAATACATCTATTTCAGTGAATGATAAAACTATGACATTTGAGAGAAACACTTTATTCATTAAAGATCTATAAATACATGTATAAGATATGTTTGAGATAATGATTTTATTAATATTGTGTGTTAAGCTTGAATTGGTTTGAGATTTTGTGGAATTATTTCAACATCCAATTCTATATCTATGTAAACATTGTATCTAGATTGTGTTTTGTGTTTTGTGAAATATAAATAATTTTTGTATGTAATTAATGCATGATGACTGTATGTAATTAATGCATGATGACTGTTTTTATATTTTCTAAGTTGGTATCAGAGCGAGTTTTGGCCTAAATCCCTCACAAGAACACCAAGGACAATGTGAGAGATTGAGAGTTGATCCTCTAAACATATGTAGATTAGCTGTAGGAATAGATTCGTGTGAGTTTAACATGTGCCTGTATGAGTTAATTTGACATTGAAAATTCAATCGGAGTTTGTTCGTTGCTGCATTGGTAGAAATTGTTGTCGACGTGAAGGGAAAAGGAAGAAAGATGTCATCGGCATGATTGCATGTCAACCAGCAGAAACTTGAAAATAAAATTTGTGTTGTTGGATAATACTGTTGTGCTTGTAAAATAAAAATAATTTTTGTATATAATAACTACTAGATTATATTTTCTAAATAAATGTACTTTATGCTGGCCATAGAACGTTTAATGTTTCCTTTCTCGTCACATTTATACATTTATAACTTCAAAAAGTAAAACATTTCAAAAATAAAACATTCCAAAAAAATAAAATATATATGTATTTATATATATATAACCTAGTGAAAAAAGTTTGCGTAAATAAATGGCAAGTGTATCAGTTAGATGTCAAATCAACATTCCTAAATGGAATTTTGGAAGAATAAGTTTGCGTAAATAAACCATCTGTCGAGAGCACAAAGTTTACAAGGTGAAAAAGGCACAGTATGATTTAAAACAAGAACCAAGAGCATGGTATGGAAGAATTAACTCTTAATTAGTCATGGGTTTTGCATAAGAAAATATAAGCCAACATTGTACACCAAAACATATCATCAAAACATAATTTGGATTGTATGTTTGTATGTGGATGACATAATTTACACGAGAAATTTAATGCTGGAAAATTTCAAATTAGTCATGAAGATAGAGTTTGAAATGACAGATCCTGGGTTAATGAAATACTTTCTTGGCATTGAAGTTGAGCAATCAGATAATAGCATATTTATATGTCAACAAAAGTATGATAAAAATGTCTTGAGCATATTTAAAATGACAAATTGTAAGCCAATAGACACTCTAGTTGCAACAAGCACAAAATTAAGCAAACAAAATCAAGGATCAGTAGTAGATCCCACTTTGTACAAAAGACTTGTTGGCATCTTGATGCATTTAACAGCCAAAAGTGTAATGCCCCAGTTTTGACCCCGTTACATTAAATGTACATGATGTATATATTGTAATGATCATGGTGCGGAGCTAAAGGCCAAAGCCCCACCATTGATCGGTAATGCTATGTTTTGGATTTAAATTGTCACCGAAGGTATATCGGGGCATGCGGCACATATTAAGTTTCAGCATTATTTAAATATGCATCTAAAATTAATTAAATGAGCACAACCAGCTACGGTCGCGGTAACTAAAACGAATGGGGCATGATCTTCCAAGGGTAAGGATGTGGGGAAATTGTCCAACTTTAGCCAATAAGGGAAATTACCCATGTGACTTCTTCTTGTTTTTACCCAACCACTTTCATTGAAGAAAGACTGCTGGTGGTTGAGGCAGTTATTGCATGGAAGGGGAAGAGCATGGGAAACCAATTTCGAATTGGGCAGAGACCCATTTTTGGAAAAACGTGTTCTGACTTCCTGGGCAAGAAAACTGCCCAAAAACGTATGCCATTCAGTTGGGCATTCACGTTTTCCATTTTTCCGCACGTTTTGGGAGCAGCTGGAGTTTCCTGTGTGTTTTTCCTTCCACGTTTTTTGCTGTGGCTTCATTTTTCCCATGGATGGGAGGTCGTTTTTGTAATGCCAGGGCCTGGGTTGTCTTCCTCACGTTTTTGCAGCTGCTGGTGCATTTTCCATTCACGTTTTTGTGATTTCATGTGTTTTGCCATGGCTGTGAAGGGCCATTCCCGTTTTTTTGGCTGTCTCACTGACTTTTGGGTCTCACGCACTGGCTATTTGAGACGTTTTTCCCTGCTGTGAGTTGTGCTCACTTATAAGCCACAGGACTGTGTGTCTTTCCCCACGTTGTGAGCCGTTTTTGCTGTTTCGTTGGGGCTGTGTAATTCGTTTTCCTGTTTAAGCTGTGAGAGCTGAATTAATTGCCGAAGTGCAATTGTTGGTCTCTGGACTGTATTGGGAGCAAGGGTGTTGGCTTAGTTGCTTGATAAACCTGGTGCTAGAAACCACACAGGCAGAACTAGAGGGCTGGCCTTCTTCTCCATCACCCCTGAATAGCACTGGAAGGGAATGCAGGGCCTGAGGGACTGTGTAGCAGAGAAGGGACTGATTCCTTGTGTTGGGTGTGGATGGTTGTCTTAGAGGTCAGGCTAGTTTTGGTGTAGGTGTTCTTGGCTCTGTAATGAGCTCACCAGGTTAGCAAATTGCCTCCATCAGCTCCTTAATGGCCTGATAAACCCAACTTGGTTGGCTTGGCTATGTGTTTTGTGTATCCTGGCTATGTGTAAGCCTGCTAGTTCCCTTATTCCTTGGAAAATCATGCCCAGCTCGGGGGTGGCAGCGTTGCTGAGAGATTGGTGAGCACGCTGGCCTATGGTTGGGTGGAACGTTGCAGCGACGTAGCTGGTTGCGGAGCAAAGCTTTCATAAGATAAGTGATCTTGTGTATTTTACCTCTGCAATTCCACATTTACTGTTAATTAAAAATGAAATGAACATGTTGAATGAATGCATGTCTGAATGCTGTTATTTTCCGCTGTGTATGATGATTAAATTGCTTCTGTGAATGATTAATAATTCTGGGTGCATAATTTAGTTCAAATTCGCTTAAGCATTCTGTCTTAGGAAATTTTCATGCCTGTACATGTTCATGGACTTCCGCTGTGTAAATTAAATGTTCAATGTGCATGTTTAGGCATTCTTTTTATGAATTTTTATCCTGCACATGTTTATGGGCGTTTGGCCCGCTCTCATTTAGCTCATAGTCACGTCCTCTTTGCCGGTCGGAGGCATGGGGACGTGACAAAAAGACTAGACCTTATGTATGATGTGAGTTTAATTTCCAAGTTCATGGAAATTCCAAAATCTTCTCATTGGCAACAAGGTAAGAGGATTTTGAGGTATATAACAAGTACAAGTAATTTTGGCATCATGTGTTCAGCCACAAATTCTAGTTCTTTAGTTGGATACACTGAAAGTGATTTTGCAAGTAGTATTGATGATAGAAAAATCACTTCAAGTTATGTATTCCATCTTGGATCGGGTTTAATTTCATGGAATCCCATTGTGTCAATATCTTCAACAAAAGTAGAGTATGTGGCAGCAACATCAGCAACATGTCATGTTGTATGGTTGAGAATAATATTAGAAGAAATTCAGCATAAAGAAAAAGGAAGCAACACAAATATTTTGTGGTCACAACAACTTAGCCATAGAGCTTTCCAAAAATCATGTATTCCATCGAAAAAGTAAACATATTGACACTAGATATCATTTTATGAGAGATCTTGTAAGCAATGGAGAAATAAGTTTGAATTTTTGTAAATCTCAAGACCAACTAGTTGATATCTTCACCAAGCCATTGTAAAGAGATAAATTTGTAAATCAAAGGAATGATCTTGGCATAGGTAGTCAAATAGTAATTGTAGTTCTGAAACAAGTAAATTGAATGATGTACATTCTCACATTAAAAGTGATAGTTTTAAATATATTTAGGTAGTTGGTTAATGTGGTAAGCTTCCCAAACTAGTTTGGAGGGTCTTATATGTATGTAGTTTCATTTTTCACTAGTAAGTGATGAATTTTATGTTAATGAAGAAGAGATTGAAAGCTCATATTGCCTCAATCAGTTGTACAGATATATGTATCCTTTATTTTTTAACAAAGCTCATATATATATATCTATATCTTAGCTATGTGTATGAGTTATTTTTTAACAAAACTCATATATATCCATATCCCTAGATACAACTGCAAGGTAGTTATAAAAACAGATTTTTAAAACTTTAAACTGTAACAACATTTTGGAAAATGTATTTGGTTGAGCTAAATTGCTAAATTGATCAACATAACCAATTCTTCTTATAACAATAACCAAAATAACAAGTACCTTCAATTCTCTTTTGAGTTATTAAATTTTTTACACTTTTCAACCTAGTGCTCATTCCAAATGTCATGCATTATTTTTATGTGGGCACATTATGCCTTGTCTTTGAACTAAAATAATAATCAAACTCTATTTCAGTGAATGATAAAACTATGATAAAACTATGGCATTTGAGAGAAACACTTTATTCATGAAAGATCTATAAATACATCTATTTCAGTGAATGATAAAACTATGACATTTGAGAGAAACACTTTATTCATGACAGATCTATAAATACATGTATAAGATATGTTTGAGATAATGATTTTATTAATATTGTGTGTTAAGTTTGAATTGGTTTGAGATTTTGTGGAATTATTTCAACATCGATAAGTTGGATCTGACTCCAATTCTATATCTATGTAAACATTGTATCTAGATTGTGTTTTGTGAAATATAAATAATTTTTGTATGTAATTAATGCATGATGACTGTTCTTATATTTTCTAAATTGGTATCAGAGCGAGTTTTGGCCTAAATCCCTAGCAAGAACACCAAGGACAATGCGAGAGATTGAGAGTTGATCCTCTAAACATATGTAGATTAGCTGTAGGAATAGATTCGTGTGAGTTTCACATGTGCCTGTATGAGTTAATTTGACATTGAAAATTCAATCGGAGTTTGTTCGTTGCTGCATTGGTAGAAATTGTTGTCGACGTGAAGGGAAAAGGAAGAAAGATGTCGTCGGCATGATTGCATGTCAACCAGCAGAAACTTGAAAATAAAATTTGTGTTGTTGGATAATACTGTTGTGCTTGTAAAATAAAAATATTTTTTTGTATATAATAACTACTAGATTATATTTTCTAAATAAATGTACTTTATGCTGGCCATAGAACGTTTAATGTTTCCTTTCTCGTCACATTTATACATTTATAACTTCAAAAAGTAAAACATTTCAAAAATAAAATATTCCAAAAAAATAAAATATATATGTATTTATATATATATAACCTAGTGAAAAACAAAATTACAAATTCCAAAATATTCAACTGAAAAACATTCCAAAATATATATAACCAGTTTGGTAACACTGAACAAAATCCTCGATCTCTAATAGTCATGATACTCCATGATAATAATGCAGCTGAGTTGCGGCTTACAATATTACTCTCCTCTGCTCCACTTTCATGGCCTAGACACGTGGCTCTTGCTGCCTTTAGCTGCCATCTTGGTGATGTCTATTGGTAGGTTTCTACGAATTCTCAGTGCAATCTCAGTTAGATCCTTGAAACCCTGATGAATTTCAAATATGAAATGAATTTAAGACGCTGAATGATATAGCAAGAAAGAAACATGATATTTTGTATGAAATGAATGGCTGGACGCCCTCACCTTGACTTGATCCCGAATAGTGTCCAGCTTATGTTCCTGAAACATATTTAGTTTTGAGTTTAATAAGCTTGACACAATTGAAATAAACCTATCATTGCGGACTGTAATTAGTTACCTCTTGTTTGATCGCTTCCTTCAGCTTAGAAATAAGAGTAGCCATTGTCTTTTCATTAGATTCCATCTTGTTAGTGCATTCCAACAAGACGGTTTCTTCATGAATTAGCTCATTATACAACTCTCTCGACTGCGCCGTAATGTCCACGGACCCTGTTGATAAGTAATTGAATAACTTGATAATGAATTTATAAATATTAATGAAGATCACTGAATTTACTGTAACAACTAATTCCAATCTCAAATTTCATCAAGACAAAGCCAAGTTATCAACAGCCTGGCGTATATGACTGGACATTAAAAAGGCAGAAAAATAGCATGCGGTACAATGATACGCCACAACAAAGAAAAATACCATGTGGTACTGTATTTGCAACTTTAGTTAATTTAATATTAATTAAGTGTAGAGATTTTAGCTATTCAACACACACATATATATATTTCATTATTTAGGTAATGCAAGTTATAACAACTGATCAATTTTTTATGATTTTGAATAATTTATTTAGCATTTATGAATGCTGAAAAAGTGTAATTGATATTAACCAAATAAATGTGCATAACATCACTTGCTGAACTTGCACCCGGTAACTAGAATTTCCCCACACATCATCTATCCAGAAAAACCTACTTAACCTACTTACCTACAGGAGATGATGAAATGTCAAGGGTAACATTATTATTATTAATGTTACATGAACAGCTCGTAAGGCATAATACAGGGAACCAGATTTCCATTTGGAATCTTCGATGATTTAAATGATTCAGAATTAGAAAAAGAAACTCATGAAAACATCATTCGAATATACAGAATTTGTAGTATAACAAACCTTAACGCTTGCCTGAAAATTTTATAAGATTGTTTTCAAATTTGTGAAAAAAAAATGGGAACAGTCTAAACATACTGAATTTATGCGAATTTTATCTAGGTCATCTCTCAGGGCACCATCGTTACCAAATTCAGCCCACCCGGTAATGACTATGGAAATTTAATATTATTTTGTTAAATTCGGTTAGGTTAATTAGGTATGCAAAATCTTTATACGGTGAAAAAATTATGTATATCGCCCTTGCTATTTCGCAAACCAACGTTGTTTAGCTGGATCTAAGACCTAGCTGGAGAATAAGGTCTACTGTTATTTTAAGTCATTAAGCATAGCTTCAAGTAGAGATATTGAAACTTTCCATGACCTTAGTGAAGATGAGTGTTGAACACTTACACAAACAGATTTAGCTAGCAAGAGAGAACACATAAGTTGTAAAGTAGAAAATAATGAAAACTAAGCATGAGGCCCAAGAGTGGCAATTATATTCTCAGAGGTGCGGCAGTTCCCCTTTAGCATAGCTCTGGCGAATCTGAGATCTTGATACCATGAAGATGACTGTTGAACAGTTGCACAAAAAGATCTATCTAGCCAGAGATAACACATAGCTTGCAAAGCATAAAATAGTGAAAACAAAGGAAAATGAATGAATTTGTTAACAATCCGTTTTAACAGGCTATTTTGAGCCTCGCAGAAGTTCGAGGAAGGTCCAATTCCTTTAAACATTGTGTGAACACCATTCGGGTTGGTAGAGGCTCCTGGTCCACGATTTAGAGCCATCAGACAATGAAAAAGAGCAACAATCGGTGTGGTTTTGGCCCAAGATGTGGGAGTGTGGTCAAATTTTGGCTTTCGAGGAGTCCGTTATAGCAAGCAAATAAATGAAACGCTCAAATCAAAGCAAAGCCCGACCAATGGCCCGGAACAGTTTCATTGAGCAAACATGCTCGATGGAAGGAGCTTTTCCAAATTGCGAGAAGGTTAAAGGTCGGAAACATTCTACCGCAAAGATGAGATCAAAGGAAGATCTACGGTCTCAGTCAATTTTGCAAAGTGGACTTGTGCGGGCAAAGCTGCGATTTCAAATTGCAAAAGGTGGTTCCGGCCCCAAATATCAACAGTCACGATAAAGGAGGGGAGAGATCTACAGTCTAGGTTTGTTTTGCAATGCGAACTAGCAAGGTTGAAGACCATGATCTCGCATTGCGAAAAGTAATGGGGTCCACTCGAATCAACGGTTGCACGAAGAGGTCGATCGCGATCGACGATTGAGGGCCAGCCTTGGTCTAAAACTGTTTGTTGAATCCAGAAAAGAAAGTTGGCGGCAGAAATGACGGAACGTGGACGGTGGGCATAAAAGATTCCTCAAATATGAGGGCTGAGAAGACTTCCAAGGTACAGACTTCACATCTAGTGCGTAGATGACAGCGGAGGAGATGTTCATGCGTGTAATCTGCATCATTGCAGATTAGCCGATTCCTCGACGCCATTTGTAACAGGAACACAACTGAAACCATGCCACTTTTTGTGTGAGTTGGCCTACAAAAGCAATGAAAGTAACCAGCAAATCTGCTACTCACATGGAGCAAAGCCAGCGTGAAGAGGGAGACCATTTCATTCACTACATCACAAGAGCGAGGAAAAGTGGGAACGTCCACGTCCTGAACTTTGCAGCATGGATCAACTGTACGAAGCGGCATCCAAAAATACTTCCCACAGTAGACGATAAGGCTCCATGGCCTGTAAAACGACGTGGCTAAGATCCCCATCAGGTAAAGGATCACTCTGGTCGCGCCTTCACACATGTTGATACCAAAAACACTCGATGACAAAATGTGCAGGAATGTTACCCATACATTTAAAAGGGTCGGTCCCGAAGCCTTATATATATTGTTTTTAGAGCAATGAGAGTGAACTAACCTATCTCCAAAACCTGAGTTTCTGCCACTTCATGAATTTGCAAAGGCCCGAAGAGTTTGACGATGAATATTTGGTTTCAGAAGCTTATCCGTCTGGGTGTGTTGATGGTTGGTGAGAAAAGTTCCACACTCGCTCGTCACCTTGGTATTGCATGCCAAGATGACACCACCCATCGGGGTTCAGACGCGATACCTACGCCTCCGATGACTTGGGGCCTAGACAATTACTCCCTGTAAGTGTTGTTTCAAGAACCCCTGATACCATCGCTGCCACCAAATCCTCTGCGGAAGAAGACAGTCCTTGAGTGCTCCCTGTATAAACATTTGTTCAGATGGGAGCATCAGGGTTATAAAGCCCACATGGCCCTATTTGCGAAGTCCACTTTCCAAGGGTGATGGGGCTAGTGTAGATATGTTACACCTTATTTCCCGTGGGAGAGCCTTCCCTTCTGGAGACAAGAAGCACAAGAATGACAAGCCACTTAGTGGGCTTGCCTTAGCCGAGAGCAATGCAGCACGTTTTCTAGAATCCACAGCTAACAGTGTTACCCAGAGAAGAATGAGGTGGAAGATGAGGTTGAGCAGGGACGAAATGTAAACTACCCTGCCAGTGTGTACCCATGCAGAAAGCTGTGTTTGAAACACAATGGGAAAACACACTTCGAACAGAGAAAGAGGCGTCATACTCATAACAGCTAAGTACAACAAGCTGTCACTCAGGTCGAATGCGTTGTAGCTCCATAATATTTGTAAAATGTGGTAATGGTCCCACTCTTTATATTGTTAATGCATGATTGTGTCTAGAAACAGTCTGTAGGTTTATTTTGGAGAATAGTCTCAGCACTAGAATAGTATAAATACACTCACGAAAGAGGGAGAAAGGGTTGAGATTCAGAAGGTTGGGGAAAACCTTCAAGGGTTGAGGCTCTCCATTATAAATAAGATCTAATGCCTATGTTATGAATAAAATTATAGAGGAAGAGTTGTTTCTTAAACTAGAGATTCATGTGTCGTTGTTTCTTTCAATATATATTTTCTATACATGAAATGTGTATCCTGTTTCTATTCCAGTTTGTTGATTGCTTTCATATCTGTAACTTAGTGTATAACAGTTTGGAATTCATACTTGCTATGCTTTGCCTGTTGTTTCAGACATTTATCAAAGTTTCTTCTAATGTTACGTGGAATTCATCTCGTTGGTGCTCCATGTGATGGGTTTTCTCTCTTATCTTCTAAACACACGCTAAATATCTCTTGATTGCGAGATCGACGACTATCTTGCCTCTGTCTGCAACCACACGCCATTCTTTCCCTCTTGCAAATGTTTCCTACTCAGGTTTTCAACTCCATTACAAATGGTCCCTTGCCCTGATAATCCCACTTGCATCTCATGCCACTCTACTTTGTCCCATTTCAGGAGTTCGGTCTCCTAACCATCCCTTAGTGAATATCTTATGCGAAGTAAAGTTCTGAAGACAAGCGAGAGATCCCTCTCTGACTGTGCTAGGCTAGAGGTGCAGTCTAAAGCAGTTCTGCTGTTACATCGAGAGTGAGCCCTCTCCCTCAACCTTAGGGCTCCAAATATCGGTGCTAACAAACTAGCGCTATTGCTAGGGACGAAATTGAAGATCCTCCCTCGAAAAAACGACATGATTTTAGATCTAATTGTTGATGGTGAACAATGATCAAACATCAAGAAGGTTGATAACTTTTAACTTGGTGACTCTAGTCTTGAAGGATTTAGACTTTAGCGACTCCGCTGGTGGTCTGACCCGGAAATCGAATCATCAAAAAAATACGGGAAGGCTCTGACCAAAAGGTGAAGCCCTTGAAAGGCTTGAATAATGCATGGTGGAAGGTTAAGTTACTCGAATCCACATTTCTTCCAAGAAGCTTGGTTCTATCTTGTAAGTTTGTTCTTATCCTTCCCTAAATTCATCAGAACATTCTTCTATGGTTCAACTCATTCTGAATAGAGCTATGAATATATTCTTGTTTATCCTTCTTTACGAACCGAAAGCGTTGTGTCGTCTTGCACTTCTGGTTTTGACCTATATTTATTTCTAGAGGCCCATGACATCAAAGATCACCCTTGTGAAATTCATGAAACCTCGGTCGATAGCATAGCTATCACACATATGGGTCCTCTCTTACAATTGTCCGAGTATCAGCTTGGCAGACCACCAGGAGGAGGGAATTCCATATAGCTGTCCCATGAGTGGAAGACGGAATATGTTGGGGGTTACCATGTTCTCTATAACCCCATAGAAGAAGGGCTAGGGAACGGTAATGATTGGTCACGTGTCTGTGGTAAATATCAGTCTATATTCTACAGCTTTCTTCCATTATCTATTTCATTTATGTCCATCAAGCACAAAAAAAACGACACTATTAGGCAAGTTGCGTGATTGGCTTCACTGGAAGTCCGATTTCACTAAATCGGGCTTATGAAATAAATTAGGTAGAGTAGGTAGGAACCAATAAGCTCAATAATTGTCAAGCATTTCCTTCAATACTATTTTAGTTTGCTTTTACTTTTGGTTGTAAGCACAGGTTTGCAGTCAAAAGCATGGTTTGCAAGAGTGGCATGAATTTGGTGCAGCAGTAGCTCAGAGCAGAATCGAGATTTCAAAGAAAGATTAAAGACATCCCAATGGCTTTGGCACTTGGTCTATGGGGGTTCTTTGCTACCTCACTGGGAGGATAGCATCCCTTGTGGAGCCAATTGTTAACACTCCATTTTTAACAGCCTATTTTGAGCTGACAGAAGTTCGAGAAAGGTCTGATTCCTTTAAAACATTGTGTGAACACCATTCGGGTTGGTAGAGGCTCCTAGTCCACGATTTAGAACCATCAGACAATGAAAAAGAGCAACGATCGGTCGTGGTTTTGGCCCAATATGCATGAGGGTGGTCAAATTTTGGCTTTCACAGAGTCGTTAAAGAAAGAAAATAAATGAAAGTTCGAGATTAAAGCAAAGCCCAACCAACAGCCCAGAACAGTTTCGTTGAGTAAACATGCTCGATGGAAGGAGCTTTCCCAAATTGCGAAAAGGTTAAAGGTTGGAAACATTCGACGGCAAAGATAAGATCTGAGGAAGATCTGCGGCTCAGTCAATTTCGCAAAGTGGACTTGTGTGGGTGAAGCTGCAATTTCAAATCACGAAAGGTGGTCCCGACCCTAAATATCAACGGTCACAATAAAGAAGGGGAGAGATCTACGGTCATGGTTTGTTTCGCAATGGGAACTAGCAAGGTTGAATACCGTGATCTCGCATTGCGAAAAGTAATGGGGTCCCCTCAGATCAATGGTTGCACGAAGAGGACGATTGTGATCGACGATTGAGGGCCAGCCTTGGTCTAAAACAGTTCGTTGAATCCATAAAAGAAAGTTGGGGGCAGAAATGATGGAACGTGGATGGTGGGCATAAAAGATTCCTCAAATCTGAGGGTTGAGAATACTTCCAAGGTACATACTTCACGTCTACTACAGAGATGATAGCGAAGGATATGTTCACGTGTGTAATCTGCCTCATTGCAAATTAGTCGATTCCTCGACGCCATTTGTAGCAGGTACACAGCTATAACCATGCCATTTTTTGTGTGAGTTGGCCTACGAAAGTAAGGAAAGTAACCAACAAATATGCTACTCACATGGATCAAATCTAATGCAAAGAGGGAGACCATTTAGTTTCCTACATCACAAGACTGAGGAAACGTGGGAGCATCTACGTCCTGAACTTTCCAGCATGGATTAACTGTACGAAGCGGCGTCCAAAAATAATTCCCACAGCAAATGGTAAGGTGCCACGGCCAGTGAAACGACATGGCTAAGATCCCCATCAAGTAAAAGATCACTCTGCTCGTGCCCTCACACATGCTGATACCAAAAACACTTGATGTCAAAATGTGCGGGACTGTTGCCTAGACATTAAAAAGGGTCGGTCTCGAACCCTTATGTATACTACTTTCAGCACAATGAGAGTGAACTAACCTATGTCTAGAACCCGAGTTTCTGGAGAAAACTTCCACACCCACCCATCACCTTGGTATGGCATGCCAAGATGACACCAGCCATCGGGGCCAGAAGGTGATACCTATGCCTTCGATGATGTGGCGCCTGGACACTTACTCCTTGTAAGTGTTATTTCAGGAACCCTTGATACCAGCGCTGCCACCAAAGCCTCAGCAGAAGAAGACAGTCCTTGACTGCTCCCTGTATAAGCATTTGTTCAGATGGGAGCATCAAGGTTCTAAAGCCCAAATAGCCCGGTTTGTGAAGTACACTTTCCAAGGGTGATGGGGCTAGTGTACATATGCTACACCTTGTTTCCCGTGGGAGAGCCTTCCCTTCTGGAGACAAGAAGCATAAGAATGAGAATCCACTTAAGGGGCTTGCCTCAGCCGAGAGCAATGCGACACTTCTTCCCGACTCCACCGCTAACAGTGTTACCTGGAGAAGAATGAGGTGGCAAATGAGGTTGAGTAGGGGAAAATGCAAACTACCTTGCCAGTGTGTGCCCATCTGGTAAGATGCATTTGAAACACGGCAGGAACACACACTTCAGACAGAGAAAGAGGCCTCATACTCATAATGGCTAAGCACATCAAGCTGTCACTCGGGCCGAATGCACTGTAGCTCCAAAATATTTGTAAAACATGGCGATAGTCCCACTGTTTATATTGTTAATGCATGATTGTGACTGGAAATAGTCTGTAGGTTTATTTTGGAGAATGGTCTCAGCACTAGAATAGTATAAATACACTCCCGAAAGAGGGAGAAAGGGTTGATATTTGGAAGGTTGGGGAAAACCTTCAAGGGCTGAGGCTCTCCACTATAAATAAGATCTGATACCTGTATTATGAATAAATTGCAGAGGAAGAGTTGTTTTTTAAACTAGAGATTCATGTGTTGTTGCTTCTTTCAATATGTATTTTCTTTACATGAAATGTGTATCCTATTTCCATTCCAGTTTGTTGATTGCTTTCTTTTCTGTAACTTAGTGTATAACAGTTTGGAATTCATACTTGCTATGCTCAACCTGTTGTTTCAGACATTTATCAAAGTTTCTTCTAAAGTTATGTGGAATTCATCTCGCTGGTGTTCCACGTGATGGGTTGTTCTCTCTTATCTTCTAAACACCCGCTAAATATCTCCTGATTGTGAGATTGATGACTATCTTGCCTCTGTCTACAACCTCACGCCATTCTTTCCCTCTTGTAAATGTTCCCTACTCAGGTTTTTGACTCCATTGCCAATGGTCCCTTGCCCTGATAATGCCACCTGTATCTCACGCCACTCTGCTTGGTCCCATTTCAGGAGTCTAGTCTCCTAACCATCCCTTAGCGAATATCTTCCATGAACTAAAGATCTAAAGACAAGCGAGAGATCTGTCTCTAACTGTGCTGGGCTGGAGGCACAGTCTAAAGTGGTTCTGCTGTTACACTAAGAGCGGGCCCTCCCCCTCAACCTCGGGACTCCAAATCTCAGCGCTAACAAACTAGCACCATTGCTGAGGATGAAATTGAAGATCCTCCCCAGGAAAAATGACATGGTTTTTGATCTAATTGTTGATGGTGAACAATGATCAGACATCAACAAGGTTGAGCACTTTTCACTTGGAAACTCCACTCTTGAAGGATTTAGACTTCAGCAACTCCACTGGTGGTACGACCCAGAAATTGAATCATCAGAAAAAGACGGGAAGGCTCCATCCAAAAGGTGAAACCCTTGAAAGGCTCGAAGAATGCATGGTGGAAGGTTAAGATGCTCGAATCCATGTTTCTTCCAAGAAGCTTAGTTCTATCTTGTAAGTTTGTTCCTATCCTTCCCTAAATTCATCAGAATAGTCTTATGTGGTTCAACTCATTCTGAACAAAGCTATGAATATATTCGTATTTATCCTTCTTCACGAACCGAAAACTTTGTGTCATCTTTCACTTTTGGTTTTGACCTAGATTTCTCTCCAGAGGCCCACGAATTCAAATATCACCAATGTGAAATTCATGAAACCTCGGTCGATAGCATAGCTATCGCACCTAACTTGGTCACTCCCATTTCTCCAAGCTGGTACGAACCACTACAACTGCCCCCCATCCTCCATGAGTTTCTCGTGAAACATTACAAATACCTTCCCAAATTTGATTAAGAATCCAAAGACTTCACTGCTGAGAAACATTTACAAGCCTTTGAACATTTCTCTGACCTTTTTGAAATAGAACATGATGATGTTTGCATGAGGGCTTTCACCCAGTCCTTGCAAGGAAATGCTAAAGAATGGTTTAAGCACTTGTAGCCTAGGTCCATTAACACTTGGGAAGAGTTTTCTTGCACTGTCTTGAAGTTCTGGGGTAGGAGAAGGCCACTGGATCAAATACTTTCATAATTTTATTCCCTGAAGAGACATGAGGGTGAGCCTTTGTCTAGTTTTAACAGAATATTAGCCAGTTTTTATTATAACATGCCTAAGGAAGTCCGATCTCTTGAGAACGCTACTAAGATATATTATGCAGCCACCTTTCCTCCTGAGCTGTCCTTGCTTCTTTTGGAAAGAAAATCAACCACTTTGTAGCATATGTTTATTGATTGTTTGGAGGTTGAATAAAACCTTAAGATGCCCAAGAATTTGTCAGATCAGGATAGCGGTGGTGAAATAAAAGATACATTAAAATTCATTGGGCCCTACAAGTAAAATGAAAAAGTCCTTGTTTAGCTAAAGCTTTCTCTTGGTATAAAGAAACATGACCAGCCCGATACAGGAACAGGTGATCCTGCAGGATTGTTCTCTGAAGATTGTGACCCGTGCCAACCCAGATCCATACGAGGGAATTTTAAGAATGAAATTGGTGCACCTTTGTACAATGAATATGAGGAAGAATACCTGCGGACTGTACCTAAGAAGTTGTCGATTGAACCAAGACCTACTGATGAAAAGGACCAAGATGCTATGTGAAGTCTGGAGGTTAAAAAAAAAAGGGATGATAAGGACACTGAAGGTGATAACTTACCCTTGAGTTATGCCTCATTTGAATTAATGCGGCACATTATTAAAGTCTTTAAGCAAAAGCAGAAAGAAGGGGAGATGGTGCTGCCCAGAAACCTGCACAAGAAAGAGGATAACAAGAAGAAGCAGCTAGGAAATCCCTCTCCAGCTACCGATATGTCGGGGGTTGGTGACGCGGTGTCAATCCATGCAGGAGGGTGCGGTAGCCCTCAAATAATACATTTTTTAATGTTCTTCCTTCAGGGATATCACCCCATATAGGAGGAATATGCTACTCGGTTTTGGTGGAGAAAAGAAGCACCTCCCTCTTGAAATACATCAAGCTCTCGTTGCAGAAATTTATGGCGAAGGGAGGGATGTTTCATTGAGGAAATATTCTATGGGTACTCTCTTACAATCGTCTGAGTATTAGCCTGACAGACAACTAGGAGGAGGGAATTCCATACAGCTGTGCCATGAGTGGAAGATGAAATATGTTGGGGGTTTCCATGTTCTCTATAACCACATAGAAGAATACATGGAAGGGCTAGGGAACGGTAATGACTGGTCACGTGTCTGAGGTAAATATCAGTCTATATTCTACAGCTTTCTTCCATTATCTATTTCATTTCTATCCATCAAGCACAAAAAAACGACACTATTAGGCAAGTTGTGTGATTGGCTTCACTGGAAGTCCGATTTCACTTAATTGGGATTATGAAATAAAATAGGTAGAGTAGGTAGGAACCAATAAGATCGAAAATCATTAAGTATTTCCTTCAATACTATTTTAGTTTGCTTTTACTTTTGGTTGTAAGCACAGGTTTGCAGTCAAAAGCATGGTTTGCAAGAGTGGCATGAATTTGCTATAGCAGTAGCTCAGATCAGAATCGAGATTTCAAAGAAAGATTAAAGACAACCCAATGGCTTTGGCACTTGGTCTACGGGGGTTCTTTGCGTACCTCACTGGGAGGATAGCATCCCTTGTGGAGCCGATTGTTAACATTCCATTTTTAACAGCCTATTTTGAGCCTGACAAAAGTTCAAGAAAGGTCCCATTCCTTTAAAACATTGTGTGAACACCATTCGGGTTGGTAGAGGCTCCTGGTCCACGATTTAGAACCGTCAGATAATCAAAAAGAGCAACGATCGGTCATGGTTTTGGCCCAAGATGCGGGAGGGTGGTCAAATTTTTGCTTTCGCAGAGTCGTGAAAGAAAGAAAATAAATGAAAGGTCAAGATTAAAGCAAAGCCCGACCAACATCCCGAAACAATTTCATTGAGCAAACATGCTCGATGGAAGGAGCTTTTCCAAATTGTGAAAAGGTTAAAGGTCAGAAACATGCAACGACAAAGATAAGATCCGAGGAAGATCTACGGTCTCAGTTAATTTCACAAAGTGGACTTGTGAAGGTAAATCTACGATTTCAAATCACGAAAGGTGGTCGCGGCACTGAATATAAACGGTCATGATAATGAAGGGGAGAGATCTACGGTCATGGTTTGTTTCGCAATGTGAACTAGCAAGGTTGAATACCATGATCTTAGAGTCATTAAAGCAAGCAAATAAATGAAAGGTCGAGATCAAAGCAAAGCCCTACCAATGACCCAAAATAGTTTCATTGAGCAAACATGCTCAATGGAAGGAGCTTTTCCAAATTGTGAAAAGTTAAAGGTCGAAAACATTCGACGACAAAGATGAGATCTCAGGAAGATCTACGATCTCAATCAATTTCACAAAGCGGACTTGTGTGGGTAAAGCTGCGATTTCAAATCGAGAAAGGTGGTCCTGGCCTCAAATATAAATGGTCACAATAATGAAGGGGAGCGATCTATGGTCATGGTTTGTTTCGCAATGCAAACTAGCAAGGTTGAATACCATGATCTTGCATTGCAAAAAGTAATGGGGTCCCCTCGGATTGACGGTTGCGCAAAGAGGTAGATCATGATCGATGATTGAGGGCCAACCTTGGTCTAAAACTGTTCCTTGAATCCAGAAAATAAAGTTGGCAGCAGAAATGATGGAATGTGGATGGTGGGCATAAAAGATTCCTCAAATCTAAGGGCTGAGAAGACCTCCAAGGTACAGACTTCACATCTATTGTGGAGATGATAGTGAAGGAGATGTTCACGCGTGTAATCTGCCTCATTGCAGATTAGTCATTTCCCCAACGCAATTTGTAGCAGGCACACATCTGAAACCATGCCATGTTTTGTGTGAGTCGGCCTGCGAAAGTAAGGAAAGTAACCGGAAAATCCACTACTCACACGGAGCAAAGCCAATGTGAAGATGGAGACCATTCTGTTTTCTACATCACAAGAGCGAGGAAACGTGGGAGCGTCCACATCCTGAACTTTACAGCATGGATGAACTATACGAAGTGGCATCAAAAAATACTTCCAACAACAGACGGTAAGGCGTCACAGACCATGAAACGATGTGGCTAAGATCCCCATCAGGTAAAGGATCACTCTGCTCGTGCCCTCACACATGCTGATACCAAAAACACTCGATGTCAAAATGTGTGGGAATGTTTCCCAGACATTAAAAATGCTTGGTCTCGAAGCCTTATATATACTTCTTTCAGAGCAATGAGAGTGAACTAACCTATCTCTAGAACCCAAGTTTCTAGAGAAAACTTCCACACCCACCTGTCACCTTGGTATTGCATGCCAAGATGACACCAGCCATCAGGTCCCAGACATGATACCTATGCCTCCGACGATGCGGGGCCTGGACACATACTCCTCGTAAGTGTTGTTTTAGAAACCCCTCATACCATCGCTGCCACCAAAGCGTTCACAAAAGAAGACAGTCCTTGACAACTCCCTGTATAAGCATATAAGCATTTGTTCGGATGGGAGCATCAGGGTTCTAAATCCCACATAGCCTTGTTTGCGAAGTCCACTTTCCAAGGGTGAGGGGGCTGGTGTAGATATGCTACACCTTGTTTCTTGTGCGAGAGCCTTACCTTTTGGACACAAGAAGTATAAGAATGACAAGCCACTTAGCGGGCTTGCCTCAGCCGAGAGCAATGCTACACTTCTTCCAGAATCCATGGCTAACAGTATTACCTAAAGAAGAATGAGGTGGTGGATGAGGTTGAGCAGGGGAAAAATGAAAACTGCCCTACCAGTGTGTTCCCATGCAGAAAGATGCATTTGAAACACGGCGGGAACACACACTTCGGACAGAGAAAGAGGCATCACAATCATAACGGCCAAGCACATCAAGCTGTCACTCAAGCTGAATGCACTGTAGCTCCATAATATTTGTAAAATGTGGCGATCGTCCCACTCTTTATATTGTTAATGCATGATTGTGATTGGAAATAGTCTGTAGGTTTATTTTGGAGAATAGTCTCCACACTAGAATAGTATAAATACACTCCTGAAAGAGGGAGAAAGGGTTGAGATTTGGAAGTTTGGGGAAAACCTTCAAGGGCTGAGGCTCTCCACTGTAAATAAGATCTGATGCCTGCGTTATGAATAAAATTGTAGAGGAAGAGTTGTTTCTTAAACCAGAGATTCATGTGTCATTGCTTCTTTCAATATAAATTTTCTTTACATGAAATGTGTATACCTGTTTCCATTCCAGTTTGTTGATTGCTTTCATTTCTGTCACTTAGTGTATAACACTTTTGAATTCATACTTGGTATGCTCCACCTGTTGTTTTAGACATTTATGAAAGTTTATTCTAAAGTTATGTAGAGTTCATCTCGCTGGTGCTCCACGTGATGGGTTTTTCTCTCTTATCTTCTAAACACCCGCTAAATATCTCCTGATTGCGAGATCAATGACTATCTTTCCTTTGTCCGCAACCTCACACCATTCTTTCCCTCTTGCAAATGTTCCCTACTCAAGTTTTCGACTCCATTTCCAATGGTCCCTTGCCTTGATAATCCCACCTACATGTCACGCCACTCTACTTTGTCCCATTTTAGGACCTGGTCTCTTGACCATCCGTTAGTGAATATCTTACGTGATGTAAATATCTAAATACAAACAAGAGATCCCTGTCTAACTATCCTAGGCCAGAGGCGCAGTCTAAAGCAATTATGCTATTACGTCGGGAGCGGGCCCTCCCCCTCAACATTGGGGCTTCAAATCTCGATGCTAACAAACTGGCACCATTGCCTGAGATGAAATTGAAGATCCTCCCTTAGAAAATGACATGGATTTAGATCTGATTGTTGATGGTGAACAATGATCAGACATCAAGAAGGTTGAGCACTTTTCACCTGGCGACTCCACTCTTGAAGGGTTTAGACTTCAACGACTTCGCTTGTGGTACGACCCAGAAATCGAATGTTCAGAAAAAGATGGGTAGGCTCTGGCCAAAAGGTGAAACCCTTGAAAGGCTTGTAGAATGCATGGTGGAAGGTTAAGATTCTCGAATCCGTGTTTCTTCCAAGAAGGTTGGTTCTATCTTGTATGTTTGTTCTTATCCTTTCGTAAGTTCATCAGAACAGTCTTTTATGGTTCAACTCATTCTGAACAGAGCTATTAATATATTCATGTTTATCCTTCTTTATGAACCGAAAGTGTTGCATCATCTTGCACTTCTGGTTCTGACCTATATTTCTCTCCAGAGGCCCATGACGTCAAAGATCACCCCTGTGAAATTCACGAAACCTCGGTCTATAGCGTAGCTATCATGCCTACTTGGTATCTCCCATTTCTCCAAGCCGGTACAAACTACTACAACTTCCCCCCATCCTCCACGAGTTTCCCACAAAACACTACAAATACCTCCCCAAATTTGATGGAGAATCCAAAGACTGCTCTGCTGAGAAACATTTACAAGCCTTTGAACATTTCTCTAACCTTTTTGAAATAGAACATGATGATGTATGCATGAAGGATTTCACCCAGTCCTTGCAAGAAAATGCTAAAGAATGGTTTAGGCACTTGCAGCCTAGGTCCGTCAGTACTTGGGAAGAGTTTTCTTGCACCTTCTTGAAGTTTTGGGGTAGGAGAAGGCCACTGGATAAAATACTTTCATAATTTTATTCCCTCAAGAGACATGAGGGTGAGCCTTTGTCTAGTTTTAATAGAATATTTGCCAGTTTTTATTATAACATGCCTAAGGAAGTCCATCCTCTTGAGAAGGCTGCTAAGATCTATTATGAAACCACCTTTCCTCCTGAGTTGTCCTTGCTTCTTTTGGAAAGAAAATCAACCACTTTGCAGCATATGTTTATTGATTGTTTGGAGGTTGAAGAAAATCTCAAGATGTCCAAGAATTTGTCAGATCATGACAGCGGTGGTGAAATAAAAGATACATTAAAATTGGTTGGGCCCTACAAGTAGAATGAAAAAGTGCATGTTCAGCTAAAGCTTTCTCTTGGTATAAAGAAAGATGACCGACCCGATACAGTAGCAGGTGATCCTATAGGTCTGTTCTCTGAGGATTGTGAATCGCTCCACTCTGGATCCACATGAGGCGATTTTAAGAAGGAATTCGGTGCACCCATGTATGATGAATATGAGGAAGAATACCTACAGACTGTTCTTAAGAAGATGGAGATTGAACCAAGACCTGCTGATTTAGAGGACCAAGATGCTATGAGAATTCGGGAGGTTAAAACAGAAAGGGATGATAAGGAGACTGAAGGTGATAACTTACCCTTGTATTATGCCTCGTTTGAATTAATATGGCACATGATTAAAGTCTTTAAGAAAAAGTAGAAAGAAGGGGAGAAGGTACTGCCTAGAAACCTGCACAAGAAAGAGGATAACAAGAAGAAGCAACCAGGCAATCCCTCTCTAGCTACCGATACATCAGGGGTTGGTGACAGGGTCAAGCCATGCAGGAGAGTGCAGCATCCCTCAGATAAATACATTTTTTAATGTTCTGCCTTCAGGGATATCGCCCCATATAGGAGAAATATGCCTACTCGGTTCCGATGGAGAAAAGAAGGACCTCTCTCTTGAAATACATCAAGCTCTCATTGCAGAAATTTTTAGCAAAGGGAGGCATGTTTCATTGAAGAAATATTCTATGGGTCCTCTCTTACAATCGTTCAAGTATCAGCCTGACAGACCACTAGGAGGAGGGAATTCCATACAGCTGTCCCATGAGTGGAAGACGAAATATGTTGGGGGTTTCCATGTTATCTATGACCCCATAGAAGAATACATGAAAGGGCTAGGTAATGGTAATGACTAGTCACGTCTATGCGGTAAATATCAGTCTATATTCTACATCTTTCTTCCATTATCTATTTCATTTATGTCCATCAAGCACACAAAAAAACCGACACTTTTAGGCAAGTTGCTTGATTGACTTCACTGGAAATCCAATTTCACTTAATCGGGCTTATGAAATAAATTAGGTAGAGTAGGTAGGAACCAATAAGCTCGACAATTGTCAAGCATTTCCTTCATTACTATTTTAGTTTGCTTTTACTTTTGGTTGTAAGCACAGGTTTGCAGTCAAAAGCATTGTTTGCAAGAGTGGCATGAATTCACTGCAGTAGTAGCTCGGAGTAGAATGGAGATTTCAAAGAAAGATTAAAGACAACCCAATGGATTTGGCACTTCATCTATGGGGGTTCTTTTCTACCTCACTGGGAGGATAGCATCCCTTGTGGAGCCAATTGTTAACACTCCATTTTTAACATCTTATTTTGAGCTTGACAGAAGTTCAAGGAAGGTCCCATTCCTTTAAAACATTGTGTGAACACCATTCAGGTTGGTAAAGGCTCCTAGTCCATAATTTAGAACCATCAGACAATGAAAAAGAGCAAAGATTGGTCGTGGTTTTGTCCCAAGATGCGGGAGGGTGGTCAAATTTTGGCTTTCGCGGAGTCGTTAAAGCAAGCAAATAGATGAAAGACTGAGATCAAAGCAAAGCCCGACTAATGGCCTGAAATAGTTTCATTTAGCAAACATGCTCGATGGAAGGAGATTTTCTGAATTGTGAAAAGGTTAAAGATCGGAAACATTCAACGGCAAAGATGAGATCTGAGGAAGATCTACGGTCTCAGTCAATTTCGCAAAGCGAACTTGTGTGGGTAAAGCTGCGATTTCAAATCATGAAAGGTGGTCCTGGCCACAAATATCAACGGTCAAGATAAAGAAGGGGAGAGATGTATGGTCATGGTTTGTTTTTCAATGCGAACTAGCAAGGTTGAATACCATGATCTCGCATTGCGAAAAGTAATGGGGTCCCCTCGGATCAACGGTTGCACGAAGAGGTCGATCGTGATCAATGATTGAGGGACAGACTTGGTCTAAAACCGTTCATTGAATCCAGAAAAGAAAGTTGGCGGTAGAAATGATGGAACATGGATGGTGGGCATAAAAGATTCCTCAAATCTGAGGGCTGAGAAGACTTCCAAGGTACAGACTTCACATCTACTACGGAGATGATAGCGGAGGAGATGTTCACGTGTGTAATATGCCTCATTGCAAATTAGTTGATTCCCCGACGCCATTTGTAGCAAGCACACAGTTGAAACCATGCCACTTTTTGTGTGAGTTGGCCTCCAAAAGTAAGGAAAGTAACTGGAAAATCCGCTTCTCACCTGGAGCAAAGCCAACGTGAAGAGGGATACCATTCTGTTTCCTACATTACAAGAGCAAGAAAACATGGCAACATCCATGTCCTAAGCTTTTCAGCATGGGTCAACTATACAAAGCGACATCCAAAAATACTTCTCATAGTAGATGGTAGGGTGCCACGGCCCGTGAAACGACATGGCTAAGATCCCCATCAGGTAAAGGATCACTCTACTCATGCCCTCACACATGCTGATACCAAAAACACTTGATGTCAAAATGTGCAGGAATGTTGCCTAGAAATTAAAAAGGGTTGGTCTCGAAGCCTTATATATACTGCTTTTAGAGCAATGAGAGTGAACTAACCTATCTCTAGAACCCGAGTTTCTACAGAAAACTTCCACACCCACCCGTCACCTTGGTATTACATGCCAAGATGAGACCAGCCATCAGGGCCCAGACATGATACCTATAACTACGACGACGCGAGGTCTGGACACTTACTCCTCGTAAGTGTTGTTTCAGGAACCCTTGATACCATCACTGCCACCAAAGCCTCCGCAGAAGAAGACAGTCCTTCACTTCTCCTTGTATAAGCATTTGTTCGGATGGGAGCATCAGGGTTCTAAAGCCCACATAGCCCTATTTATGAAGTCCACTTTGCAAGGGTGATGGGGTTGGTGTAGATATGCTACACCTTGTTTCCCGTGGGAGAGCCTTCCCTTTTGGAGACAAGAAGCATAAGAATGAAAAGCCACTTAGCGGGCTTGCCTCAGTCGAGAGAAATGAGGCACTTCTTCCAGACTCCATTGCTAATGATGTTACCTGGAGAAGAATGAGGTGGTGGATGATGTTGAGCAGGGGAAAAATGCAAACCACCCTGCCAGTGTGTGCCCATGCAGAAAGCTGCATTTGAAACATGACGGGAACACACACTTCAGATAGAGAAAGAGGCGTCATACTCATAACGGCCAAGCACATCAAGTTGTCACTCGGGCTGAATGCGCTGTCGCTCCATAATATTTGCAAAACGTGGTGGTAGTCCCAATGTTTATATTTTTAATGCATGATTGTGATTGGAAACAGTTTGTAGGTTTATTTTGGAGAATAGTCTCAGCACTAGAATAGTATAAATACACTCCCGAAAGAGGGAGAAAGGGTTGATATTTGGTAGGTTGGAGAAAAACTTCAAGGGCTGAGGCTCTCCACTGTAAATAATATTTGATGCTTGTGTTATGGATAAAATTGCAAAGGAATAGTTGTTTCTTAAACCATAGATTCATGTGTCATTGCTTCTTTCAATATGTATTTTCTTTACGTGAAATGTGTATCCTCTTTCCATTCCAGTTTGTTGATTGCTTTGATTTCTGTAACTTAGTGTATAACACTTTAAAATTCATACTTGCTATGCTCTTCCTATTGTCTCAGACATTTATCAAAGTTTCTTCTAAAGTTATGTGGAATCCATCTCGCTGGTGCTCCATGTGATGGGTTGTTCTCTCTTATCTTCTAAACACCCACTAAGTATCTCCTAATTGCGAGATCGATGACTATCTTGCCTTTGTCTACAACCTCACGCCATTATTTCCCTCTTAAAAATGTTCCCTACTCAGGTTTTTGACTCCATTTCCAATGGTCCCTTGCCCTGATAATCCCACCTGCATGTCACGCCACTCTACTTTGTCCGATTTCAGGACCCGGTCTCCTGACCATCCCTTAGCGAATATCTTACATGAAGTAAATATCTGAAGACAAGCGAGAGATCCCTGTCTGACTATGCTGGGCTAGAGGCACAATCTAAAGCAGTTCTGTTGTTATGCCGGGAGGGGGCCCTCCCCCTCAACATTGGGGCTCTAAATCTCGGTGCTAACAAACTGGCGCCATTGCCAGGGACGAAATTGAAGATCCTCCCTGAGAAAAACGAAATGGTTTTAGATCTGATTGTTGATGGTGAACAATGATCAGGCATCAATAACGTTGAGCACTTTTCACCAGGAGACTCCACTCTTGAAGGGTTTAGACATTAGCGACTCCACTGGTGGTATGACCCAGAAATTGAATGATAAAAAAAAGACAGGTAGGCTCCGTCCAAAAGGTGAAACCCTTGAAAGGCTTGAAGAATGCATGGTGGAAGGTTAATATGCTTGAATCCACATTTCTTCCAAGAAGGTTGGTTCTATATTGTATATTTTCTCTTATCCTTCCCTAAATTCATCAGAACAGTCTTCTATTATTCAACTCATTCTGAACAGAGCTATGAATATATTCCTGTTTATCCTTCTTTACGAACTAAAAGTGTTGCATTGTCTTGCACTTCTAGTTCTGACCTATATTTCTCTCCAAAGGCCCACGTCGTCAAAGATCACCCCTGTGAAATTCATGAAACCTCAATAGATAGCGTAGCTATCGCGCCTAACTTGGTCTCTCCCATTTCTAGGTTGAGCAATGGAAAAATGAAAACTACCCTACCAGTGTGTGCCCATGTAGAAAGCTGCATTTGAAACACGACGAGAACACACACTTTAGATAGAGAAAGAGGCGTCATACTCATAACGGCCAAGCACATCAAGCTGTCACTTGGGCCGAATGCACTGTAGCTCCATAATATTTGAAAAACATGGTGGTAGTCCCACTCTTTATTTTGTTTATGCATGATTGTGACTGGAAACAGTCTGTAGGCTTATTTTGGAGAATAGTCTCAACACTAGAATACTATAAATACACTCCCAAAAGAGGGAGAAAGGGTTGATATTTGGAAGGTTGGGGAAAACCTTCAAGGGCTGAGGCTCTCCGCTGTAAATAAGATTTGATGCCTTTGTTATGAATAAAACTGTAGAGATTCATGTGTCGTTGCTTCTTTCAATATGTATTTTATTTACGTGAAATGTGTATCCTGTTTCCATTCGAGTTTGTTGATTGCTTTCATTTCTGTAACTTAGTGTATAACACTTTGGAATTCATACCTGCTACGGTCTGCCTTGTGTTTCAGAAATTTATCAAAGTTTCTTCTAAAGTTACGTGGAATTCATCTCATAGGTGCTCCACATGATGGGTTGTTCTCTCGTATCTTCTAAACACCCACTAAATATCTTCTGATTGTGAGATCAATGACTATCCTGCCTTTGTCTACAACCTCATGCCATTCTTTCCCTCTTGCAAATGTTCCCTACTCAGATTTTCGACTCCATTGCCAATGGTCCATTGCCCTGACAATCCCACCTGCATGTCACGCCACTCTACTTTGTCCAATTTCAGGACCCGGTCTCTTGACCATCACCTGGCGACTCCACTATTGAAGGGTTCAGACTTCAGCGACTCCATTGGTGGTATGACCTAGAAATTGAATGATAAAAAAAATATGGGTAGGCTCCGTCCAAAAGGTGAAATCCTTAAAAGGCTCGAAGAATGCATGATGGAAGTTTAAGATGCTCGAATCCACGTTTCTTCCAAGAAGGTTGGTTCTATCTTGTATGTTTGTTCTTATCCTTCCCTAAATTCATCAGAACATTCTTCTATCGTTCAACTCATTTTGAACAGAGCTATGAATATATTCTTGTTTATCCTTCTTTATGAACCGAAAGCATTGTGTCATCTTGCACTTCTGGTTCTGACCTATATTTCTCTCCAGAGGCCCATGATGCCAAAGATCACCCCTGTAAAATTCATGAAACCTCGGTCGATAGCGTAGCTATTGTGCCTAACTTGGTCTCTCCCATTTCTCCAAGCCGATACGAACCACTACAACTGCCCCCCAATCCTCCATGATTTTCTTGTAAAACATTACAAATACCTCCCAAAATTTGATGGAGAATCCAAAGACTTCTCTCCTGAGAAACATTTACAAGCCTTTAAACATTTCTCTGACGTTTTTGAAATAGAACATGATGATGTCTGCATGAGGGATTTCACCCAGTCCTTGCAAGAAAATGCTAAAGAATGGTTTAAGAACTTGCAGCGTAGGTTTGTCAACACTTGGGAAGAGTTTTCTTGCACCTTCTTGAAGTTTAGGGGTAGGAGAAGGCCACTAGATCAAATACTTTCATAATTTTATTTCCTGAAGAGACATGAGGGTGAGACTTTTTCTAGTATTAACAGAAGATTTGCCAGTTTTTATTATAACATGCCTAAGGAAGTCCAACCTCTTGAGAACGTTGATAAGATCTATTATGCATCCACCTTTCCTTCTGAGCTTTCCTTGATTCTTTTGGAAAGAAAATCAACCACTTTGCAGGATATGTATATTGATTGTTTGGAGGTTGAAGAAAACCTTAAGATGTCCAAGAATTTGTCAGATCGGGACAGCGGTGGTGAAATAAAAGATACATTAAAATTGGTCGGGCCCTACAAGCAGAATGAAAAAGTCCCTGTTCAGCTAAAGATTTCTCTTGGTATAAAGAAAGATGACCGACCCGATACAGGAACAAGTGATCCTACAATC
This sequence comes from Pseudotsuga menziesii, assembly GCA_001517045.1. Lineage (NCBI taxonomy): Eukaryota > Viridiplantae > Streptophyta > Pinopsida > Pinales > Pinaceae > Pseudotsuga > Pseudotsuga menziesii. Next base: position 26,874 of record LPNX010833245.1, on the reverse strand, counting down.
CTGTTCTCTGAAAATTGTGAACCACGCCACCCCAGATCCATACGAGGCGATTTTAAGAAGGAATTCAGTGCACCGATGTATGATGAATATGAGGAAGAATACCTGCGAACTGTACTTAAGAGGCTGGTCATTGAACCAAGACCTGCTGATGAAGAGGACCAAGATGCTATGCAAAATCGGGAGGTTAAAACAGAAAGGGACAATAAATACACTGAAGGTGATAACTTACCCTTGTGTTATGCCTCATTTGAATTAATACAGCACATGATTAAAGTCTTTAAGAAAAAAGTAGAAAAAAGGGGAGATGGTGCCGCCTGGAAACCTGCACAAGAAAGAGGATAACAAGAAGAAGCAGCCAGGCAATCCCTCTCCAGCTACCAATACGTCGGGGGTTGGTGACGTGATGTCAATCCATGCAGGAGGGTGTGGCATCCCTCAGATAAATACATTTTTTAATGTTCCGCCTTTAGGGATATCGCCCCATATAGGATAAATGGGGCTACTCGGTTCCGCTGGAGAAAAGATGGCCCTCCCTCTTGAAATACATCAAGCTCTCATTGCAGAAATTTTGGGTGAAGGGAGGGATGTTTTATTGAAGAAATATTCTATGGGTCCTCTCTTACAATCGTCCGAGTATCAGCTTGACAGAACACTAGGAGGAGGGAATTCCATACAGTTGTCCCACGAGTGGAAGACGGAATATGTTGGGGGTTTCCATGCTTTCTATGACCCCATAGCAGAATACATGGAAGGGCTAGTAGTGGCAATGACTGGTCATGTCTCTACGGTAAAGATCAGTCTATATTCTACAGCTTTCTTCCATTATCTATTTCATTTCTGTCCATCAAGCACAAAAAAGAATGACACTATTAGGCAAGTTGCTTGATTGGCTTCACTGGAAGTCTGATTTCACTTAATCGGGCTTATGAACTAAATTAGGTAGAGTAGGTATCAACCAATAAGCTCCACAATCATAAAGCATTTTGTTCATTACTATTTTAGTTTGCTTTTACTTTTGGTTGTAAGCACAGGTTTGCAGTCAAAAGCATGGTTTGCAAGAGTGGCATGAATTCGCTATAGCAGTAGCTCAGAGCAAAATGGAGATTTCAAAGAAAGATTAAAGACAACCCAATGGATTTGGCACTTGGTGTACAGGGTTTCTTTTCTACCTCACTGGGAGGATAGCATCCCTCGTGGAGCCAATTGTTAACACTCCATTTTTAACAGTCTATTTTTAGCCTGACAGAAGTTCAAGGAAGGTCCCATTCCTTTAAAACATTGTGTGAACACTATTTGGGTTGGTAGAGGCTCCTAGTCCATGATTTAGAACCATTAGACAATGAAAAAGAGCAATGATCGGTCATGGTTTTGGCCCAAGATGCGGGAGGGTGGTCAAATTTTGGCTTCCGCACAGTCCGTTAAAGCAAGCAAATAAATGAAAGGATCAGATCAAAGCAAAGCCCAACCAATGGCCCGAAATAGTTTCATTGAGCAAACATGCTCGATGGAAGGAGCTTTTCCAAATTGTGAAAAGGTTAAAATTCAGAAACATTCGATGACAAAGATGAGATCAGAGGAAGATCTATGGTCTCAGTAAATTTTGCAAAGTGGACTTGTGTGAATAAAGATGTGATTTGAAAATGCAAAAGGTCATCTCGGCCCCAAATATCAATGGTCACAATAAAGAAAGGGAGAGATCTATGGTCATGGTTTGTTTTGCAATGTGAACTAGCAAGGTTGAAGACCATGATCTCGCATTGTGAAAAGTAATGGGGTGCACTCGGATCGATGGTTGCATGAAGAGGTCGATCACGATCAAAATTTGAGGGCCAACCATGGTCTAAAACTATTCGTTCAATCCAGAAAAGAAAGTTGGCGGCAGAGATGAGGCAACGTGGACAGTGGGCGTAAAAGGTTCCTCAAATCTGAGGGTTGAGAAGACTTCCAAGGTACAGATTTCACATCTAGTGTGGAGATGACACCAGAGGAGACGTTCACGTGTGTAAATTGCGTCATTGCAGATTGGTTAATTCCCTGACGCCATTTGTAGCAGGCACATAGTTGAAACCATGCCACTTTTTGTGTGAGTTGGCCTGCGGAGGAAAGTAACCGATAAATCCTCTACTCACACGAAGAAAAGCTAGCATGAAGAGAAAGACCATTCCATTTCCTACATCACAAGAGCGAGGAAACGTCGGAGCATTCACATCCTGAACTTTGCAGCATGGATCAACTGTACAAAGTGACATCCAAAAATACTTCCCACAGCAGACGGTAAGGAGCCACAGCCCATGAAACAATGTGGCTAAGATCCCCATTAGGTAAAAGATCACTCTGCTCACACCCTCACACATGTTGATACCAAGAACACTCGATGACAGAATGTGTGGGAATGTTTCCCAGACATTAAAAAGGGTCGGTCTCGAAACCTTATATATACTGCTTTCAGAGCAATGATAGTGAACTGAGCCTGAGTTTCTACCTCTTCACGAATATGCAAAGGCCTGAAGAGTTTGAGGATGAAGATCTAGTTTGAGAAGATTATCTGTCTGGGTGTGTTAATGGTTGGTGAGAAAAATTCCACACCTGCCCGTCACCTTGGTATTGCATGCCAAGATGACACCAACCATCGGGGCCTAGACGTGATACCTACACCTCCGACGACATGTGGCATGGACACTTACTCCCTGTAAGTCTTGTTTCAGGAAGCCCTGATACCATCGTTGCCACCAAATCCTCCGTAGAAGAAGACAGTCCTTGACTGCTCCCTGTATAAGAATTTGTTCAGATGGGAGCATCAAGGTTCTAAATCGCACATAGCCATGTTTGCGAAGGTCACTTTCCAAGGGTGTTGGGGCTGGTGTAGATATGCTACACCTTGTTTCCTGTGAGAGAACCTTCCCTTCTGGAGACAAGAAGCACAAGAACAACAAGCCACTTAGTGGGGTTGCCTCAGCCGAGAGCAATGCAACACTTCTTCCAGAATCCACAGCTAACAGTGTTACCCGGAGAAGAATGAGGTTGAGTAGGGGAAAAATGCAAACTACCCTGCCAGTGTGTGCCCATGCGGAAAGCTGCATTTGAAACACGGCGGGAACACACACTTAGGACAGAAAAAGAGGCATCATACTCATAAAGGACAAGCACATTAAGTTGTCACTTAGTCCGAATGCGTTGTAGCTCCATAACATTTGTAAAACGTGGCGATAGTCCCACTCTTTATATTGTTACTGCATGATTATGACTGGAAACAGTCTGTAGGTTTATTTTGGAGAATAGTCTCAGCACTAGAATAGTATAAATACACTCTTGAAAGAGAGAGAAAGGGTTGAGATTTGGAAGGTTGGGGAAAACCTTCAAGGGCTGAGGCTCTCTATTGTAAATAAGATCTGATGCATGTGTTATGAATAAAATTGTAGAGGAAGAGTTGTTTCTTAAACGAAAGATTCATGTGTCGTTGCTTCTTTCAATGTGTATTTTCTTTACGTGAAATGTGTGTCCTGTTCCATTCCAGTTTGTTGATTGCTTTCATGTCTGTAACTTAGTGTAAAACAGTTTGGAATTCATACTTGTTATGCTCCGCCTATTGTTTTAGTATTTTATCAAAGTTTCTTCTAAAGTTACATCGAATTCATCTCGCTGGTGCTCCACGTGATGGGTTGTTCTCTCTTATATTCTAAACGCCCGCTAAATATCTCCTGATTGCAAGATCGACGCCTATCTTACCTTTGTCTGCAACCTCATGCCATTCTTTCCCTCTTGCAAATGTTCCCTAGTCAGGTTTTTGACTCCATTGCCAATGCTCCCTTACCCTGATAATCCCACCTACATCTCACGCCACTCTACTTTGTCCCATTTCAGGAGTCCAGTCTCTTGACTATCCCTTAGCGAATATCTTACACGAAGTAAAGATCTAAAGAAAAACGAGAGATCCCTCTCTGACTGTGCTGGGCTAGAGGGGAAGTCTAAAGCAGTTCTGCTATTACGCCAGAGCAGGCCCTCCCCCTCAACCTTGGGGCTCTAAATCTGGGTGCTAACAGAATTAATTCTGTGAAAAATATTACAATGCATAATATCTACCCCTATTAACTCCAATAATGAAATATGCCATAGTGGTGGTGTAAAAATATCTAATACAAACAATCAGTTACTGAGTTAACTGAAACCTGAAACCAAGACCGTCCCCCTTCAGCATAGCTCTAGGAATTGAATCTGAGACCTTGACACCATGAAGATGAGTGTTGAAGAGTTGCACAAAAAGATTTATCTAGCAAGAGATAACACATAGCTTGCAAAGCATAAAATAGTGAAAACAAAGAAAAATGAATGAATTTGTTAACACTCCATTTTTAACAGTCTATTTTGAGCCTCTCAGAAGTTCGAGGAAGGTCCCATTCCTTTAAAACATTGTGTGAACACCATTTGGGTTGGTAGAGGATCCTGGTCCACAATTTAGAACCGTCAGACAATGAAAAAGAGCAATTATCGGTCATGGTTTTGGCCCAAGATGCGGGAGGGTGGTCAAAGTTTGGCTTTTGTGAAGTTCGTTAAAGCAAGCAAATAAATGAAAGGTCGAGATCAAAGAAAAGCCCGACAAATGGCCCAGAATAGTTTCATTTAGCAAACATGCTTGATGGAAGGAGCTTTTCCAAATTGCGAAAATGTTGAAGGTCGAAAACATTCGACGGAAAAGATGAAATTAGAGGAAGATCTATGGTCTCAATCAATTTCGCAAAGCAGAATTGTGCGAGTAAAGCTGTGATTTCAAATTGCGAAAGGTGGTCTCGCCCCCGAATATCAACAGTCACAATAAAGAAGGGGAGAGATCTACGGTCATGGTTTGTTTCGCAATGCGAATTAGCAAGGTTGAAGACCATGATCTCGTATTGCAAAACGTAATGGGGTCCACATGGATCAACGGTTGCACGAAGAGGTCGATCGTGATCGACGATTGAGGGCCAACCTTGGTCTAAAACTGTTTGTTGAATCCAGAAAAGAAAGTTGGCAGCAGAAATGATGGAACATGGATGGTGGGCGTAAAAGATTCCTCAAATCTGAGGGCTGAGAAGACTTCCAAGGTACAGACTTCACATCCAGTGCGGAGATGACAACAGATGAGACGTTCACGTGTATAATCTGCCTCATTGCAGATTGATCGATTCCCCGACGCCATTTGTAGCAGGCACACAACTGAAACCATCTCACTTTTTGTGTGAGTTGGCCTGCGGAAGTAAGGAAAGTAACCAGCAAATCCGCTACTCACACGGAGCAAAGCCAGCGTGAAGAGGGATACCATTCCATTTCCTACATCACAAGAGTGAGGAAACATGGGAGTGTCCATGTCCTGAACTTTGCAGCATGGATCAACTGTATGAAGCGACATCCAAAAATACTTCCCATAGCAGATGGTAAGGCGCTACGGCCCATGAAACGACATGGCTAAGATCCCCATTAGGTAAAGGATCACTCTGCTCGTGCCCTCACACATATTGATACCAAAAAGACTCGATGACAGAATGTGTGGGAATGTTTCCTAGACATTAAAAAGGATCGGTCTCGAAGCCTTATATATACTGCTTTCAGAGCAATGAGGGTGAACTAATCTATCTCCAGAAACCAAGTTTCTGCCTCTTCACAAATATGCAAAGGCCCGAAGAGTTTGACGATGAAGATCTGGTTTGAGAATCTTATCTGTCTGGGTGTGTTGATGGCTGGTGAGAAAACTTCCACACCTGTCCGTCACCTTGGTATTGCATGCCAATATGACTCCATCCATCGGAGCCCAAACGTGATACCTACGCCTTTGACGACGTCGGGCCTAGACACTTACTCCCTGTAAGTGTTGCTTCAAGAACCTCTAATACCATCGCTGCCACGAAAGCCTCCGTGGAAGAAGACAGTCCTTGAGTGCTCCCTGTATAAGCATTTGTTCAGATGGGAGCATCAGGGTTCTAAATCCCACATAGCCCTGTTTGCGAAGTCCACTTTTCAAGGGTGATGGAGCTGGTGTAGATATGCTACACTTTGTTTCCTGTAGGAGAGCCTTCCCTTCTGGAGACAAGAAGCACAAGAATGACAAGCCACTTAGCGGGCTTGCCTCAGCTGAGAGCAATGTGGCACTTCTTCTAGACTCCACGGCTAACAGTGTTACCTGGAGAAGAATGAGGTGGCGGATGAGGTTGAGTAGGGATAAAATGAAAACTACCCTTCCAGCATGTGCCCATGTGGAAAGCTACATTTGAAACACGGTGGGAACACACACTTCAGACAGAGAAAGAGGCGTCATACTCATAATGGCCAACCACATCAAGCTGTCACTTGGGCCGAATGCACTGTAGCTCCATAATTTTTGTAAAATGTGGTGATAGTCCCACTCTTTATATTATTAATGCATGATTGTGACTGGAAACAGTATGTATGTTTATTTCAGAGAATAGTCTTAGCACTAAAATAGTATAGATACACTCTCGAAAGAGGGAGAAAGGGTTGAGATTTGGAAGGTTGGGGAAAACCTTCAAGAGTTGAGCCTCTCCGTTGTAAATAAGATCTGATGCATGTGTTATGAATAAAATTGCAGAGGAAGAATTGTTTCTTAAACCAGAGATTCATGTGTCGTTTCTTATTTCAATATGTATTTTGTTTATGTGAAATGTGTATCCTATTTCCATTCCAATTTGTTGATTGCTTTCAAGTCTGTAACTTAGTGTATAACAGTTTGGAATTCATACTTGCTATTCTCCACCTATTGTTTCAGACATTTATCAAAGTTTCTTCTAAATTTACGTGGTATTCATCTCGCTGGTGCTCCACGTGATGGGTTGTTCTCTCTTATCATCTAAACACCCACTAAATATCTCCTAATTGCGAGATTGACTACTATCATGCCTCTATCTACAACCTCACACCATTCTTTCCCTCTTGCAAATGTTCCCTACTTAGGCTTTCGACTCCATTACCAATGGTCCCTTGCCCTAATAATCCCACCTACATCTAATTCCACTCTACTTTGTCCCATTTCAGGAGTCCGATTTCTTGACCATCCCTTAGCGAATATCTTATGCGAAGTAAAGATTTGAAGACAAGCGAGAGATCCCTCGTTGATTGTGCTGGGCCAGAGGTGCACTCTAAAGCGGTTCTACTGTTACGCCGGGAGCAGGCCCTTCCTCTCATCCTTGGGGCTCCAAATCTCAGCGCTAACAAACTGGCGCCCTTGCTAGGGATGAAATCAAAGATCCTTCCTGGGAAAAACGAGATGGTTTTAGATCTGATTGTTGATGGTGAACAGTGATCAGACATCAAGAAGGTTGAGCACTTTTCACCTGGCGAATCCACTCTTAAATGGTTCAGACTTCAGCGACTCTACTCATGGTACGACCCAGAAATCGAATGATAAGAAAAAGATGGGCAGGCTCTGTCCAAAAGGTTAAACCCTTGAAAGGATCGAAGAATGCATGATGGAAGGTTAACATGCTCGAATCTATGTTTCTTCCAAAAATCTTGGTTCTATCTTGTAAGTTTGTTCTTATCCTTCCCTAAATTCATCAGAACAGTCTTTTATGGTTCAACTCATTTTGAACAGAGCTATGAATATATTCATGTTTATCCTTCTTTACAAACCAAAAGAGTTGCGTCATCTTGCACTTCTGGTTTTGACCTATATTTCTCTCTAGAGGCCCACGATGTCAAAGATTACCACTGTGAAATTTATGAAACCTCGGTCGATAGCGTAGCTATCATGCCTAACTTGGTCTCTCCCATTTCTCCAAGACGATACGAACCACTAAAACTGCCCCCCATCCTCCATGAGTTTCCCGTGAAACATTACAAATACCTCCCCAAATTTGATGGAGAATCTAAAGACTTCATTGCTAAGAAACATTTACAAGCCTTTGAACATTTCTATGACCTTTTTGAAATAGAATATGATGATGTCTGCATGAGGGATTGTTCCCAGTCCTTGTAAGAAAATGCTAAAGAATGGTTTAAGCACTTGCAGCCTAGGTCCATCAACACTTGGGAAGAGTTTTCTTGCACCTTCTTGAAGTTTTGGGGTAGGAGAAGGCCACTAGATCAAATACTTTCAGAATTTTATTCCCTAAAGAGACATGAGGGTGAGATTTTGTCTAGTTTTAACAGAAGATTTGCCAGTTTTTATTATAACATGCTTAATGAAATCCAACCTCTTGAAAATGCTGCTAAGATCTATTATGCAGCCACCTTTCCTCCTGAGCTATCCTTGCTTCTTTTGAAAAGAAAATCAACCACTTTGCTGCATATGTTTATTGATGATTTGGAGGTTGAAGAAAGCCTTAAGATGTCCAAGAATTTGTTAGATCAGGACAACGGTGGTGAAATAAAAGATACATTAAAATTGGTTGGGCCCTACAAGCAGAATGAAAAAGTCCCTATTCAGCTAAAGCTTTCTCTTGGTATAAAGGAAGCTTTCTCGATACAGGAACAGGTGATTCTGCAGGCTTGTTCTCTGAATATTGTGACCCTGTAACATCCCAGTTTTGACCCTGTTTGCATGATGTATATAATGTAATTAATCATGGTGGGGAGCTAAAGAAAAAAGTCCCACCATCAATTTGGTTGTGTAAGTTTCGGAAATGGGGATAGTTGCCAATGGTATATCGTGTTATTTGGCACATTATAATTCGGCATCATGTAAACACACAAATCAATTAAAATAAACCACAACCAGCTACGGCAGTGCAACGTTGAATGAAAAGGGCATGATTCCAAAGGATAATGGGTCGGGGATGTCAAACCTTGGTCTATGGGGGAAGAACCCATGTATTGCCACCTTGTTTTGTTTTGCCATCTACCCTTGTCAACCTCTTTAACATCTTGGTTTTGTTGTTGGGGGAGGGCAGTTATGGCTGGTAGTTGAGGCAGTTATGGTGGTGGGTGTGGCAGGCTGTCAACCTTTGCCCATGCGCCCACTCCACCCACAAATGCATTCAATTCCTCCATATTCTCCATGACGCCCTTCTTTCCTGGTTGGTTCATCTCCTCATGCGCTGGTCCTCGCCTCCACCACCACTCTCTCCACTATCGGTTTGTTCCTCCATTCGGCCTGTTCACTCTTACACAGGGGCACGCAGGGAGAGATGTGCTATTCATCCTCGCGCAGGCTGGGGCTCTTTCTCTGTGCTCCTCACGCACCAGTCGCAGGTCTTCTCTGGTGGTGCACGCAGTGAACATGAAGCTGTTGAGAGTCCGTCCTTCATCCATTCGGACTGTGTGTGGTGTCTCCCATGTTTGGTTAGATGTGGTGTCCAACTGTGTCATGGGCCACCATGGATTCTTGGTGAGCCATTGTCTGTCATCATCGATGTCCCTGTTTTGGGGACTGTGTATAGCTTCCATCGTTTTCATTATGGGTTGTGGCTGTTGATGCACCCTGGTTTTGGGTTGTTGTTGAGTTGTTTTGGCCACGCAAGGGCCAAGAACAACTCTGAGTTGTCTTGAGGCTTGAGTTGTGTCTCACCTTTCATTTGGGACTGTCAGCAGTTGTCTTGCCTTCATCACAGAGCTGTGAACCTATTGTGTTGCTACAGTATGCAGTGGTTGGTCTTCGGACTGTGTTGGCTTGGCCGGTTTGTGGAAGGCCTGGTAAACCTAGCTGTGTTGGGTTGCTGATTGTGTCCCTTGGCTATGTGTAAGCCTGCATAGACCCTTATCCTTGGAGGAATCATGCCCAGCTCAGGGGTGGCAGCGTTGCTGAGAGATTGATGGGCACGCTGGCCTATGATTGGGTGGAACGTTGCAGCGACGTAGCTGGTTGCGGGGTGAATTCTTCATCAAAAAGATAAGTACTATTGCTATTACATCTTTGCAATTAATCTACTGTTTCATCAATTATATTGAACATGTGGAATGCTGGAATTGTACATGTTTGCTTCCGCTGAAAGTATTGAGGAATTATGCATCTGTGTATGCTTGTATGTTTGGCATTCCTGTTAGGTATCATGCTAAGCTTTGTAATTTTCAACATTGATGTCTCTCCATGTTCATGGGGCTGTTTGCCTGGTTGTTGTATTAGTGTTCGTTGCGTCCTCTTCATCGGTCGGAGGGATGGGGACGTGACAGACCCGCGCCACCCCAGATCCATATGAGGTGATTTTAAGAAGGAATTCGGTGCACCTGTGTACGATGAATATGAGGAAGAATACCTACGGATTGTACCTGAGAAGCTAGCCATTGAACCAAGACTTGCTGATAAAGAGGACCAAGATGTTATGCGAAGTCAGGAGGGTAAAACAGAAAGGGATGATAAGGACATTGAAGGTGATAGCTTACCCTTGTGTTATGCCTCATTTGAATTAATACGACACATGATTAAATCCTCTAAGCAAAAGCAGAAAGAAGGGGAGATGGTGCCAGCCAAAAACCTACACAAGAAAGAGGATAACAAGAAGAAGCAGCTAGGAAATCCCTCCCTAGCTACTGATACGTCAGAGGTTGGTGATGCGGTGTCAAGCCACGTAGGAGGGTGCCACAACCCTCAGATAAATTCATTTTTGAATGTTATGCCTTCAGGGATATCGCCCCATATAGGAGAAATATGCCTACTTGATTTTGCTAGAGAAAAGAAGGACCTCCCTCTTGAAATACATCAAGCTCTCATTGCAGCAATTTCGGGCAAAAGGAAAGGAAGTTTCATTGAAGAAAGATTCTATGTGTCCTCTCTTACAATTGTCCGAGTATCACCTTGATAGACCACCAAGAGGAGGGAATTCCATACAGGTTTCCCATGAGTGGAAGACGGAATATGTTGGGGGTTGCCATGTTTTCTATGACCCCATAGCAGAATACATAAAAGGGATAGGTAATGGTAATGACTCGTCATGTCTCTACGATAAAGATTAGTCTATATTCTACAGCTTTCTTGCATTATCTATTTCATTTCTGTCCATCAAGCACGAAAAATGAATGACACTATTAGGAAAGTTGATTGATTAGCTTCACTCGAAGTCCGATTTCACTTAACTGGAATTATGAACTAAATTAAGTAAAGTAGGTAGGAACCAATAAGCTCGACAATCGTTAATCATTTCCTTCATTACTATTTTAGTTTGCTTTTACTTTTGGTTGCAAGAACAAGTTTGCATTCAAAAGCATGGTTTGCAAGAGTGGCACGAATTCGTTGTAGTAGTAGCTCAGAGAAGAATGGATATTTCAAAGAAAGATTAAAGACAGCCCAATGGATTTGGCACTTGGTCTACGGGGGTTCTTTGTAACCTCACTAGGAGGATATCATCCCTCGTGGAGGCGGTTGTTAACACTCCATTTTTAACAGTCTATTTTGAGCCTGATAGAAGTTTGAGGAAGGTCCCATTCCTTTAAAACATTCTGTGAATGCCATTCAGGTTGGTAGAGGCTCTTGGCCCATGATTTAGAACTGTCAGACAATGAAAAAGAGCAACGATCGATCGTGGTTTTGGCCCAAGATGCAGGAAGGGGGTCAAATTTGGCTTTCACGAAGTCTGTTAAAGCAAGCAAATAAATGAAAGGCCGAGATCAAAGCAAATCCCAACCAATGGCCCGAAACAGTTTCATTGAGAAAACATGCTCTATGGAAGGAGATTTTCTAAATTGCAAAAAGGCTAAAGGTCAAAAACATTCGACGACAAAGATGACATCAAAGGAAGATCTACGGTCTTACTCAATTTCGCAAAGAGAACTTGTGTGGGTAAAGCTGCGATTTCAAATCACGAAAGGTGGTCCCAGCTCTGAATATCAACGGTCACGATAAAGAAGGGGATAGATCTATAGTCATGGTTTGTTTTGCAATGCGAACTAGCAAGATTGAATACCATAATCTCGCATTGTGAAAATTAATGGGGTCCACTCAGATTGACGGTTGCATGAAGAGGTTGATCATGATCGACAATTGAGGGCCAGCCTTGGTCTAAAACTGTTCGTTGAATCCAGAAAAGAATGTTGGCAACAAAAATGATGGAACGCAGACGATGGGAATAAAAGATTCCTCAAATCTAAGGGTTGAGAAGACTTCCAAGGTATAGACTTCACATCGAGTGCAGAGATGATAGTGGAGGAGACGTTCACGCATGTAATCTGCCTCATTGCAGATTGGTCGATTCCCCAACGTCGTTTGTAGCAGGCACACAACTGAAACCATGCCACTTTCTATGTGAGTTGGCCTGCAGAAGTAAGGAAAGTAATTGGAAAATACACTACTAACACAGAGCAAAGCTAGCATGGAGAGGGATACCATTCCATTTCCTACATCACAAGAGCGAGGAAATGTGGGAGCGTCCACGTCCTGAACTTTGCAGCATGGATCAACTATATGAAGTAGCATCCAAAAATACTTCCCACAACAGATGGTAAGGAGCCATGGCCCATGAAACGATGTGGCTAAGATCCCCATCAGGTAAAGGATCACTCTGCTCACACCCTCACACATGCTGATACCAAAAACACTCGATGACAGAAAGTGAGGAAATGTTTCCTAGAAATTAAAAAGGGTCAGTCTCAAAGCCTTATATATACTGCTTTCAAAGCAATGAGAGTGAACTAACCTATCTCCAGAACCTAAGTTTCTACCTCTTCGCAAATGTGCAAAGGCCTAAAGAGTTTGACGATGAAGATCTGGTTTGAGAAGCTTATCTGTCTAGGTGTGTTGATGGTTGGTGAGAAAAATTCCACACCCGCCCGTCACCTTGGTATTGCATGCCAAGATGACACCAGCCATCAGGGGCCAAATGTTATACTTAGGGCTCCGACGACGCGGGGCCTAGACACTTACTCCTCGTAAGTGTTGTTTCAGGAACACTTGATACCATCGCTGCCACCAAAGCCTCCGTGAAAGAAGACAGTCCTTTACTGCTCTGTGTATAAGCATTTGTTTGAATGGGAGCATCAGGGTTCTAAATCCCACATAGCCCTATTTGTGAAGTCCACTTTCCAAGGGTGATGGGGCTGGTGTAGATATGCTATACCTTGTTTCCTGTGGGAGAGCCTTCCCTTCGGGAGACTAGAAGCACAAGAATGACAAGCCACGTAGCAGGATTGCCTCAGCTGAGAGCAATGCGGCACTTCTTTTAGACTCCATGGCTAACAATGTTACCCAGAGAAGAATGATGTGGTGGATGAGGCTGAGTAGGGGCAAAATGCAAATTACCCTGTGAATGCGTGCCCATGCAGAAATCTACATTTGAAACACGGTGGGAACACACACTTCGGACATAGAAAGAGGCATTATACTCATAATGACCAAGCACATCAAGCTATCACTCAGGCCGAATGCGTTGTAGCTCCATAATATTTGTAAAACATGGTGATAGTCCCACTCTTTATATTGTTAATGCATGATTGTGACTGGAAACAGTCTGTAGGTTTATTTCGGAGAATAGTCTTAGCACTAGAATAGTATAAATACACTCCCGAAAGAGGGAGAAAGGGTTGAGATTTGGCAGGTTGGGGAAAACCTTCAAGGGCTGAGGCTCTTCATTGTAAATAAGATCTGATGCTTGTGTTATGAATAAAATTGTAGAGGAAGAGTCATTTTTTAAACCAAAGACTCATGTGTCATTGCTTCTTTCAATATGTATTTTCTTGACGTGAAATGTGTATCCTGTTTTCATTCTAGTTTGTTGATTGCTTTTATGTCTGTAACTTAGTGTATAATAGTTTGGAATTCATATTTGCTATGCTCTGCCTATTGTTTCAGACATTTATCAAAGTTTCTTCTAAATTTACGTGGAATTCATCTCATTCGTGCTCCACATGATGGGTTGTTCTCTCTTATCTTCTAAACGCCCGCTAAATATCTCTTGATTGCAAGATTGACGGCTATCTTACCTTTTTCTGCAACCTCGTGCCATTCTTTCCCTCTTGCAAATATTCCCTTCTCAGGTTTTCGACTCCATTACCAATGATCTCTTTCCTTGATAATCCCACCTGCATCTCACACCACTCTACTTTGTCCCATTTCAAGAGTCTGGTATCCTGACCATCCCTTAGCAAATATCTTATGCGAAGTAAAGAGCTGAAGACAAGCGAGAGATCCCTCTTTGATTGTGCTAGGCTAGAGGCGCTGTATAAAGTGGTTCTACTGTTACACCGAGAGTAGGCCCTCCCCCTCAACCTTGGGGCTCCAAATCTTGGCGCTAACAAACTGGCGCTTTTGCCAGGGACAAAATTGAAGATCCTCTGTGGGAAAAGCGACATGGTTTTGGATATGATTATTGATGGTGAACAATGATAAGACATCAAGAAGGTTGAGCACTTTTAACCTGGCGAATTCACTCTTGAAGGGTTCAGACTTCAGCGACTCCGCTCGTGGTACGACCCAGAAATCAAATGATCAGAAAAAGATGGGCAGGCTTCGTCCAAAAGGTGAAACCCTTGAAAGGCTCGAAGAATGCATGGTGGAAGGTTAGATGCTCGAATCTACATTTCTTCCAAGAAGCTTGGTTCTATCTTGTAAGTTTTTTCTTATCGTTCCCTAAGTTCATTAGAACAGTCTTCTATGGTTCAATTCATTCTGAAGAGAGCTATGAATATATTCATGTTTATCCCTTTTTACAAACCGAAAGCATTACGTTGTCTTGCACTTCTGGTTTTGACCTAGATTTCTCTCCACAGGCCCACGACATCAAAGATCACCCCTGTAAAATTCATGAAATCTTGGTCGATAGCATAGCTATCACACCTAACTTGGTCTCTTCCATTTCTCCAAACTGGTACAAACCACTACAACTACCCCCCATCCTCCATGAGTTTTTTGGGAAACATTACAAATACCTCCCCAAATTTGATGGAGAATCCAAAGACTTCACTGCTAAGAAACATTTACAAGCTTTTGAACATTTCTCTGACCTTTTTGAAATAGAATATGATGATGTATGCATGAGGGCTTTCGCCCAGTCCTTGTAAGGAAATACTAAAGAATGGTTTAAACACTTGTAGCCTAGGTCCATCAACACTTGGGAAGAGTTTTCTTGGACCTTCTTGAATTTTTGGGGTAGGAGAAAGCCACTAGATCAAATTCTTTTAGAATTTTATTCCCTAAAGAGACATAAGGGTGAGACTTTGTCTAGTTTTAACAAAAGATTTGCCGATTTTTATTATAACATGCCTAAGGAAGTCCAACCTCTTGAGAACGCCGCTAAGATCTATTATGCAGCCACTTTTCCTCCTGAGCTGTCCTTGCTTGTTTTGGAAAGAAAATCAACAGTCCTTGCAAGGAAATACTAAAGAATGGTTTAAACACTTGTAGCCTAGGTCCATCAACACTTGGGAAGAGTTTTCTTGGACCTTCTTGAATTTTTGGGGTAGGAGAAAGCCACTAGATCAAATACTTTTAGAATTTTATTCCCTAAAGAGACATGAGGGTGAAACTTTGTCTAGTTTTAACAGAAGATTTGCCGTTTTTTATTATAACACGCCTAAGGAAGTCCAACCTCTTGAAAACGCTGCTAAGATCTATTATGCAGCCACTTTTCCTCCTGAGCTGTCCTTGCTTCTTTTGGAAAGAAAATCAACCACTTTGGTGCATATGTTTATTGATTGTTTGGAGGTTGAAGAAAACCTCGAGATGTCCAAGAATTTGTCAGATCAAAACAGTGGTGGTGAAATAAAAGATACATTAAAATTGGTTGGGCCCTACAAGCAGAATGAAAAATTCCATGTTCAGCTAAAGTTTTCTCTTGGTATAAAGAAAGATGACCAGCCCGATATAGGAACAAGTGATCCTGGAGGCCTGTTCTCTAAAGATTGTGACCAACACCACCCCCGATCCATACAAGGAAATTTTAAGAAGGAATTCAGTGCACCTGTGCATGATGAATATGAGGAAGAATGCCTACGGACTGTACCTGAGAAGCTGGCCATTGCACCAAGACCTACTGATGAAGACGACCAAGATGCTATGCAAAGTCAGGAGGTTAAAACATAAAGGGATGATAAGGACACTGAAGGTGATAACTTACCCTTGTGTTATGCCTCATTTGAATTAATACGGAACATGATTAAAGCCTCTAAGAAAAAGCAGAAAGAAGGGGAGATGGTGCCGCCTAGAAACCCGCACAAGAAATAAGATAATAAGAAGAAGCAGCCGGGCAATCCCTCTCCAGCTACAGATACGTCGGGGATTGGTGATGCAGTGTCAAGCCACGCAGGAGGGTGCGGCAGCCCTCAGATAAATAAATTTTTTAATGCTCTGCCTTCAGGGATATCGCCCCATATAGGAGAAATATGGCTACTCAGTTCCACTAGAGAAAATAAGGACCTCCCTCTTGAAATACATCAAGCTCTCATTGCAGGAATTTTGGGTGAAGGGAGAGATGTTTCATTGAAGAAAGATTCTATGGGTCGTCTCTTCCAATCATCCGAGTATAAGCTTGACAGACCACCAGGAGGAGGGAATTCCATACAGCTATCCCACCAGTGGAATACAGAATATGTTGGGGGTTGCCATGTTTTCTATGACCCCATAGCAGAATACATGGAAGGGCTAGGTAACGGTAATGACTAGTCACGTCTCTGCAGTAAAGATCAGTCTATATTCTACATCTTTCTTCCATTATAGTTTTCATTTCTGTCCCTCAAGCACAAAAAAAGAACAACACTATTAAGTAAGTTGCTTGATTAGCTTCACTAGAAGTCCGATTTCACTTAATCGGGCTTATGAATTAAATTAGGTAGAGTAGGTAGGAACCAATAAGCTCGACAATCGTTAAGCATTTCCTTCATTACTATTTTAGTTTGCTTTTACTTTTGGTTGTAAGCATGGGTTTGCAGTCAAAATCATGGTTTGCAAGAGTGGCATGAATTCGCTGCAGCGATAGCTCATAGTAGAATGGAGATTTCAAAGAAATATTAAAGACAGCCCAATGGATTTGGCACTTGGTCTACGAGGGTTCTTTGATACCTCACTCAGAGGATAGCATCTCTCGTAGAGCTGATTGTTAACATTCCATTTTAATAGTCTATTTTGAGCCTGACATAAGTTCCAGGAAGGTCCCATTCCTTTGAAACATTGTGTGAACACCATTCGGGTTCGTAGAGGCTCTTGGTCCACAAATTAGAACCGTTAGACAGTGAAAAAGAGCAATGATCAGTCGTGGTTTTGGCCCAAGATGCAGGAGGGTGGTCAAATTTTGGATTTCGTGGAGTCTGTTAATGCAAGCAAATAAATGAACGGCCAAGATCAAAGCAAAGGCCGACCAATGGCCCATAACAATTTCATTGAGCAAACATGCTCGATGGAAGGAGCTTTTCCAAATTGTGAAAAGGTTAAAGGTCGGAAACATTCGATGGCAAAGATGAGATCAGAGGAAGATCTATGGTCTCAGTCAATTTCGCAAAGCAGACTTGTGCGAGTAAAGCTACAATTTCAAATTGTGAAAGGTGGTCCTGGCCCCGAATATCAACGGTCACGATAAAGAAGGGGAGAGATCTACGGTCATTGTTTGTTTCGCAATGCGAACTAGCAAGGTTGAAGACCATGATCTCGCATTGTGAAAATTAATGGGGTCCACTTGGATCGACGGTTGCATGAAGAGGTCGATTGTGATCGACCATTGATGGTTAGCCTTGGCCTAACACTCTTCATTGAATCTAGAAAAGAAAGTTGGCGGCAGAAATGATAAAATGTGGACGGTGGGTGTAAAAGATTCCTCAAATCTGAGGACTAAGAAGACTTCCAAGGTACAGACTTCACATCCAGTGCGGAGATGATAGTGCAGGAGACATTCACGAGTGTAATCTGCCTCATTGCAGATTGGTCGATTCCCCGATGCCATTTGTAGCAGGAACACAGCTGAAACCATGCCACTTTTTGTGTGAGTTGGCCCGCGGAAGTAAAGAAAGTAACCGGCAAATCCACTACTCACACGGAGCAAAGCCAATGCAAAGAGGGAGACCATTTCGTTTCCTACATCACAAGAGCAAGGAAACGTGGGAGCATCCACATCCTGAACTTTGAAGCATGGATCAACTATATGAAGCGGTGTCCAAAAATACTTCCCACAGCAGACAGTAAGGTGCCACAGCCCATGAAACGACGTGGCTAAGATCCCCATCAGGTAAAGGATCACTCTGCTCGTGCCCTCACACATGCTGATACCAAAAAAACTCGATGACAGAATGTGCGGGAATGTTTCCCAGACATTAAAAATGGTCGGTCTGGAAGCCTTATATATACTACTTTCACAACAATGAGAGTGAACTAACCTATCTCCAGAACTCGAGTTTCATCCTTTTGAAGAATCTGCAAAGGCCCGAAGAGTTTGACGATGAAGATCTGGTTTGAGAAGCTTATCCATCTAGGTGTGTTGATGGTTGATGAGAAAACTTCCACACCTGGCTTCCACCTTGGTATTGCATGCCAAGATGACACCAGCTATCGGGACCCAGACGTGATACCTACGCCTCCGACGACACGAGGCCTAGACACTTACTGTTCATCGCTACCACCAAAGCCTCTGCTAAAGAAGATAGTCCTTGACTGCTCCCTGTATAAGCATTTGTTCGGATGGGAGCTTGAGGGTTCTAAAGCCCGCATAGCCCTATTTGCGAAGTCCACTTTCCAAGGGTGATGGGGCTGGTGTAGATATACTACACCTTGTTTCCCGTGGGAGAGCCTTCCCTTCTAGAGACAAGAAGCACAAGAATGACAAGCCACTTAGTGGGCTTTCCTCAGCCGAGAGCAATTCGACACTTCTTCCAGACTCCACGGCTAACAGTGTTAGCCGGAGAAGAATGATGTGGTGGATGAGGTTGAGCAGGGGAAAAATGCAAACTACCGTGCCAGTGTGTGCCCATGCGGAAAGCTGCATTTGAAACACGGCAGGAACACACACTTCAAACAAAGAAAGAGTCATCATACTCATAACTGCCAAGCACATCAAGCTCTCACTTGGGCCGAATGCGCTGTAGCTCCATAATATTCGTAAAACGTGGCGATAGTCCCACTCTTTATATTGTTAATGCATGATTGTGACTGGAAACAGTCTATAGGTTTATTTCAAAGAATAATCTCGGCACTAGAATAGTATAAATACACTCCCGAAAGAGGGAGAAAAGGTTGAGATTTGGAAGGTTGGGGAAAACCTTCAAGGGCTGAGGCTCTCTGTTGTAAATAAGATCCGATGCCTGTGTTATGAATACAATTGCAGAGGTATGAATACAATTGCAGAGGAAGAGTTGTTTCTTAAACCAAAGATTCATGTGTCATTGCTTCTTTCAATATGTATTTTCTTTAAGTGAAATGTGTGTCCTGTTCCATTCCAGTTTGTTGATTGCTTTCATGTCTGTAACTTAGTGTAAAACAATTTGGAATTCATACTTGCTATGCTCTGCCTATTGTTTCAGACTTTTATCAAAGTTTCTTCTAAAGTTACATGGAATTCATCTCGGTGGTGCTCCACGTGATGGGTTGTTCTCTCTTAGATCTTCTAAACACCCGCTAAATATCTCCTATTGCAAGATCGACGTCTATCTTGCCTTTGTCTGCAACCTCACACCATTCTTTCCCTCTTGCAAATGTTCCCTACTCAGGTTTTTGACTCTATTGCCAATGGTCCCTTACCCTGATAATCCCACCTGCATCTCACGCCACTCTACTTTGTCCCATTTCAGGAGTCCGGTCTCCTGACTATCCCTTAGCAAATATCTTACCCGAAGTAAAAATCTGAAGACAAACGAGAGATCCCTCTCTAACTGTGCTGGGCTGGAGGGGCAGTCTAAATCGGTTCTGCTATTACGCCGAGAGCAGGCCCTCCCCCTCAACCTTGGTGCTCTAAATCTCGGTGCTAACAGAATTAATTCTGTGAAAAAGATTACAATGCATAATATCTGCCCCGATTAACTCCAATAATGAAATATGCCATAGTGGTGGTGTAAAAAGATCTAATACAAACAGTCAGTTACTGAGTTAACTGAAACCTGAAACCAAGACCGTGAGTTACAGTTCCAGATCTGGCTAATTCTCATGAATATATTTGTTTCTTTTTATATTGGTGTGGTAAAGTAAACGTATAAAAATTAATTTTAAGATCATACAGTATTGGAATTTAAACTTATAAATAACTTCCAATTAAACCAACTTTAATGTACACCTATCACCCTACACAATCACAACATTTTTAAATACTACTTTGTTGCTGCACTTACCAGTTAGAGAGCAGTTGTGTACCTCATTCTCTATCTCCTTCACTCGTTTCGAGGAAATCTCATATGCTTTCCATATTGTCGCTTCATCTATATAATCCTCAGCAGCTGCCTGGTATGCTTCTAATATATTTCCGGCAGTAGCTCCAGCTTGTAATGTAGCTTCCAGTTTCTAAAATGATACCAATTAACAGAAAACATCAACATGA
>LPNX010833237.1:0-14667 GCA_001517045.1 Pseudotsuga menziesii | reverse complement strand
CGAGCTTTACGGTTTTGAAACCAGTAAAACACATTCTTCCCTTTAATGTTGCCATACACTCGCAGTCGACTAGCGATTTCATCTATTTGATCGCGGCTGGAAATGCGGATCCTTTGACTGTATGTCGCTTCCAATAAAGCTATTTGTTCATTCCTCGAATTCCAGCTATTGCTTGAGTGACTAGACTGGCCTTCTGCCATTTCTCTGCTTTCTTGAGCTTTTTTCTTGAACTTTCTTGAATAGAAAGCGATGTGTAGATGTTGATTGAGAGAATTGCATGCCTTAGTGTTGGTATTAAACAGGAGAGAACTGAAGGGATCGGATTGCAGAAAATAACTTCAACTTCCAAGATTGGGAGAAACAACTGAGAAGTTACATGCACCAGATTTTATGTGTAAATGGAGATCACCATGCAGTGAGTTGTCGAGTTGTCGTTGACTTAGAATGGGGAAAAGAAAACCAGGCCCAAAAGAAGGCAGAGGATCGTGTCTCGTGATACATTATTATCTGAGGTGCATGCAATTACCAACCTGTCTTGTAATAATCTTCCACTTATTTCCTTCGTCGTATACCAATAATATAGGTTTTTAGACGTTGTAACACTAAATATTTTGGCGGGTTTGTTTGTATGATTATACGATATCTTTCTCTTTATCAGTGTAACATTCTTTGTCTCGCGTTTCGAATCAATGTGGAGACATTGTCATTAATAAACTTTGAGTTACGAGCCCTAAAATTTGACTGCTTAGAGACATTGTCCAAAATTAATTTGAAATATTGATTTGATTATTGGCTTTAACCCGAATCTTCCGCAGTTTATTGATTTGACTGGCCGCTCCAACCCTGATGTTCCGAAATTTAAAGTCAAAATAAAATTTGTTTGGTAACTTATTTGGATACCGAATATCAGGCAAAACCTGAAGGATTCTTAAAACCCTAGATTTGTCCCATCTTGGAAAGATGCCTGTTATAAAAATTGTGGGATTCTAAATGACTAGATACGTCTCTTTTGAAATTTCTGAAATTATGGATATTCCTAAATAATTTATTATGGAAATCTTCAAAATATGGTTAAATATTTGGTTAAATTTACCTGATTGTGTAATAAAATATGGTTTTCAATGATACAATGTTCCTAAATGTTTAATAAAATAAAAATTTTGAATAATAAATGCTTAATAAAATATATTGGTTTTAAATGATACAATGTTATTAAATGTTTAATAAAATAAAAAATTTGAATAATAAATGCTTAATAAAATATATTTTTCAAAAAGCGCCCACGGATGTAAATTGATTGGCAAGTGCCGTGTAAATCAAGGAATGTTGTAAAAGAGGTGGCCCCACATTGACTACCAAGTGCTGTGTAAATCAAGGAATGTTGTAAAGGAGGTGGCCCAATACTTGCCCGCTGTGTGGATCCACAAAAAAGAATGTTGTCAAAGAGGTGGCCTCATGCTTGCTGGCTGTGTGGACCCACCAGAACAGTGACGGATTCCCGAGTAAAAATACAATATTTTTTTCAATGATAAAAACTTTATTTGTTAGGAGGGTTGTTTATAACCTTGATATTTTTATGAAGACTAATGTAATTTTGATGTTATCTTTGGTTTGGTTTTGGTTTCAAGGGACTAACAAGACAAAAAAAATTATGTGAAAAAATATCAATTTTTTTTTATTATGGTGGCCATTTAAATAAAGATATTAATTTTTATTTTAGCATTTATTTTATTAAATAATATTAATTCCTATTATATTTATATAAATTTAATAACTTTATAATTTTTTTTAAATGACATTTTTTGGGGAAAAATATTAAAATTTATCATTGAAATACTTATGTATTAAATTACTTTAAAGTTTTTACAATATTAGAAATAGTTTTTCAATTCCAATCTTTTGGTCACACACTTACAAAATCCATACACACACAAACATACACATCATTAAACTCTTTAATTATGGGTTGTGGATTGAGCTTTGCCTTTCAACTTTTTGAAATAGCCTTTCGGCGTTATCCTTCAGTAATTGTGGACTGTGGATCTCGTGATGCCTTTCAACATTTTCGAATTAACATTCTGCATTTATCCTTACACAGTTGTGGATTGCGTATTGTGGGTTTCCTTTTAACTTTTTCGAAATAACCTTCCAAAAACCGTCTTTCCACACGAGGTATGCTGGTTAAGACCTTGTAGTTTGTTTATAAATGGTTATGGATCACATTGAATGGCCTTACAACCACATTGTTAGGAATTGTATTTCTAATAATTGATATGGTTCAATGGCGTGATTCGTGCTATGACCCATAGGGTATTTAGATCTCGGAGAAGAAATATTTAGTCCTTTGTTCATCAATTGAAATCACAGTTATGAAGTAAGCGTAAGTGTTTAAGGTGAAAATCATTTTTAGATCTGAATGTTTATGTTTAGAGACACTCGCTTGCCATCTCGGAAGGACTTATTTCCATGCGTTGGTTTTGGAAAAATTCATTGTTTAAGAGGATATTTGGGCGTTTTAATTAATAAATTATAGCCTTGATTATAATTTTTCCTTGACTTTAATACCCATATGTTTAAGTTGGAGAAACACAATCTTTGAATCATATATGAGTAGATTTAGTGACAAGTAAATTTGAATTTTGTCGTAGTTTTCTTAAGAGTATGTGTATCATGTAGATTCGATTTGTTTTCTAAAAATGTAATGCCCCCAAAACTTGAAAAAAAAAATTATAGGCTAGTAAAAACTACCGAGAGGGGATCATTATTACTCATGCAGAATTACATGTGCTACTTAACTTTCGATATCTTCAGAATCTGCTCATACTCTCTTGTCCATTCAGTGATTATTAGTTTGTTTACTTCTTATGTCTTAATTCTGTTATTTAAACTATTTGTACATATTAGTTATTACTGTTGGTGAGTTAGTGAATTGTATAGTTCATTGATTTACTTTTGCACACGTGTTCTTTGTTTATTAAGTATAAACTAACTTAACTTTGTTGATGGGAATAAAGTGGAGTGGCAGGACTAGTTCTCCCATGACGATCTGAGAGGTAAAGTATTTCTTGGTTACGCAGGCTTACTTAGTTCAATCAAACTAAGGCACCTTTCTCTTTTATTTACGCATTTCATTACTTGCGATGTGATTAGATGTATAGTGTGTTGATAGCCTTGGTCATCGATAACCTGCTACTAGTTATTACGTTTCCTATCGCCTTGTTTTTTTTAACTTGGTAAGTGTTGTTATCATCAATTTAGCCATTACGACTAAATTTCTTGTACATTGATTATTATTCATTGTGGTCTTAAGTTCGTCATTTTTAGATGTCATCAATATCTTTTTGGGCTATGTATATTTTTACTATATATTCTATTTAAACATTTCTTATGTTCTTTTATTGGAAAGTTATCAGTGGTTTGAACGCCGAGCTTTGGATTTATAGTTCGAGATATTTACATGACATACTTTGTATGCCATGGTGCTTAAGCCTAAACACCTTGACACTATGGTATTATACCATAAGTTCTAAACCTATGGGCTAAACTTTATCTACATTCCTAAGCAAAGGTCTTAAACATGAACTAGCGCAACCTATGACTAAGTATTATGATAATGCTATCATAGCGCAAGATTTGTAGTGACAACATTAATGTTTAACGTTTAGGGTGACATAGTATATGGTATAAACCACATGTTCCAAGGTTTAAGCGATGGTATGAAGGGTGGTGATAATCGATACTTTGTAACAAGTCATGACTGTGGGAGTGGGTTTGTGGAAACATTAAAGGACTCCAACCTGGTGCATTTGATGCATGTGCAAAAGTGTGATAGCCTCTCCCTTAGGCTTAGCTCACGATGGACGTGTATTACATTTGACATTTGGGGTTTCATTGTTTGGCTCTATGTAGAGGTATGGCCATGGAGGCGACTTCCCGCTTGTGAAGGTAAGCCCACATGAAATCCTAAGCCTGCATATTAATTTGGTTTACGGTTTAAGAAATGGCATACTTCTCATCCGCATTTGATTGTTGCTTGCAGGTGCCAAAAAGGGATGGAGGGCAGCGTGGCTACATCACAGTTGGCTCCCAACATTTCATTCGTGGCCATGGTAAGCCTGCTCATCGAGTTAATGCTTGTCACCCTTCAAAATTGTGGGAGAGCTACATTTTGCATGGTTGTTTTGGCTCGGGCTTGATGCTGTAGCAAAATCGATTTTGCCTTCAGGCTTTGAGTATAGACTTGGTTATTTTTAATGTTGAGGCGGTATGCCGTGAATTGTTTCTTTGGCCATTCGGCTATGTGTAATGTTCATTTTTGGTTATGTAAAACATTAATGTTGTGGTTTTGGGATTTTAAAACCATGGGATGCACCATTGCAAGCAATGGTGCCATAGCCCATTGGCACGTCTGTGCAAAACCTTGCTCTCAGCCTTTAATGGAGACGGTGTATATACTTTTTGGAAACTCTATGCAAATAGATGTAAGCACTGGTTTTTTTATTATTTGTAAAGGTTTAGGGTGTATACGATTCCCTCATGCGTTTTTATTTAACTCTGTATTTTAAATGGGGTTTTTAATGGATAGGGGCATACACCTTACCGGATGCTCAGTGTGTAATTGTTGTTTATTAGTTTGATAAATGTAATAGTTCGATAGCGTGGGTAAAATTCATGCCTTAAATGCCATGATCCTTCCCACGATGTTGCGATAGCTTGTAATTTCATTGTTTACGGCATCTGGTTCTTATGTGATATTTGGACTGTGTTTTAATTCGTTGTTTGACCTTGGTCATGACTTATGTGAGCACTATCTATTAAAATGTTAGTGGGTTTCGTGGAGGTCAGGATATGAAGACCCTCGATGGCACTCATTGTTTTTAAATAGCTTGGACACTGTATTAAAATGTTTAATGGTCGAGGACGTGCTGTAGCTAGAGACTTACGACCTCTCTGCCAGCATAGGCATTTTAATTATATGGCAATGGTGTGAGTCATGGCCTATGTGATTAAACATATGAGCTTCATCGTTTTAGGCCAGGGCGATTTCAAACTGGGAAATATTTTATAAGAAATAATAGAAATGGTAATAGGAATTTACTTTATGGATTTGGTTATGTGTTTGATTATGGTGATGATTTATGTTACAATTCTTATTGTGGATTTTAATTCTGTTTAAGAAATGAAATTGTAACATGTGCAGGTCAATACCATGACTACTGTTTATTTAAATATGACCTCTGTTTATTAATACAGAGTTGTATGAATGTTACTTGATGAAACTTTTAGATGGATATTTAAAATGGATCTTATATGGGACTATTTAAAAAATATAATGTATATGAACTATTGTGTTTTAATATGAATGTTAATACTGTAGCTTTTATAGCAGAGTCTTGATGAGGAGCACATGGATGGTCAAGATATCCCTCTGATTATTATTAATGATGTTTTATTTATGTGGGATATTTTTAATGTATTTTGTAATATGATTACAGACCTTGAAAGGTCTTGGATGGGTTATTTATTTTTTTTAGAAATAAATGCATAGATAGTTTTTATAGAGATTTATACATGATAGCCTTACTTATATGTATATATAATTATTTTATAAAATAATCCTGGTGATCAGTAATACCCTAGGGTATCTATATAGTATATTTACTTCTTTAAACTTACTCCTATGGTTAAATCTACTATAATATGAATCACAAATATCTACTGACAAATGTAATATATCAGTAGAGATATAAGTATTAGGTGAACATTTAAATAGGAGATCTAGATTTACCTAGTCTACAGTATTAATTTCTCAGTATGACAACGAATGCAGAACAAAATTTTTAAAGATGGGAACCTAGCTATATGCAGCCTATGATAGTATTTCCCATCCTAGGAATATTGAAGAGAAATAAAGACCCTAGCAAAAATATAGGCAGAACCTCAATTACCTAGGGTTAGTAAAATATATAGAAGCTTTTACATAAAGTAGTGAGCATTAACGCTATAATTGAACTTTGACATACTAAGAATTCATACCTGTGATTTATCTTCTTGAAGCTCCTTTAATGTTTGAACCTGCACACTTTTCAAATAACCATCATTATCGATTTAAGACCGATCCGCCCTCTGATTTTGATGACCAAATCACTTGGGAACTACCACGTTCCTCCCAACCATGACCCGGAACTTTTCCTGGTTCTAATCTAGAACCCCCCAAGCTAGACTCCAACATGCAAGTAGCTTAGAGCTCTTAAGGTAGGGTTTCTTATCTCGTATTCAAATTCCGAATCAGTCCTCTTTTCCTCACAGGAGAAAGTTCTCCAAGGAAGCACTTGAGAGAAAAAACAGGCAGAATAATAATTCTCAAAAAGAAAAATCAGAACCCCAAGCCTTTGCTTCGATTGAGTCTTTATAGGCAGATTTTTTAGTCAAAGGGCTAGTTAAATCAAGAAATCCTTGATTTCTTGATTTAACCCTTTTTAATTACTGGGGTAATTTTCAATTCTTAACCTAGGAACTTTTAACTAGTTCCTAGTTAGTCTTTCATAGTTATTTCACTATTTATTAGTCATTAAATAATAAATAATAATTGGTGGAGCTTCTCTTCTTTCTTTATTCAATTATATAATTGATTATAATTAATTATTTATACATACTATGTATAAAATACATAGTATTCAAATACTATGTTAACATTTGTCTTCGAGCATCATGTATCATGAATCCTAGACTTAACGACACTTCCTTATGAAGGTCAAGTATATAGATGGCTTAGGTTTACTGGGCTAGGAAACTCTAAAAATCCTTGCATGTTGGATTTCCCTCATATAACATTGTAGCTCTTTAGTACTTTGATGAGAATACATAATTCAAAATTTTCATTTAATCACTTATAAATAAGTATGATGATGATCAATTTTTTTCTCGAGCCATTTTCACTGAGAAGATATTAAATTCTTTTTAGTAACCCCTCGCGCTTACAAGAGCCCATACTCAAAGCCTATAGTAGGGAGTTACAAACATAGTGCAATTCCAGAGCTTTCACTCAACACTAAATGCTAGGATGTACTTGGTTGATACACCTAGGGATACAATAGCCAAAGATCCGATGCTCCAGATCTTATACTCAACATCAACATGGAATTCTCCAGAGCTTATGCCTAACACTTCCAATTATATTTTCATGTGTTCGAGAGATTTATGCTCAACACAAATAATCTCATCGATCATGTGCTTCAGGGTCCACGCCCAGCAAAAAACATATACATACATATATATTATCAACAATTGGCTTACGCCCAATATACAAAACAAATCATCATGTTCATATGTAGTGGGGTCTTTGACCCAAAACAAAAACATCAATATAATCATCATGATCAATAGGATCATGCCTATAAATGGTAGGTCCAAAATTCAGGACATTACAAAAAATTAGGAAAAATAACTCCCTGCTGTAACTGGAAGAGGAACAAGATGTTTAAACAATATTAGCTCTTGAAATATACCTTTGAATTAGTCATGAATGGAATAGTCGTTCCCCCCAACTAGAACTTAGAGCAGCCAAATCACTTTCTCTAGAAACCCTAAACCTATTCGCTGAATCACTTAATGCACCATCTCTTACATTACCGGATTCAATCCCCATCCAATGCAATTCTCTTGCTTACTAATGGGCATACTATTATATAGTATTTTTCTTAGGAATTGTTCATTTATGAGCCTCCTGCTCTTTAGAACTTAACAAAGAGTTGTGACCTGATTTTAGGGAAGATGCATCCTACACCTTGAGTACTTCAGCAACTACAACCACTTGTCTTTTCCTCTTGTGGGTCAGCAAACACTCTTCAACAACTATTTCATTTTTACCCCGTCATTATCTTTTATTAATAAAAGAATAATTCATTAGATTTGTTTTATTTTATACTTTGTGTCAAAAATATTTAAAATAACAAAATAAAATATCTTAGTAGAAATTAATAATAAATTATTAATTCTTGGTGTATCACATACACCTCCCCGTATATGATAACATCATCCTCGGTGTTATTAATTTTTTATTTTATCCTTTCATATCTTCTTCATGGAATAGGATTGGATATGCCTTTCGCATAAACCTTTCCAATTCTCAAGAAAATTCTTTGAAACTAAGGTGCCTCCATTGCACCTTGACCTATCCAACGGTACGATTCAAGAGTAAAAATACTCTCCTGTCAAGAATACACTCTGGTCCCACCTGGAACTCCCCTTTGGGTTCCACCTTTATAAAATTACAATCAATTACATGAGTAGCATCATGAATATGTTTTTTCAAAATGGAAACATGAAAAATGTCATGTAATTTAATAGTAGGTGTTAGGTCTAAACGATATGCAACCGACCCTACTTTGGCCAAAATATCAAATAGACCACAATATCTAGGTGTCAAATATTAATACTTACCCAATCTCAAATATATTTTCTTGGGATTTACCTTTATGTACACTTGTGCACCTCCGTAGAGCTCTATAGGATTTCTTTTTAGGCTAGGATAAAAAAATTTCCTGTCTTGGGAAACCTTCAACTTTTTTCGCACCTGCTTCACGGTTAGTTCCATATCCTTTAACAATTCAGGTACTAACATTGACCTATCAACTGGAATGATCCAAGAAAATGGAGTATTACATTTGCTTTCATACAAGATTTCAAAAGGACCCATACCCGGTGATACTTGAAAATTATTATTGTAAGCAAATTCGAGTAAGTGTAAGTAGTCTTCCCATTTACCTCACGTGTCCATTACATAGCATGTCTTCTCAGACTTGGTTTACTCTTTCAGTATGCCCATCCATTTGCAGATGACAGATAGTATTGAAGTTCAACTAAGTGTCTAATCCTTTAAATAAATCCTTCTATAAATTTTGTGTAAATATTTCATCTCTATATTAAATTATTACCTTTGGTATGGCATGTAATGTGAAAATATCTTTCATAAAAATATTTGCAATGTGAACAACCTTATAAGTACATTTTAAAGGAATAAAGTTTTCCTCTTTACTTAATTATCAACTATGACCATACTTCAATCATGTTGCGTGAAATTTTAGGTTGACCTATTATAAAATCCATGCTAATTATTTTCCACTTCCATTTTGAAATGGGTAGTGGTTGCAATAACACTGTAGGATGTTGGTGTTATTCCTTTACTTTTTGGCATTCGATGCAGCAAGCTAAGTATTCTTGCCTCCTCTTTATTCATTTTAGGCCAAAATAAGTCCTTTGTATGCAACAATAATCTTCTTCTATTTAGGTTAAAATCTATTATTATCTCGCTATTTTCATTTCCAGCACTCTATTCTTTTAGATTTTGGTATTCTTTATTAGAATTTTCTGCATTTAATATCTAGTTTTCCATAATTGATTTGTAACTAAAGCTTGCAAAAAGTAAGTTTGTGTGACGACTCAAAGCGTTTACCACTTTGTTTCTTTTCCATTATGTTTCTTATTTTGAATGTGTATTCTCTTAAGAAATACAACCACCTCTCTTATCTAGCATTTAGATTTTGTTAGTCAAATAAATATTTAAAACTTATGTTCTCTAACATAAACAAAATTTTTCTTTGGATTAGGTATGGTCACCATATCTTTAAGGCATTTATAATTGCAGCAAGTTCTAAGTTGTACATAGTTTAATTATTTTCATGCTCTTTTCTTTTTCTAGATTCATAAGCCATGACTTGATTTTCTTGTATTAACACTATGGCTAAGCCTTCCTTACAAGCATCAGTACATACGAAAATGCCCTTAAAAGGATGAAGAATTTTCAGGATGGGGGTGGTAGTCACACAAATGTTTTAATTTATTAAAAGTTTCCATACACTTTTCAGTCCACTCATACTTTTTACCTTTCTTCTACAGTGAAGTTACGAGGTAGGCTATCTTAGAAAATCCTTCTATGAACATTCAATATTATCGTTAAACCCCCTGAATGATCTTATGTCTGTTACAATTTTAGAAATGGCCACTAAGTGATAGCCTTAATTTTGTTGTGGTCGACAGTGATAGCCTTAAGTTTTTTCTAATGTACTTATTTTCTTGTAAAGGAGATACGTGCCTTACAAAAACTTTCTTAGGTATGCCTTGAATATTTACTTGATTCCCTTAGCTATATGTACACAAGATTGACTTGTGTAAGCAATCGAGCATGACATAGTGTAGTCCCAACGCGTCCATGCTGATAACTACATCATATGACCCTAAGGGTAGTATGTTCATGTTTACTCTAGTGGGAAAACTATTTAGGTTTACCTCACAATATTTAACTATTTTTGAAACTGTATGTTTCATACCTGTGGCTAGTTGCACTAGCCAAGGTTTATCATCTTTAACTTTTCCTAGTTTACATACATCAACAATTTCAGGCGATACATAGCTATGTAAAGCACCGGGGTAAATTAACATTGAAATAGAGGTGTTTGAGATATGACCTTCTATCTCAACCACGGTAGCCTAATGGTCTTCCTGTCGACCATCCAAGGCTACATAAATCCGTGGTGTTCCAGCTATGTCCTCTACCATTAGTTCTTCATGTAAGTTGTACAAGACCCCATTGGTCTTACTCTTACAGTCTTGGGTGTAATGGGGCCCTTGTCATTTCTAGCATTTATTTTTCATTGGGGAAACATTGGCTCCCCCATTTGCTGCAGGCTTGTTCGTATTTGGAGCTAGTACACATGGTTTTGTACATGTTTTGTTTAAGTTCTTATTAGCTGGAAAATTGTTGTTCTATTTTATGTACGATGGTGGGTTAAAAATTGGTTTTCGGTTTTCTGAGAAGGTCCTATACATGTCTCTGCTTATGTTCATGTTCTCTTTCCTCAACTGTCCATGCACATAGAAAAGCCTATATTTGTGTAAGGTGGTGTCAAATGTTTTAGAAATGTCAAATTCAATCCTCTATCGAAAGTTGGGAGGAATACATCCTAAAAAGTGTTTTATTTTCACTTTCTGATCCATGATGTATGGTACATAATGCAACAGATCAAGAAATCAGTTAATAAGGAATCCATAGTCATGGATCCCATACGTAACTCGTGAAAATCTTTCAATTTTTTCTAGAAGAAACTTTTCGACATGTATTTCTCTTGAAAAATATTGTGAAACTTAGTCCACCATACTTCTCTTAAGTCATCCTTCTTAGTATGTTTCAAGTCTCTCCACCATCTAGATGCTTTGCAATTTAAGTTATAGATGGCTATACGATATTTCATTTCGCTATAGTAGTTATGAACTCAGAAATATTTGCTCATACCAAAAACTCATTCCTCCGCTTTCTCCGCTATGTTTATCTCTCCTTCATAGGTTGGGGATTTTATTTTTTGAAACTTTCCTTGAAGATTGTCATCATTTCTTAGTTTCTTTCTCCATGGAGAAAGAGAATCATCACTAGAAAGACTGTAATAATATTCTTTTGGAGGTTCAAGGGTATGTTCTTGTTTTGCTTCTTCTCTCGAGCTGCTTTCTCGTTTATGACAAAATTCTTTCTTGAACCTATTTATGGAATCAATGTGTTTTCGCTGCAGCTTCCTCCCGTCATGTTTCACAACAAAGGCTTCATTAATTACTTGTTGTTCCTTTATTTCATTCAGATTATCATCTCCAAAACTATGAAAGTATACTTGGGTACTTTGTATGGTTTTCATTATATCAGAATTTAGTTCCACTACTAGTTAT
The DNA here is from genome assembly GCA_001517045.1 of Pseudotsuga menziesii. Classification (NCBI taxonomy): domain Eukaryota; kingdom Viridiplantae; phylum Streptophyta; class Pinopsida; order Pinales; family Pinaceae; genus Pseudotsuga; species Pseudotsuga menziesii. Next base: position 2,955 of record LPNX010833237.1, on the reverse strand, counting down.
GCTTCCTCGGTGGGGTATTCATTTTTCCTTGTTGTCTGTTGTCCTCTTAAGTGTTCATGATCTGAATTGTTCTTTTAAAATCATGAAATTGCAAATTTTAAATATTAGGAAATATTTTTGTTAGTTAACAAAATGTAAAAACATATTTATTTTCCTTGCAAAGAATGTCTGGTACGCCCATTTGGACTCTTAGTGTTTAAATTGGGATCTCATACCACTTGTAATGTACCCAAAATTGGAAAAAAACAATATTAGGCTAGTCATTCACTTCGTAAAGTAGACATTAAATCAACTTATGTGGAATGTGTTATTTTTGTTTTCTATGCATAGTATTGTCGTAATCCTTTCTTACTTACGTCTCTATGTTTTCTCGATTTTTTTATTAGTGAAATGTTGTAGTATTGTTATGTCGTTTTATATGTTGTGGTGTTGTTTTATAAGTATGTTGTTTTGATTCCTTACTTATCGGTTCCAAAGATTGATTACTATTTATGAATAAATATGACTTAACTTGTATTTGTCAAGGGGTGAAGTGGCGGGACTTGTTTCCCTTGTAAACACCTAAAAAGGTAATTGTTTCTACTTGTTGCTACAAGGCTTACTTAGGTTTTTTGGAACTATTGCACTTCTTCCCTTATCGCTTGCAGGTGCACTTGACGACGGAAAAATGACTATAATGGTGACCTAAAGGCATATTGTTTATACTATTTGGATGGCGAATAAACTTATAGACATGTCCTAGTCATATTATTACAAATGCTAGTTGATATTTATGCAAAGCTGGGTGTTTACTAGCCTATGTTGTACTGTTCATTATCATTGTTTTTATGGTTGTGTGAACTTGATTTAGTTACTCATGCAGTTTAATATTTTCATGGTGTAGGTGATAATGTACATGGATTATCATTTTATAACATTGTCCTTCGCTTATTTAAAGTCCTTGTGTACAAGTTTTAAGACATATCACTAGCCATTCATGGCATATTACATATGCCATCAACTATGGCTATACCATATGTATTCGATATGCATGTTGGGGGTTTAAACGTTGTTGTGCATTGGAAGGTGGCACAAACTATACACTAGGTTTTGATTTGTGGTAATACGGGCCACGGTGGAAAATCAAATGCGCATGGGAAATCGTGGGTCTCAAGATTAGGTATTGGACTAACACAATGGCTTGTTTCATTTATAAAAGGGCTTCTTGAGCTCTTCCTCTGGTCTTCTATGTGGAGTGGGCTTTGGGGGTCAACTACGTTGGTAGGTATGACTTCCACTCTGGTTTAGAAACATTGTGTTGTTGTTCAGTTTGGTGTTTACAACATACTTCTGATCGTATCTTGGTTTTGTTTGAAGGTTACAGGGTCTGGACAACATGGGTCGTGGGTTGCCTTGGTGGTCGAAAAAATAGCCATTACATGTAAGCCCTTGTTATAACCAGTCGAAACTTGTTCCTTCTCTTCTGTGGATTTCATGACAAACCATGAAGATTGTGGTTGGTTGAATTGCTTAGTCTAGGTTTGATTTGAATGGTTGTGATTTGGTAAGGAATGTCTACAAAAAATGATGTAAATCATTTGGGTATGCGTTTAAGACTAGGGGTTTTTGTTTCGGTTTTAGCACCCTCAGGATGCGACTAGTGTATTTTGATCCTGTAATTTTATTACTCTATGAGTATCATTGCGATGGTGAATGCTTGCAAGATCTGTGATTTTTTAATATGTTTTATGTTTTGTTAAATGGCAACAACACCAATTTTTGCAATGGTGCCACGCCTTGGATACACAACTGTGACATGGTTATGATTCTTGGTTTCAGGTGATACTTCATATCTATGTAAATTTGTAATTCTTGTTTATTTCTTTATACGAACTATTAACAGTGTTATTTTGGCCTCTCGAGCCATGCCATAGATGGAAATGACGTTCCCGCCATTAGAGTTGTGACTATGTAATGGATGAATGAAATATCTTTTGTATAGTTTAATTCATAGTTGTAGTTCTTACCTCTGTATATAAATGTAAGATTTCATGACTCTGGGTTTATCCCTTCAAATGAGTATCATTTCTAATTGTTTAGCATTTATAGGGTTGTAGTGGTTTATGATATTTTTAAAACATTTTGCAAACCAATGGCCGTGAGCCATTAGTTGGTTAGAGAGTGTAAATAATTGGGGTTTTAATCTCTGTGTAGAGATATGTGGAAATGTTTTACGGCCTGTGAATGCAAATTCAATAGCGTGGTATGTATAGTTGATAGATCAAATGTTACAACGTTTGGTAGGATAATAGATAATCCTACAAGATTCGATATGGTGACTTTTAATTTATTATGTGAACACCACAGGATTCGATCTTCGGTCACGATAGTTGTAAACGATGGTTATTGTAAAGGATTGTTTGGGCATTCACTCCCACATAAATCGATCATGCAACCTCTGTTTACTTAGGCTATGCTTTACTGATTTCTATGCAAAACATTTTATGGTTGATTTATTATGTTGAAATTTTCCTCATGATCTACGATTTGGATAAATGTATTCTGCATATTACATATGTGGTTTGGTTACTATGAATGAGATTGATTGTGTTTAGGATTGTTTATTCATATCATGAACTTTAGACCATTAGACGGTCTTGATATCTTAACTGTATGTTTGATTTATGTATTACTTTTAATAATGAGAAATTGTTTGTTTGCAATCTTGGTTCTTTATAATACATATCATACTGTGAGAGGTCTTCTGATGGTTTATTTTGGAATTTGTAGCATTATTAATTTTGTTATGGCTCTGTTTAAATATATTTTCTAAGTTAATGTATTTCATAAATTATGTTTAAATAGTTCTGTTTAGAGCTTATGCTAATGTTATATGTGCTAGTTGGTCTCTTTATATTAAATATAGGTATGCCAACAACATGAAATATGCTGGTAGAATATATATATATATATATA
>LPNX010833216.1:13453-42674 GCA_001517045.1 Pseudotsuga menziesii | reverse complement strand
TTCAGCTAAGAAATAACGCATATACACAGCAAATACCCAGCAAATACATGGCAAATACTCAACACATATAGATTCAATATATTTTCAGCTCCAATATAGATTAAAAAACTTCAACGCATTCAAACGCAGAATCAATAGGCCGCAGTCTTCACGGTCTCAATGCATTTGATGAAGCGTATTCAAAGATGGGGTTTCACAATAAACTTCCGGGTAAATTTAGGGTTAGCAGTGGTGAGATATCAGTTCAGCAACAGCATGCAACGGTCTTCAAGTCTTCCAGAACGCAACAATGGAATGAATTGCAAATTATCCCTCTTAGTAGCAACTGAACACACAGGATAAAAGGCACACAACGTCCAGGAAACTAAGGTATCACAACGTCCAGGAAAAATTGAAGGTATCACAACGTCCAGGAAACTAACAGGTCGCAGCCCACCAGGATGAAAATGGAGTAGAAGAATAACTCAGTATTAGGGTTAGGTATTGCATGCACGCAGAGAATAAACTCAGGCAGATGGAGTAACGCATACATTGCATGCGACTCCACTGGCAGACTGATGGAGCAGTCTGGCAATGGACTGGAAAACAGAATGCCAGGAATGGGCATAAATGCAGCAGGAGTTATGGCAGACAGCCCTGCTCTGATACCACTTGTTGGTAATAACTCCCGATTCCAATTGATTATTCAAATGCAAATGCCTATATTTATACATTTCATGAGGCGGTTGATTACCAGCCTTTTCGCCTTCCTATCTATTCATATTCCTATTATTTATTTACAATAATCCTGACGGATTATTCTAACAGTACTGCACTTTAAGGAGCTTTCTGCTTCAGTTGTAAAATCAGCTCTACTCACTTTTATGTGGTAGTTACTTCAAGATCTACTCTTATATATATATATATATATATATATTCTTGGAGACCAAGGTTTCAATTCCTATTCTGCATGCCCTGCTGCAGTTTTTCTTGAGTATTTTCTCGCACAGGGATTTCATCTATGAATATTTAGTTTTGTGTCCATTAAGATGTTCTGCCTATTATGATTTACTATATTAGTACTGAACTTGAAAAATTCTGTATTTGGTGGGATTTTAAAATTTATATCTTGGTTGTTTTGTTTGTTTTAGGGTGGAATTTGAGGATGTCCATAGGATGGTTGATGGTCAAGCAAAGCATTCACCTGAGGTTTTCTATGCAGGCTCTCGATGGAAGGTACAGATGATTTTACACTGTTGTTCAGTAAGAGAATTTCTTAGTTCGTTACATTTCCAGTTAAATGAGATGAAGAGCATGTATTAAATCAAAATGTTTTCCATTTCAAGCATGCAAGGACAAGTTTATGTGTCTGCTAAAACTTAAAAGTAATTTCAAGGGAAAATATTTATTCATAAGCCCTACATTGTTTATAGTATATACTTCAGTTTCTCTCATTTTATATGTTTTTCCATCTAGTAATGCAAGGTAGAAACCAAATGCCAAAAATTTCTTAGCTGTGAACTAAACAGGCCAGACCTACAACAAACATTGCCTGCTTCAGGAGGCAGTCGCTAGTGTTTCTTGAATTTCTTTAACATGGACTTGAGATTTATGCCCGTGATTTTTGCATTCTAGTGCTAATATTCACCACTGTTTGAGGTGGTGGCAGGTCAGTGTGCAGGCTTTTAATGATGAATATCCTCAAGGCCGCCGTACACTTGGTAATTTTGGTTTTCTTGCCTTACCACTGGAGAAAGTTGCATTTTTGAGATACAGATGACATATATTGTATTCTATCTGTAGTTCTTTTCTCAATAATTGTTCCTTTACAGGTCCATCTATATGTAGATACTAGAGAAAAAGTGACTGTTCGGTATCAGGTAAGATCTACTTAATGTTCATAGTTTAGTCCATAGTGCCTTGATTCTGCACGTTGTCAGAGATAGGTGATGAACATTGAAATATTATTTGTGGTGTTGTCTGTAGTTGATTTGCCCATCAAAGAGAGAAGTTATGGTGTTTGGCAGCCTCACACAGCCAGGAACCTTGTTACCTAAAGCACCTAAAGGCTGGGGTTGGAGGACAGCCTTGCTATTTGATGAGCTATCTGATCTTCTCCATGGAGGATCTCTATGTGTGGCTGCTGTTATACAGCTAGTATAGAGTCCATGATAGATAATTATTTAAGATAGGAAATTACTATATTTTTTCGCCATGACTTTTACAAGTCAAGAACCAAGATCTCTCGCATTCCATTTTGTATGTAACATCTGACCAGAAGCTTGCCGACATAATATTTAAGTATGAGAGAGTCCACATGCATATTTTTTCAAGGTCAAAGGATCTGAATATTAAATAAAGAATCCATGGATACATGACCTCATGACATTGTAAGAGGCTAGGATTGTTAATGCCATGCCTGAGCCAGTGAGCTGTCATCATAGTATTCCATGAACGACTACCTCATAGAATTTTCTTGCAAGTTCTGTAATATAAATGATAGGGGATTGGTAGGTTCAATCAAAGTTTCAAAGGGAGCATTAAACTGCTTGTGTTAATGATTTACGTATGAAATTTAATAAAAATGAATGATACAACCAACTGAACATTACCTTAAATGGATGATGTTATGCAGATAACCAGATGTATTTTATTATACCCTTGTGCAGTGCTGTCAAACCTCTCCATAATTTCCAATTTGTAAGGTTAATAATTTCCAGTTGGGAATCCCGGAATAATGACTAGTATCACTATAGATTGCTAATACTGAACATTATAATAATATAATATCTTCTGCACTAAAAGGCATGTTGGTTAAAGTGCTTCTTGCTTCTAGTTGGATCTTGCAGGACTCATTTCACGGTAATATGCTTTGGCCTAGTGCAAATGTTTAATGAAGTATGTTCATCTGGCATGCGATAGCTGTGGTTGCTCCTAAGTTGTCATGTAACTTTTGAAAACTGGAGTTTAAATGAAACATTCATGTCATTCTGACATTGATGATGAAAGAAACATGAGTTCAAAATATATTAGAATCACCAAACTGAGATTAGAATATCACTTACAAATCTATTTTTGGTTGAACTGGCACATTTCATAACATGTTCATAGTCACCTTGATTGGGTCATGGTTAACTGGTCAAATGGTGAAATTGCTCCAATTGTTAATTGCATATCTGAAGGTCCGTTATTGTTGGTAGCTAAAAACCAGACTATCTGCCATTATCAACTGGCACCTGAGAACGTGATGAAAGGTGATGTATCGAATACCTGTATTTACCCAATTTGAAAATATTTAAAAAAAAAAAAAAATCACAACCGTTGCTTAAGCGACGCTTATAGCTGTCGCTTATTCGACGTGTAATGTCTATCTCCATGGCTTAAGAGATGGTTATTCCTGTCGCTTTTCCAACGGTATAAAAAAAAAATTGACTACTGTCGATTAAGTGACGGCCTTTCTGTCGCTTAACCGACGGAATGAAGGATATTTTCTCTAAAAAATTTCATTACCGTCGAAGATCTTCTGTCGCTTAATCGACGTTGTAAATTTAACCGACAGTTACTTAAGTGTCGCTTAATCGACGATTACTTAGGTGTCGGATAACCGACGATAAGTTTTCGACGCTTAAAAAAAAATCCAAGTGTCGTACATGCGACAGGGAAGTGTCGAAAATCCGACATGACGGCCGTCGGATTTTGGGTCAAAATGTAGTAGTGGTCTGATCGAAAAGTCTTGATCTTCTTTTTAGTGTGGTTCTTGATCAAGGCTTTGAATTCCTTGAATTTGCTGAATACTTTGTCTTTGTTCTTCATGAAGTAAACCCATGTCTTCCTAGAAAAATAATCAATAAAAGAAACATAATATGCATACTCACTTAGTGAGCTTGATGGCATAGGACCGCATGCATTGGAGTGTAGGATTTCTAGGATTCCTTTGGCTTTGCTTTCGCTGCTAGGAAATGTCTTCTTTGTATTCTTTCCTTTCGCACATCCTTTGCAGAGCCCATCATGTTTTGCTTGGAATTCTGGAAGACCTTCAACAGATTTACTTGCAATTGGTAGTGCTCTGCAATGCACATGTGCAAGCCTTCTATGCCAAAGTTCACTTGGCTCTACTGTGTCATGGACCAATGTTTGTTCTGGATGGCCCTTTAATTTGTACAATCCTCCTTCTTGTTCTCCAATCACCACCGCATCATCGATAGTATTTCCTTTTGGCCACATGATGAATTGACCATCTATGAATGCAACCCTTATTCCTTTTGCATCTAGTGCAGATATGGAGAGGAGGTTCTTCTTGAGACCTGGCACAAACAAAACTTCCTTCATTGTTATAGACTTTCCAGAGTCTAGCTTATAGAAGGATTCCCCACTGCCTTTTATTGGATACTAGTATTCATCTCCTAGCTTCACCTTGTGAGGTGATTCATGTCCTGAAAGTTTCACAAAAGCATTCCTTGAATCCTGTCATACGTTTGGAAGCCCCACTGTCTATAAGCCAATTAGTGCTTCCATGAGTAATGTTTCCCGTAAGAGCGGAAATCAAAACATATTCTTCTTCACTGGAAAAACTTTCACTTTCATATCTGGTTCTTTTCTTGGATGGTTCATCATCCTCTGTAGCATGAGCATGATGTATTCTCTTGTTCCCCTTCTTCTTATGAGAGTGAACCTTGTTCTTAGGACAGTATTTTGCAAAGTGTCCTCTTTCATCACATGTATAACATCTCATTTTAGATAGGTCCCTTATACTGTTATCTCTATGATGATGATCCTTACCTTTGGAGTGATGAGATCTTCTTCTGCCTTTCTTGGAGTGAACTATGAGAGCTTGATATTCACTTCCCATCTTCTCTTCTCGAGCTGCTATCTGAGCTTCTTCTTGAGAACATTCTTCCCATAGTCTGCTGAATTTGACTAACTTCTTTCTAGCACATATTCCTTGGATGAATGAATCCCATGACCTAGGAAGGCCATTCAGTGTTGTCATCACAATTTCTGCATTCTCCAGTTCTTCATCTATAGCTTCTAATTGTTCCTTGATCTGAGAAACCCTTGTGAAGTAAGAATAGATGGTCTCTGCATTTTGAATCTTCACATTCTTCAGTTGGTTCCTCAAGGTCATCTTCCAGTTTATGTTCTTCCCTTTAAACAATTTGGTTAGGGCATCAAACATAGCTTTAGGTGTCTTGAGAGAGGACACCTGTGGGATAAGGTGATCCTTGATAGAATCAGCAATGATCCTCTTTGCCATAACCAACTTGTGCTTGTGCAAGGTCTTTTCCTCATCTCCCTCTAGAACTGGAATCTCCTCATGGATGTAGGAGTCCAACTCATTTTCTTCCAAGACCAGGGAGATCCTATACTTCCAGGCTCAGAAGTTATCAGCTCCCTCAAGATTTTCATCAAGCTTGGTATGATGAGACATCTTAAACTGAGAACCTCAAATGGAAATACAAAAGATTTAGATCTTACCAGGTCAAGATGTCAAATTTGGATTTGGTTTTGAAATCCCGTAGTACTGGATCAAGAGAAAATTAGGGTTTTGCTTTTCCAGAGTTCTGTCCACCCAAATGCCTTGAAATTTATCCCTAACTTTGATTTTGGGGAGGAGATCAATCCAGGCCTAGGATCACTAGAAAATTCCTCTTCTGTGAAAAGCCCTAATTTTCGGCAGTAGTGTCGGGTCCAAACCTGAAAACCTCAGAATTGGATTCTGCTTCGATAGAAATATGCGCCCTAGGGAGGAGAGTTATTCTACCCTACTTTTGATGAAAATCTATGGAGAAAGATCCACAAAATAGGAAGCCCTAGTTTCCGTAGCTGCATAGTGTCTTCTTCTCAGGTTAGCTCTAATACCATGTTAGTTTTTCAACATTAAGCTATCATTATTAGGATCTTTAACTGAGAGAATAAGAAGTACAACAATCAAACACAAGAGACAATGAACACAGTGCTTTTCCTCGGGGAAACCATAAACGGAGAAAACCTCACAACTTCCTCAGAGATAGAATCAGCACCAAAATAGTAAAATCCCAAAACAGTAAGTGATCTCTTGACAGCAGTAACCTTCTTCTTATCTAGCCCCAGTGTCTTCTCCTTCCTCAACTATGCACTACACTTGAGTGTGTTTATGATGTGTTCTAAATAGAGAGTCTAGCTCTCTATTTATACTAATCCCGGCATGACTAAAACCCTACTAGGGCCGACCTATACTAGGAGAGTCTAATAACCCAAGTGCCCCAGAATTGCAGGGACTTTAACCCTTAGACAATCGGGGGGTTACCCACAATGACTTGACATGACTTGTTTACATTATTGATCCTCATGATCGAAACACCGGGGCATGACAACATGACTCAATTACATTATAGATACATCTCGGAATAAACATTGGGTTACAATACATAAGATACATAGATGAATACATTCTGAAGTTACAAATACATCAACATTCAACCCATGGAGAGGCGGTCTATATCCAAAGATCAGGGCACGGTGGCCTGTTTTGAAACAAGGGTATAATTTTCTTGATTTTATTTTAAGTTTTACCATATCTATCGTTATTTTTTTATTGTAGCTCTTGTTTCCATCTGAACTCTACCTTTCTATCCCTTCATCGAAAGGGAGTTGATTTTTTCACATAGCCAGGGTGAAAACTTGGCTACAGTTTTGGTGACCATACTGGTTGATCCCACTGGATCCCTTGTTTTGTAGGTATTTTTCTCCATATCCTTCCTTGGTCGGACCCCCAAGAGGCTAATATAAGTCTATACGACACCAGTGCCTGTCCTTGTAGGCCACTGCTGGCTCATTTTTTAATTTTATCCAATTTTAGCCCTAGTCGCTGCTTTTGGGTTGAAAAGAGCGACCCACTCGTTGCTTTCGGGCCGAAACCTTTGACACAGGTCATGAATGTAACCACAAAAGGCGTGACTTTCCTCCTAGGAATATTCATGACTATTTTTTGTAGCAGAAGGGACCCAGTCGCTATTGTGTGGCATGTTTGTGTGACCCAGTCACCACTGTCCAGTAGTTAGAAGTGACCTGTGCATTTCCAAGCCATTTTACATCTGTTTTGGCTGTCTGAACAACCCATTTACCATTGGTTTACTGTTACATGTAGTCTGTCTGTTTCTAAGTTAGTTTTTGCAATTTTAAATTCTGTATTTCATTATTAAAATCTAGAAATTAACATTCTTATTTAGCCCCTCCTCCTCTACTCAGTCATCACCCTCCATGGTATTTTGAGATAAGACAGGTGGTTGAGTAAACTTAGTAATAGGCATCCATTTCTTTTATTGTTATTTTCCATTAAAAACAAGTGACCTTGGAAGCTATGGGGAGTGGAGACCATTGGGGGTTTCACGACGTTCGCATCCTCCTTGTTGAGCACCGGGAATTTGGGGTGTGACCTGTTGATATATGGGTGGACTTGTTTCCACTTTGATGAGATCCCAGCACTCCCTATCAAATTTGAAGGATACGAAAGTGGGGTAGTCACACTACTGGTTCACAAAAGTTACAGTTAGTTACCCATTATTACAGTTTGTCTCGCACTTTGTTTCGATTTATTTTTACCTTTCAATTCTATTTTGGTTCAAGCCCTTTGCTTGTTCCTTATAGGGAAACCAATGTTATTTTCTTATTGCATAATTGAAAGTAAAAGTAATAAATTCATACACAAGTGCACATACTAACACCAAATAATCAAATAAAACTCGGTTCATGACCACGAGTGAAACCATAAAAGTAACCAACTTACTTAATAATCTTTCAGCTTGGGACATAAGTCTCAATTGCAACAACTATGGGAAGTACTTGGGATTTTCCCTAAAACTCATTGTGAGGAGTACCACAAGAACCTCAAACTAGCTGGCCAACGAGAGGAATTGCTAAGAAAAATGAGCAACAACCCATTTTGGTTGACTAGATACACCCTGTGAGGAAAAATATAAAGCGTTGTCTTTCAACATCCTTGGTGGTCGAGTGACTAACTGTGAACCAATAGGAAGCCGATTTAAAATGGGGTCCAAAAATTCATTACCAGTTACTACCACAAGCCGCCATTGATCCACCACATTCCTCCTTACGACTTAGGGGGCACCCCCCTCAGTTTGGGTCTTTATACTGTCACCGTTGATGCCCTCCTTGACAACCTTCCTCACCTTTAGAAGGCCACATGGCCTCTAATTCTATTCAGTGCACTATCTATCCCCATGGCTAGAACAAATCCTGATCCGTTCTTCATAGGGACGATTGGTAGCGGACTCATGTATCTACCTCACATCATTAGCAACATCCTTGCCGATGGTCCAAGCACCATTGCGCATGCTGTTGTAGGTACACCACCAAACATTGGTGGCCGTACAATAGCTCCCACCATTCCAACAGTACCACCGTATGTACCTGGGGGCAGTGGCCCTTCCACAATTATCCTGACTATCCTTGTTGTAGGAAGTCAACCTCATGTTCCCTGAACTATGCATGGACATCCTACCCCTGGAAACCCTAATGCCATTGTCGGTCCCTCCCGAGCTAGCCTCGGGCCCAACCTACCATTCATGGCTCGCATTAACTTGCCAGATTTGGTTCGGTTAACAAATGACCCAATCAGTCATCAACCCCATTGGCCTCCCATTCCAACCAAGCTTCTTTCGAACATTCACAAGATTGAGGGAAATGCGGTCAAGTGCCCCCAACACCACATTATGTCGTTTCATTTATGGTGCTCATCAAACAAAATTGTAGATGAATCGATTAGACTGAGATTATTCCAACACACACTCATAGGTGCTGCAGCAAAATGGTATATCGAACCACCTCAATCCTCTTACCCTAATTTCACTTCGCTAGCCTCCATGTTCCTCCAATACTTCCAATTCCCTGTATGATACGATGAAGGAATGGAGATCTTATTATCTTACAACTAAAAAACCCCTACGCACATCACTGACCACATTCATGAGTGGCAAAGATGATGTAGCCTATGCAAGATCTAGCTTGATGACAATATCTTCCTTGATTGGTTCTTGAAGACCTTGCTACCACCCATAGCCAAGGACACCACCTTTGAACACCCGCAATCTGAGAAAGAGGCCATCTTAAAGGCCCAATAGTTTGATTTAATCTATGCTAAGTCTGGATACTTGTACAACATCATACCAAACACTCCCCATGCTAGCACCTCTCACCACGATACGACGGGGGCATCCCATGCTGCAGATGGTGTCATCGGTTCTGTCTCCCAACACCCACAGTACTATGTGGCGCCCCCTATGATGCCAACACACCCAAGAAACACCCCCAGTGTCACACAACCAAACCAGATACCTTATTAATCAAGGATGATGGCTCAGTCCAGAGCCACAACCTCCTATGCACAACCCACACCAGGTGATCACGCCCATGAGCCAACTTGGATGACACAACTAGATTCGGGACCAATGATTGGATTTGTATCCCCTCCAGCTCCTCCAACCTACTATCATCCACATATACAAGCCACTCCGACCCCTGCCCCATCTCCTATGACTTCATCAGGACAATTTTTTGCTCAACAGAATATTCCCAACCAACCCACCCCCAACAACCAACAAGGGTAGGGTAAGAAAAACCGGGCAAGGAACCAGGGTAACAACCAACCACAAGGATGTGACCAACAACCTAATCCTCCTAACAAAAATGACACTAACTCACCAGTGAAAAAAACCTAATAGCCTAACCGACCGGGACGATCCGATCCATTACAAACTAATCATCCATGTAAGTTATGCAATGTCTATAGTCACTACACTCATGAATGCTCGCATATGGACTGCATCAAGCAGTTTCTCTAGAAGGAAGCTCAATGGGATAGTAATGCAGTAGCACAAGTTCAACCAAACCCATCACCACTAGGTCCTCCACCTGTGGTTCTCCAAAACCCATTTTCACTCCTAGGATTGGTTGTAACTGCACCCTTTCCCCCACCTACTCCTGTAACACCTGCTGCAACTCCACCTACATAGAATGGTATCCATCACCTGATGACATTGTCAGCTAAGGAGGTGAACCTCCAAACTATATGTAACCAATACGTGTCCACCATGGAAATCGGTGACCCATCAGTGAAATCTACCTCCAATAGTGCCAACATGCCCCTCTACCTCCCTCCACCCCCCATTGATGGGGCCACTAGAGGTCCACTGTCTCCCATGCTGCGTATCGCCAACAGTGACACCCCTAGAGATTCCTTGAATTATAGCATCGTTGACGACTTGGCCCAGTCACCTACAACCATGTTTGTTCTAGAAGTACTCAAACATGCTCGCTGCAGTGAAAAACATTGTTATCTGCACTTGGTGGCGTGAATCCCTCCGATCCCAAATTGATCACATTCAATTTGGATCATGGAGAACAAAGAATGTCGTCCACCATCACCTTCTAGATTCCAGTCTCAATTAGAAATTTGGTCATACATCGATGTATCGTCAATGAAGGGGCATCCACCTGTGTCATGTTGAAATTTGTTTGGAAGAAACTTGGGTCCCCTACCCTCCAACCATCTGCCAATTCCCTCTGTGCCTATTGTAACTAGGAATATTTCACCTTCTGCGGACATAAGTTGTTCCTCTAGTTTGAATGGTTCAGATCCAGAACAAATGAGTGAACAAAAAATGATGAATGCCTTCCCTGGATGTCATAGACACCTGGAATGTTGCTTTGATAGTGAACCTTTGTACCTACAAACAGATCAAACATGCAAACACATCAAAGCTACCAGAAAATAATCTACTTGTCCATGTTAGTGACTAAGGAATCTAACAACATGTACATGTGAAATCAAAACAACAGTAATGTGGGACGAAAATCAACTTTACATTAAAGATGTATGGATAATCTTACAACCATTTCCTTAGTGTCGACAAGCATCTCCACGAGACAAACACTTCATCCCCATAAGCTCCAAATTTGCTCTCTATGCTCTCTAATGGCTTGGGCTAAGTGGTCAATCCAACAACATACCAATACCTGTATAGTTCTCTCCCTCAACCATGGACATGAGCTTGTATTTATAAGGCTCAATGGATAGGAATAGTTGATATATTTGTGGATGAGGTGGCTCTAAAATCCTACCATGGGGGATCTCGAGCTCAACTGACCCACAATTATAGGGATAAGGGAGGACACGAGGCTCATGATCTAGAAGCCTTGAGAAACTTATCTTTTTCCCATTTTACCTAGGGTACCACTTTTCTTTTCTTATGACAGAGCGGTTTAGATGAGAAACACTTATGGACCAAAGACCATAGGCGGTGGCACCACTTATGGAAAATAGGATGCAGGCGGTGCAAGCAAGGTACCGCTCATGGGCCATAGGTAAAGCGCGGTGCTGATTTTTTTCATGTAGAATTGACTAACATAGTAGGTTTCCACTCTAAGTGTTGGGATTAAGGGAAAACATGGAAGTTAAGGCTTTTATCACATGTCGGTGATAGGATTTGGGTATAACAAAATGCCCCCCCAAAGCATGAGACTTAGAGGGATACGATGAGTGAGAGTTTTGAGAGAACAAGTTGTCACTTCGAGGTGAAAATGTCAGCTTGATCGGAGCATGTCATCAAGTAGGCATCTATAGTACATTAATATTTTTGACTCATTGACACATGTAACCAACTCATGGCTGCAGACCAATACAATGCAGATCCATGGGAGGAATAAATAAGCATGGCTACTAGAATACAACATAGATCGATGTGATAAAGGACTCAAACTTGGACATAGCTACCAGACATACAACGTAGCTCTATGTCATACAGACGCAAATTTGAGCATAGCCACAACCATACAAATGTGGATCCATGCTAGATATACAAAACTCCATCGCAACCTTGGGAAAGCAATGAGTGCTTAAACAAATACCCAGGGTCTTCATCTCGTCTTCCACAAAATACAATTCTATCCATGTGATTACAATGATATGAAGTCGAACATGGTAGAAACCACTTGATTACCCACCAATGATGTGAATCGTTAACAAGTGCGAGGGAGATCACCATTGATGTCAATGATTCCCAAGGTACCCTAGTACAATCTACTATGTGTGAATAGATGTACTAATGTCGAACACCCAGTTGATTCTATCGACTAAAGGTCAACGATGTGAACCTATGTCGAGAGCGAGAGAATCTGTCATTAAGGCATACAGATCTCAAGGTACTAAGTTTTTTTTTCTAAGACTATTTCCCGGATGATGAGCTGATGTCGACGAGAATAGTCTCGTCAAAGGAGGGCCATGATGAGTCCCACACTGATGACATGAAACTCAAAACATAGTTCTGGAATGATGTGAATATAGTAACCATAAGACTGACTCAAAAGTACTAACACAAAGACTGTTTTGACTGTAGAGTAAAACTTCTTCAACTTCCCTTTGAACATCAGGAAACACGACAAAAGAATTGGCAGCATGACTAAACAGGACAAGCACACAGTGCAAAAGTGGACAATGCATTCTTTTGAAAGACTCAAAGGAGTGACATGACTCATGAAAGTGGATCGTCATGGACATCAGCTGAATGCCCAATTGACTGAAATGATATGCAGAAAAGTGCCATGTTCAAAGTTAAAGACAAACTATTGCCATTATTTGCAAAATGATTCCCTTCCCATTTCCCTCATCATGGTTGATGAGTACCTCTTTTCGGTTTTACGAGTTCAAAGAGGGTAACAAACACTTGGCATAGCTCGTCTGAAGACAAGTCCAAACTCATATGTTTTATGAACCTAAGAGAGGAGGGGCTCGTTCCCAAAAATGGGTCTCTCAATGTTTAATTTAACAAGTCCAATGAAAGAAAACTCAGTATCTTTCATGTTTAGAGAGTCCTAACGACCACGAAAGAAGACTCCAGAGGGTCCTTTTTCGTATGATTTAGTCCCTAAGGCCTGAAAAAGTATAAAATTATACCTTGGAGAACTCTTCCAGTCATGATTGGCTGGAGTGTTCCTTTTTCGTAAATAGTCTATTCGAACCGAAAAAAAGATAACCTACCATCGGAGAGATGACTCTTCAAATCCTTTAACAAGCGTGAAGAAGACAAAATCACTTGACAATATTTTCGTATTTAAGGAGCCTGAAAATAGTTTAAAGAAGACTCCATTAGGTCTCTTTTCACAATGAGAGATTTTACAAGCCTAAAAAGAATAAAAAACAGACTCGGACCTTTGATACTAAGTTTTGAGAGCATGACCAAAGTGTCGTAATAAACGCTAAATGAATTTTTCCGTTTTATGGTAGTACAAAAAAGTCAAAAACGAACTCCCAAAACTTTACTGCTACTGTTCTTCTATCCTGCAACGACTCAAAAAAAAGTGTTAAATGCACCAATAAATAACATTAAGGGATTACGACTGATAGATTTTGAGAAATAAGTGATTTTAAACCAAAACTATAGCATGTCAAACCCAAAAATGTGTATAAAAGTAATGTAAATAGTGAAAAATCAAAACATTTTACTATTTACCCATAGTGGAGAGAATTTGGAGCACTTTACTAGCCAGATTTTTAGTTGCTGATATCGAGAGTTTCCACCGTCGGATTCGAGCGCCATCAGATCCAAGTAATAGCATAGACCCTACTCTTTCATCTTATGCCTTTAATTTTGACTTTTGATGGTGTTTTGAGCTTGTATGGCAAGCCCTAAAATTGTGGAAGTGGGCACCGCTCTTATCCCTTGCGGGATACGCGGTACCCCGCTAGAACCATGCTGAAAACATAGCGCACAGGCAGTGCCACCGCCTATATTCAATGGGGCATAGGCGGTGCTGGATGTGAAGATGTAAAAATAATCACACAAGCAAAACTAGATTATTTGATTTGATTTGAATGATTAAGAATGATTATAATGTGTCTTGTGATTGTTTTTGGCAGGTCCTAGCTGATAAAAAATGGTCATATGGAAAGAGAGATAGCATGATAATGATGACACCTTTGCCGAGCGAAATGTAGGTTGCATAGCCACATTGAGAGACTGTGAACTCCTAAAATTCTTCCGTACGCCTAGCATGGTATCGCATGAGCGATTGCTAGAGCATATACTCCGGATGTGGAATCTGGAGTAACAAAATTTCAAGGTTGGTGCTCATATTCTGACAGTTGAGGTAGAGGATATCTACTTCCTTACTGGCCTTTCAAGACAGGGTGCTCACATCTCGCTGACTGGTTCCCACGGAGGGGAAATTAGTACATAGGAGTTGATAAACCGTCACTGTATTCCTGGGACAAGGACATCAGGGAAGAAAATCCTCATAAAGGCAGTGATGAATGGACCTCTACAGACTGTATTGTTTACCATGCTGAGAGTAGCGGGAAGCCAAGGGGTGCACCAGGATTCTAGAGCACATATGCTCTATGCCATAGAGGCCATGGCACCTATAGTCTTTAACTGGGAGGAATTCTTGCTTTCGATATTCAAGGATTAGCTAACTAAGTGTCAGCAGGGGGGTTTGAGGTAGTTTGATTTTGGTTCCATTCTATCCTGCTTCTTCTTCGAGTGGGCACCATAGATGAGACCCCAGGTGGTCTTTATAGAGTTGAGAGCGCGAGACCCTCGCATATAGAGGTGGGTCTGGATTATGGCCCGTACTGGAGCGGGCAGGGGGAAGGTGAAGTTCGGTGACCCATTCTTTCAATGGCTAAGAGATCAGATCCTCATGGTAGAGGATTATGCATATGTAGGTTCAGACTTCAACGAAGACCTTGACTTACCGCTCCCACCTGGTGGACAATGGGGTGATATCGATAAGAAGCAAAAAACCCTAAAATGGGAATAATTTTTTTTATGTTTTTTGATGTTTATATTTTTTATGTTAAGTAACGAGACTTGAATATTTTCATGCAGACGTTGGAGCAGCATGACCTGGGGGAGCTTCCCCATTGGATAGATGAGCTGGAGCCCATTTTGTACCGCAGGGTGACGATTTGACCATGGAGTTAGAGGAAAAACTAGAGAGGTTGACCCTAGACATCCCTAACGCTTCCATTGATGACCTCCCTCTTAGGTATCAGAGACCTAAAGTGGGAGTACTGGGTCGGTTTAGCATACTGCTATGTATATTATCCCAGGCAGTGATGTGCTACCATGAGCATCACTAGACGATGTATGCATGATGTATCCAATGAAAGCTGATAGCTTCAGGATTTTGTATGGTGATTTTTACCTAAAAGCCTACGAGCTTCAGATGAGGTCTCGTGACCTATTTTTGTAAACATGTTCATATATATATATATATATATAGACTTTTACCTGGTGTTTATATGTCTCAAATGGTGAATGTATTTTACATGAATTTTATGTGTCTTTAAATGTTTATTTACAATGAACCATGTTTTATTTTAATGTCATGAATGGGAAATATGCCAATCTAGGATGTAACTAGCTAATGAGTCAACAACTACATTATGTTCCCCAGGGATATGCCTATAGGTGATAGTTTCAAATGACCTTTCTAACGAGCGTACCCTCCGGAAGAAGCGGAGAAGCACAGGATTCCTAATGGTATAAACATGGTTTAGATGACAAACCATGATTTGTGAGTCCATCAAGACTACCAAATTGCGAACATCTTGGGAGGCAGCTTCAGTCAGAATACCTATGACTGATTGATACTCGACGATGTTGTTGGTAGCGGGACCAATACAAACTTCTCCTGAACTAACCAAATCATCAGCTGGGGAATAAAGAACCCAAGCAGCTGAGGAAAGATTCAAGGTGTGGTGGCAAGCACCATTAGCGAAGCTGTAGAAAACCATCTGCTCTGCACGACCAAAACATGGTATAAACAGATACAGACACTAAACTCAAAACCATATTGAAAATACTTAAAGCACACTAAAAGTCAAGCAATATACATATATATAAGATACTATCCAAGAGAGATCTAGGCATAGTACCTCTTCAGGTACAACCCATTGCGAGGTTTCCCTAAAGGGATTCAATCGTAGTCAACGTGCTTGTAGGCCCCTTTCTCTAAAACTTTAGAAATGATGAAAGAACCATACCACATGGAATCAAACTTTCCTTTCCCTAGTTTGTCATATCTTTGATCGTAATTCAAAACTAGGTCACCCTCGTTAAAGGCACGAGTTTGGATAGATTTATCATACTGTGCCTTAACGCGTTTCTTATGTGCCTCATTAGCTAAGGCAGCACCTCTCCTAGTTTCGTCAAGGTTATTCAAGTACAAAAATATCTCTTCCTCTGTGGAATTGTCTGGGAGAAGTTCGACGACAAGTTTCAAGGATGGAATCTGACATTGAATCGGTAAGACAACTTTAAGTCCATGGACAAGCTGGAATGGTGTGAAACCAATAGCTATTTTCACTGAAGTCCTGTAAGTCCAAAGAGCGGAGAAAAGGATGTGGTGCCAGTTGGATTTATGGTTTCTAACCATCCGATGAAGCATAGTTTTCAAAAATTTGTTAATGGCCTCTACCTGACCATTAGCTTGTGGATAATATGGCATAGATTTTTCATGGTGAAAACCTAGCTTGGCACTTAGTTCCTCCATCATTTGATTACAAAAATGTGATCCATGATCAGTAACTATGGATTGCGAGACTCCGAATCTAGCTATGACATGATTGAACAGGAAGAGAGCAACAGTCTTACCATCTTCTGCATATGTAGGCATGGCCTCAGCCCACTTTGTAAAATAGTCAATGACTATGATGATGTAACCATGCCCCCCGGTTGAGGTAGGCTTACAATGCATATAATCAATCACCCATTTGGCAAATGGGCCAATGGCACTGACGTGGTGTAGCGGAGGAGGATGAGTGCGCCTTTAGGGATAAAAATGTTGACAAGGTGGTCATTTCTTGACAGCCTCATGACAGTATTTAAAGACTAAAGGCCAGAAATAGCCAGTGCAAAGGATTTTCTGGGCTATAGCCATCCCAGATAAATGACTGCCACATGCTCTAGAGTGGCAATCATTCAACACATGTTCAGCTTCCTCATGGGTGAGGCATCGCTAGAGAATAGAATCAATCCCATGTCTATACAAGGTGTCATTTAAGATGAGGTAGTGTTTCGCATGGTGACGGATATGGAAGCGATCGTCACAGGATAGATTTGGCTGAAATATTTGTGTTTGGAGATAAATAAGCAAATCTCCATACCATGGATCATTAGTGCTTATCAGGAACAAGAATTCATCCAAAAATGAATCACTGGGCTCAGATTCCATTGAAGCGTGGGGAAGATCACACATGAGCTCGACAAAGACCAAGGATTTGATGTGGCTATGGCAAATTCCAGATCAAACTCTTGTAGTATGACTATCCATCGGGAGTAGTTTCCCCCGAGCACCTGACGAGTGAGGATGTAATACATAGGGTTCTGGTTTGTCAATACAGTGGTTGTGCGGAGCAAAATGTAGTGACAAAATTTTTGTATAGCAATGACCGTGGCCAATGCTAACTTCTCCACATGTGAATATCGGGTTTTAGAATCCATAAGATTCTTACTAGCATAGGAAATCATGTGCTCTTGACCGTCGGAATTTTCTTGCACCAAAACCATAGCGATGGTAGTAGTGGAGGCAGCAATATATAAGAGAAAGTCCTTTGCATAATCTGGGGGGTGTATCATGGGTGAATGAGTTAGAGCATGCTTGAGATTATCAAAGGTGCATTGGGCTTGGTCATCCTAGAAGAATAGAGTGTCCTTCTTAAGGAGATGCATATAACCATGTGTTTTATCTGCAAAATTGCACATGAAATGGTGGAAGAAGTTTGACTTCCCTTGCAAAATTTGGATTTCAAGAAGATTGGTTGGGGCTGGTAGAGATAAAATGGTGGAAATTTTCAAAGGGTCTATCCGGATGCCATCCTTAGAGACCAAAAAACCTAACAGACATCCCGTCTCAATGCAAAAAACACATTTATGCGAATTGAGCTGTATATTATAATGACGACATCTCAGGAAAATATCTCTAAGATGACAAGGGTGGTCCTCCCATCACTGTGAATGAGCAGGAAGGTCATCAAGGTACGGTTCAACAATATGTTTAATATCGTGAAACACATAGGACATCGTATGCTGGAAAGTGGCTCCAACATTTTTTAAGCCAAAGGGTAACTTCCTATATGCAAAGGTTCCCTATGGGAAAATGAATTCCATCTTGTGCTAATTGGTGGGTAATATCTGAATCTAATTAGAGCTAGAAAAGCCATCAATGAATGAGAAGATGGCACTTCTGGCACAGTTGTTGATAATCTGATCGATATGTGGAGTAGGAAAGTTGTCCTTGGGACAAGCTTTATTCAAATCTCTAAAATCGATACAGACTCTAATTGTGCCCTGCTTTTTATTGATAGGGACAATGTTTAATACCCATTTCATCAGGGGTATGGGATAAATAAACCCAGCTTTGAGAAGTTTCGCTATTTCAGCTTTAATAGCTACGACCTTCTGTGGATGGACTTGCCGTGGATGGACTTGCCTTAGTTTTTTCCAGACAGGTGTAGTTGTGGGATAGGTTTCAATTTCATGGACCAGAATGAATGGATCTATCCCTGACATTTCTTCATAGGACTAGGAAAAAATATCACGGAATTCTTTGAAAAGTGCCCTGTATGCTTCAGATTCATCTACCGAGTAGTTCTTCCCAACGTGAACATGCTCGATGGTACCAGGCTTGGCTGATATGTCAATCGGATTTTTTGAGTAATGTTGCAAAGGTTTCCTTCAGAATCTGTGTCTTGCAATAATATAGGACTTTGAGGTGTGTTGACAATATCAGTGGAAAATAGGGATGCAAAATCATGGTTAACCGCACTGGTGTTGGGGAGGAACATGGATCTATGATGGTGATCCTCCCAAATAGACTCATTCGTATTCATGATATCCATAATGGACTTGTTGAAAGGAAATGTCTTAGAGAGATAATCTAGAACAGGAAGAGATGGTTCTAACCAGTAAGGTAGGTGGTAAGGATCCGAAGCCACCAAATGAAGATCATCAGTGTGATCATCGGAAAGGGTTTGAATGATGTTGTACATTTCTTCATGCAAACTCAACGAGGTGGAATCAACAATTTGTTTTCCCTTGGGATCACAATCAAATGATGCAATCATATTTACCGTCGCTATGTTTGTNCCCCATAAGGGATGAATCCTTCAACATGCCTACCCCAATCGACTGGTAAGGAGGAGGGGACTAGCCTAACATAGGGATGTTATTAGCTGTAGAGGTAGTAGCATCCAACGTACAAAAATCAAGCTGATCAATGGTAACAATTCTCCCTAGATTTGGAAATTGGACTGTTTGGAATACTATCAAAGTGACATCAGTCATGGCGTAAAACCAATTTCTTCCTAGAAGGAGGTTGTAATCTAATGAGGTGTCTACTACTTCTACTTGAATAGAAACAATTTTTCCCCCAAGATCAACTGCAAGAGATGATATGAGACCGTGGGGCTGGAAACCTCGTCCATCAAAGGATTTCAGAGTCATAGGCGATGTTACAAGCTCGGGAGAGCCGATAGCTTTCCAACCAGATAGGGACAAAATCGAAGTTGAATCTCCTTCGTCTAAGACAGTCCTAAATACTTTGTTTTCGACTACTTTCATGATGATTTGGAAAGCAAGTTTGTGAGGTAGTCTAGACTTATAGTTCTCGACATTGAAATGAATCAAATTAGAATTATCCGGTTCTAAAGCTCCTAATGCAATTAATAGGTTTTTGCGTTGTGTAGGACAACTTTGGAGCACTTCCAAGGTAGGCATTGCACATGGTGCCCGAGTGAGATCTTCAACTACATTATAAAATTGAGTAGCTCAGGAATTAGGGTTAAAAACAACCTTCCTAAGAGTACTCTTGGGTGGACGCAAAACCATATCGAGAGTAGGATTCTCGATAGTTAGGGGGACAGTAGATAAGGAGTCACGAGAACTAGTAGAGGGAGCTTTTCCTGAAGAAGAATGGTCTTCTTTCTTGTCTACGGGTTTGTCATAACTTTGACTTCGAGTTTGCAAACTAATGGTATCCAAGGACATCATGCAAATTCCTCTAACGAACTAGAGTTTCCTTTATTAGACATGTGGTCTATCAGTTGTTGTTGAGAGGGAAAAGGATCCATGAGAACAACGGGTGCGGGATTTGTTTTCAAAAATTGGGTGATTTCTTCCTTGCGGGGACACTCTTTTGTGAAATGGTCACCTCAGCATAGCAGGAATGGATATTTTTATTTTCTTTTCCCTTTATCGTTATCATTGTTGGTTGGTTTTGGATTCTCCTGTTGGTTTCCAGGTTTTTTATTTTTACTTTTACCTTTCTTTTTATTATTGCTAGAGGTTTGAATACTCTGAATAGAATTGACCTCGACAGAAACCTTGGGAGTCAAAGGAGTAAGGGTGGCAGTCTGGGGTTTCTTGGTAGGTTTTGTTGCTCACGAGGACTGGATTGAACCAACAATCCCATCAACATGGACTTCTGCTAGTGGCTTTGTAGGATCGGTGCTTGGGTGAGGAGATTGAGGAATCAAGTCATATAAAGTGTCGGACCAGGAATAGACCAATTCTATAATACTGGGCTCAACTAATGGATTTCTCTTCAGTAACGGCACCACCCATAGCCACATCTTAGGAAATCGAAGGCAACAAAGATTTAGTAAACCAATCAGCTAATAACTGATCAGGAATAGGAGCCTTAATAAGTCTTCTCCACCTTCTCCACTCATGGATATGATCAGATAAGTGGGTGGAGGTATTCTGTCGCAAAGAAGTTAAGAGATCATTACCCATTTCATAACAGATAGGAAGCTAAAAGTGCGTAAGAAATACAGTTTCCAATGAGCCAAAATCCACAAACAAGTGTTGCGGAAGTTCAATGTACCATTTCACGGCTGTACTGGTCAAAGTTCGCTGAAGGAGTCTTAAACGAATTGAATCATCCATAAGGGAGTTTGAAGAACACCAGAGATAGAATGTCATGACATGGTTTTTTGGATCATCTCCCTGCTTCCCATCGAACTTTGGAATGTTCGATTGTAACTTTACCGAAATGGGAGGTCACGAGGGGTTATGTCGAATGTGGTCATTAATCAACTTGGACAAATCAGGAAAGTCCAAAGTTGCTAGGAAAGGTAACCGATGGTTAGGTCGCACATACTGGTAATATTGATATGGCATATAATTACTAGTAGGACTGTAAGTAGACTAATAGATAGGTTGTTGTGATGAAGAACTACCAAAAAATTCGCCCATAGGGGGTTGATTTCTGGGATCAGGACCGTTAGGACCACCAGGGGCTCTAGGAGGAGGGCCACCAGGACCATTGGGACCACCAGGACTACCCAGGACACCAGGAGGTGGACCACTAGACCCTCCGGGACCTCTAGGAGATAAACCTCTAGAGCCTCTGGAACCACTAGGAGGAGGGTCACCAGACCCTCCAGGGCCATTAGGAGGGAATCCACCAGGCCCCCAGGACCACCAGGACCATTAGGAGCATAAGGAGGATAGCCACCAGGCCCTTCAGATCCCTTAGAACCCCCTAGGGAAGGACCTCCATAAGGCGGTCCTCTGACACCTCCTGCAGTATGAATAGGTATCCCCCCCATGGCTGGCATGTAGGACCAGTTAGGTTTCCCCCATGGCATGAAAGTATTACTAGGATATACAATTCCAACATAAGGCATTCCTGGGTTGGGTGGATGATTAAGGTTTCCTACAGGTATTTGATTTGCTGTATAACCATAACCCCAAGAGGTTTGATTGGTTACATGTTGTGCCTCCAAGGGCCGACCTGAACTAGATGGGGGGTTAACCACATTAGTGTGGGTGGGAGGGACATAAACCATAGATTGATTTATACCAGAGGTCTGTCCTTGACTAGGTACAATTTTGGTGCCAGATAATGTAGGTCATGCCAGGGGTTTCCCCTTGGTACTAGAAGGTAATGACAAAATAGGAATTGAATGTTGAGCCCTAGGTGCGGAATACCTGGGAGGATTGGGATTGAAACGTAATATGGGAGGTGGTGGGGTTGCTAGTTTGACCTGGGTTGCGTGTAGTCATTGTGTGATCTATAATCGGTTCAATGGGTCTCATAGAAACGGCAAGTGACCAATATCCCACAGGGACAGCTGTGGAACATGATGGTGCTGTGCCCAATATGTCATCTATTTTATTTTCAATCTCATGTGCATGGAGAATGGCTGCGTGGTATTTTCTACGTTCTTCTTCATCTCGAGAAACTTCTTCAGAAAAGTTTAAATGGGTGCCAAATGAGGCAATGGTTTGTCCTATAGAGGTATCCCAAAATGGAGCATTGGGACTATAATCCGGACGGGTAGTATCATCAACATGACCTTCTATGGGAGAATGGAACGAAGTATTACCTCGAGAAGGTTGTTGGACTAAGGGAGGCGAGTGTGAAGGATATGGTCCTCCACTTTCTGCGACCACATTATCTCCCACTTGGGAGGTGGTAGCAGCTCCTTGGTCGATAGATTCCATTGGATTTTATCCTGAAACAAGAATAAAATCGGGTGGCCAACCCTGTATTCTTCTAGAATGTCTTAGCTCAGCCAGTTTGTACAACTCCTATCTAACCTAGTGTCTCAAAAAATAGAAAACACACCAAAAATTTCCCTACTCAAGCTATAGGTCAAAAAAGAAAACTTAAATGATAGGGGGAGTTCAGATAGTCAGGTCTCTCACTAGGATTGTTAAGAAGGTGCCACTCACGATATACCTCGAGGGTACGTGCGTAGTAATCTCCTCGAATGTTGTTTTCGATGTATGGCTCCAAGCAAGACGACCAAAGGGCTTTTCTCAGATGGATAAGGTATCCTAGTGGGGTCTCCCAATATACGCAAGGTACGTGGGATCTCAAATCGGTAGTGGTGCTGTCTAATGCATAACCGTACACAAGGGGCCTTCTGATATACAATCAAGTACATGAAGTACCTTTCTATATACCTCAAGGGTACGTGAAAGGCTGTTCAATATACCAATGGTACGTGGAAGAACCGTGCGAGTCCCAGGATGTAATGCAGACGAGTAATGACAGCTCCTACGCTTAACGACGCCCGAACACGTCTCTAACCTATCACTCAAATTGCTATGTAAATTTTAACCTATAGCTACCATTAATTTTAAAGTGGACAGTTAGGTGAATGCATGGAATTTTGACAGAAAAAGTAAAACCATGCAGTATGCGTATGCAAATATTTTACTTTAATGTTCGTGGTATGCCTACCTATAGGAGGGAAAGAGAGTATTTTATTTTGTTTCAAACCAAAAATTTCCAAACAACAATCTTGAACAAATCAAAATCAAAGACAAGAAACACTTTCCAAACTCATTTCTCTTTTCTAAAAGCAATCAAAAGGGGAAGAGCCTCTTTTCCTAAAAGAAAAACAAGAAGCACAGTATATGCATATGCACTCTATTTTTCGATTTTTCTTAAAACATAGATATATATAACTTAAAACTACAATATTTTTTATTTTGATGAGATAGTACTAATGCAAAAGAGACAAAAGAACACAGAGAACCTAAAATCTTGTGAGGCCAATCAGAGATCCAATGTCTTATGCTCAATGATGATAATGACCTAATCTAAGTCAAAAAGTTTCTTTTTAAACAAGCAAAAAGAAGTCCTCTATGGAAAAAAATGAAATCTAGATGCTAATTAAATGTTTTTCTTTCAGTCTATATAACAGAAATGAAAAGAGAGCTCACTAACGCCTAAGATTTTCAAAAAAGAAATCCTTTCACAAACACAACCAATAAGCACAGAAGGAAATGAATGATCAACAAGCCTAGTCTATATTTTGAATTCTTCAGTCAAACCAATCTTTTACCACAGAATTTCAAACCATAAGCATCAGATTCTAACATACAAGCCTGATAGTGCAGGGCTGAAAGAAAACCAACTCAATTTTATTGCAAAAAATGAGAAAAGAGTAGTCTTGGAACAAGGACTACCTGGAACCACGCTGGAGGGGTCTTGATAGAGTGGTTCTGGAGGAGCATCGCTTCTAGACAATAGGACTCAAGCGGTGGCACTACGTGCTGTTAATGGGGTTCATGCCGTGGCATCGCTTATTGCCAAAAACACATGGGCGGTTCCCTGAATAGATCCAAAACACAAACGAGAACGAAATATCAAGTTAGAAATTGATCAGATCAAGGCAAAAATTGATGGATTGACAGTAAAAAAGAGCATAAAAAGTCTAAATAATTCAGATTTGAACAGATCTAAAAGTTTCAAACCAAAATTCACTGAGTCAGATGGCAGATCTGACTGAAGAGAGTTGGAGATGGACCCTGGATTTGGACAAGAGTTCAAGAACTGAGGAAGACCAGATCAACTGATATATGCACTACTCCCTAGCGGAGTCGTCAGATTTGTAACTAGGAATATATCAACTTCTGCAGATAGAAGCTGTTCCTCTGCTCTGAATGTTTCAGATCCAGAAAAAATGAGTGAACGACGAAGGATGAAGACCTTCCCTAGATTTCATAGACACCTGGAATGTTGCTTTGATAGTGAACCTGTGTACCTGCAAACAGATCAAGCATGCAAACACATCAAAGCTACCAGAAAATCATCTACTTATCCATGTTAGTGACTAAGGAATCTAACAACATGTACATGTGAAATCAAAACAACAGTAACGTGGGACGAAAATAAGCTTTGCATTAAAGATGTATGGAGAAGATTACAACCATTGCCTTAGTGTCGACAAGCATCTCCATGAGACAAACACTTCATCCTCATAAGCTCCAACTTTGCTCTTTATGCTCTCCAATGGCTTGGGCTAAGTTGTCAATCCAACAGCATAACAATACCTCTATAGTTCTCTCCCTCAACCATGGACATGAGCTTGTATTTATAAGGCTCAATGGATAGGAATAGTTGAGAGATTTGTGGATGAGGTGGCTCTAAGATCCTACAATGGGGGATCTTGAGCTCAACTGACCCACAATTATAGGGATAAGGGAGGACATAAGGCTCATGATCTAGAAGCCTCGAGAAACTTCTCTTTTTCCCATTTTTAATCAGGGTACCGCTTTTCTTCTCTTATGACAGAGCGGTTTAGATGAGAAACACTTATGGACTAAAGACCATAGGCGGTGGCACCTCTTATGGAAAAAAGGATGCAGGCGGTGCGAGAAAGGTACCGCTCATGGGCCAAAGGTAAAGCACGGTTTTGATTTTTTTCATGTAGAATTGACAAACAGAGTAGGTTTCCACTCTAAGTGCTGGGATTAAGGGCAAACATGGAATTTAAGGGTCTTATCACATGGTGGTGATAGGATTTGGGTATAGCACCTATGATGGTCACTCCACTAAATCCCAGGGAATTTTTCTAACTATCCCTATATTATTAGCCGGTAAGAATATTTTGATTAACATAAAGGTTTTCAATGCTCAGCTTGATTATAACCTCCTTCTCAGACGTAGTTACATGTATGCCATGAGAGATGTGGATTCCACTGTCTTTCTCCTTATGATGTTCCCTAATGATGGGAAGATTGTGACGGTGGAACAATTAACTTACTATGATCCTGTTGAGGCCTGGAAAATTGCAGGTAACAACAGTTAAGGATTCTCCCCAGTAAACATTCCCAACTAGCCCGTTACTGTTTGGTATGGGGAATCCTCTCGGTTTACAGTCCGGTTACCGTAAGTCAAGTAACAAAAATAAAGGGTTTTACCGGTTACGACCCAGTCCATCATGTATGTTTTTAGTTTTTTGTATTTAAGTATGAGATGCAAGTGCCTATCTAAAAATGCAGATTGATAGAGAATATGAGGAGCAGTCACAATGTGATGCGTAGGGTCTTACCTCTTGTCTTAACTCTCTCACATATAAACCACACACAGCAAGAAAAAACTAAAACTAAGTATCTAACCTATCCCTAGGGATCAAGATTATTATTCATCAATGAGTAATGTATTTTGTGCATGCATTAAGAAAAATCACAGATAGTTGTTACTTATCTCAAAACACATGAACATTTATAGATATATTAACAACCAGATAGCTAATTGTTTATGAACAACATTCATTACTCACAGTGGAAATTTCATAGAATAAACTAGAGCACATTCATAACAAGAACATAGGTTCAAAGAGTTAGAACGATCTCACAGTTGATGGATAATAGCTAAAAACAAAATAGTTCACATTCAACAAATCCATAACACAGCATTTGAAACCTTCCACAAAGCTTTCTCCAACAGAAAACTTGTAATTTCTTTATGCAAAGGAAATAGTTCTTCTTATATCATACTCTCACAAATCTATCTGGGAAAAGGTCCCTTTTCTACAACTAACTCTCTTATATTTATACAAAAACAACCAAAACCTTTGGGTTGCCCCTCGGGTGACCTTTGGGCTTCCGCAACCATTCAATCCCACAATCTTGTCTTTAAGTGGGTGCTCATGATTTATACAATACGTTACATTTCATTGAAATTTAATAGCACTTTTATAATGAGAGAGCAGCTTGATCAATGATAAACTTTTCCCAAGCCTGGGCCTCTGCCGCTATCGAATCCGCTGGTCCTTTTAGACCTTGTTGATCTCAAACCTTCACTTTATTCTTCCTTTTCTATCTCGCTTCTTTATGCTTCAACCTCTTCTTCCCTTTCTGCCTCCCTTCTACTTTGACTTTTAGACATATCTTGCTTGCAGTAGTCACCCTGTTATGAACATAGCATATTTTAGACCATCTAGCATTTAACAAAGTAACACAACTGTACTAATACATGCATTCTGTAAAATGAACTATAAAGAAATTTCATGCATGAAAAGAAACATGACAATGCAAAGAAAATCCTGTAAGTTAGTATCTTGAACTCCGCTAAATCCACTGTCCAAACTAAGACACAAGTCCAAAAAACAGACTCTTTATCTCAATCCGGGCCGCATTCGAACCAAATCGACATCTTCCAAAGAAAGCATGAAAAATACAAAGTAACTGCCATCGAAAACAGAATAAATGCACACAAGAAAGGCAGGAAAACCCTCACTAGTGGGAAACATACTAAGCATCGGGCGAAAACAAAACCCTCATCGGTGGGCGGAAACACTATAAGTTGAGTGGTAAATTCACTTAAGATGCTGCAACGGCGGAGACCATATAGACTAAAGGTTTCGAGGCAAAATAAAACGTCGGAGAAATAAAATACTAAAATCTACTATACATTCATCGGAGATCGGAAGGACTAATCACAATGTGTAGGTAGAATAGATCAATATGCAGCCGCAATAGTGGCAGGTGGATAGACAACGGATTCTGCAATAATAAGAATTATTGACGATCGAAAGATTTGAGGGGTATGTATCGACGACCAAAGGCTCAATGCTGCTTCCGTGTCGACAACACAAAAGACTAAAGCTCCGAACAATCATCAACACCGTTTCTATAGCGAAAACAAAAACATTTCTAAGTAAAAAGTTTGATCAATAAAACAAAGGCATCGACGAAAATCAGAACTGTCCATCGGAATGTTTTCCATCTGCGCTCCGAAACGGCGGCAACTTAGAAGACTAAAATGCTGATAGTAAAATGAAACAAAAAGAGTATCAGTGAAAAACTAGAGTTTCCATCGGGACATTCATAATTTACCTTCCTCAATGGCAGTTGTGTAAAGAACTACTACCCCGATTCACTGTTCAAATGACCTTTGATAGTGATGTTACGGAGAGAAATTCCTATGACTTGGGGTACCAGAATAGATAGCTTGACTACATAATTTAATCCTTTCCTATATGCAAGAGAAACCAAATATCTAACACTAAAGGATCTCGATTCGTACCTTATTTCGTACAGTTGATGTAGATCCCCATTGAGCTTTCCAACTCCAGCTTGAATTGATAATTTGTTTCCTCAACATTCAATAAACAAGACAAGCATGCTATATATAATCATGTTAGATCTACTCTAGCATATATAATCAATAACATATAAGCATTTGAAATCATCCATGGATCAAATATTCATTCAAATACACATTATTGGACAGGAAAAGATATTTCTATTAATATAAAATCAGAGATTACAATGAATACAACCTCTGTCGGCACGTCCTCGAATCAGAGAAACTGAGTCCCCCACTTGGGCCTCCACCACTTCAATCCTCCATCTCTCGATAACAATCTCACAAGAAAAGGGCAAGCTTGGGAAGAACACAAAAGTGCTCTAAGGGACAAAGGGATGTAGACTCAAGCACAAGTTCCGGCAACAATGGACTATAGTTCTCTTGCTCTCAATTCCTCATGCCTTCAATGTATCCAAAGGGTTCCTTATATAGCTCTTCAATGGGGTAATGAAAGGTCGAATCCAAGCGATCTCAAGGCATAGGGAAGGCCAAGAGACAAGTGAGTCGGATCCACATCAAGGAAAACTCCAAAAGAATTTGGCCTTTTGCACACATTCTGATGTACACGGTTTTAGGGGTCAAACCTACGTATATACGCAAGAAAGGGTTTAAAAGTGGCGTAAGGCAATTATTGCATGTTTTTAGGGATGATCTTGGAAATATCAAAGGAACAAAAATGGTCCATGGGGTCTAAGGAGTCCGCAGAGGGATAGGGAAGGCCATAAAAATGTGATTCACCATGTGTGGTAAAATCAGCAATAATAGATGCCCCCTAATGTGTGAGGTCAGAGGGGTCATACGATGGCCAAAATACATTATAAGTCCATCCTAGAAGTGAAGTGATGAAGAACCCAGTGGAAGAACCAACCATCCAATCAACATTATAGAGTGATACAAATCTGCACATAACTGCAAATACATATAGCAGTCCCGGATACATAAGAGTACAATGGCCTTGAATATGCATGATACAATATGACATATGTGGTCATCACCATATACAATATAATGAATCTCAGAATCTCCATGATGAAGATATACAAAGGATCATGATCTCCATGAAGACCGAAGATATATAATGGATCAAGATCTCCATCATGGCTGGAAATGTCTGACATATACTGGAATCAAGTCACGAGAGCTGAAATCTCATGAACACTAGCATGATCAAGGAGCTAGCATATAAGAGATGCCACCAGTCTGGAAGGTCTTCTACACAAACAACTACAAGTACATGTCCTACTATGTGAATAGAGGTGTCGAGGTTGAACATAGTAGTCCATTGTTTGATTACCGGTCATTGATGTATACCGTTAATAGACGCGAGATCACCCACCGATAATTAAAA